>CM052900.1:101243042-101266083 GCA_028534135.1 Potos flavus | reverse complement strand
TTGATATGCTGTCTGCAAGAAACTCATTTTAGACCCAAAGACACCTCCAGATTTAAAGTGAGGGTGTGGAAAACAATTTACCATGCTAATGGACATCAAAAGAAAGCTGGGGTGGCAATCCTTATATCAGATAAATTAGATTTTAAGCCAAAGACCATAATAAGAGATAAGGACACTATATCATACTTAAAGGGTCTGTCCAACAAGAAGATCTAACAATTATAAATATCTATGCCCCTAACATGGGAGCAACCAATTATATAAACCAATTAATAACAAAATCAAAGAAACACATCAACAATAACTCAATAACACTAGGGGATTTTAACACCCCCCTCACTGAAATGGACAGATCATCTAAGCAAAATATCAACAAGGAAATAAAAGCTTTAAATGACACACTGGACCAGATGGACATCACAGATATATTTAGAACATTCCATCCCAAAACAACAGAATACAAATTCTTCTCTAGTGCACAAGGAACATTCTCCGAAATGGATCATATCCTGAGTCACAAATCAGGTCTCAACCAGTACCAAAAGATTGGGATCACTCCCTGCATATTTTCGGACCACAATGCTTTGAAACTTGAACTCAATCACAAGAGGAAAGTTGGAAAGAACTCAAATACATGGGAGGCTAAAGAGCATCCTACTAAAGAATGAACGGGTCAACCAGGAAATTAAAGAAGAATTAAAAAAATTCATGGAAACAAATGAAAATGAAAACACAACTGTTCCAAATCTTTGGGACACAGCAAAGGCAATCCTGAGAGGAAAGTATATAGCAATACAAGCCTTTCTCAAGAAACAAGAAAGATCTCAAGTACACAACCTAACCCTACACCTAAAGGAGCTGGAGAAAGAACAGCAAAGAAAGCCTAAACCCAGCAGGAGAAGAGAAATAATAAAGATCAGAGCAGAAATCAATGAAATAGAAACCAAAAGAACAGTAGAACAAATCAATGAAACTAGGAGCTGGTTCTTTGAAAGAATTAATAAAATTGATACCCCTGGCCATAGTTATCAAACAGAAAAGAGAAAGGACCCAAATTAATAAAATCATGAATGAAAGAGGAGAAATCACAACCAACACCAAAGAAATACAAACAATTTTAAGAACATATTATGAGCAACTATACACCAGCAAATTTGACAATCCTGAAGAAATGGATGCATTCCTAGGAACATATAAACTACCAAAACTGAGCCAGGAAGAAAAAGAAAAGTTGAACAGACCCATAACCAGTAAGGAGATTGAAGCAGTCATCAAAAATCTCCCAATAAACAAGAACCCAGGGCCAGATGGCTTCCCAGGGGTATTCTACCAAACATTTAAAGAAGAATTAATACCTATGCTCCTGAAACTGTTCCAAAAAATAGAAATGGAAGGAAAACTTCCAAACTCATTTTATGAGGCCAGCATGACCTTGATCCCAAAACCAAAGACCCCATCAAAAAGGAGAATTACAGACCAATATCCTTGATGAACACAGATGCAAAAATTCTCACCAAAATACTTGCCAACAGGATCTAACAGTACATTAAAAGGATTATTCACCACAAATGGGATTTATTCCTGGGCTGCAAGGTTGGTTCAACAGCCACAAATCAATCAATGTGATACAATACATTAATAAAAGAAAGAACAATATGATACTCTCAATAAATGCTGAAAAAGCATCTGACAAAGTACAGCATCCTTTTTTTTTTTTTTTTTTTATCAAAACTCTTCACAGTGTAGGGATAGAGGGTACCTGATATCATAAAGGCCATCTATGAAAAACCCACAGTGAATATCATTCTCAATGGGGAAAAACTGAGAGCTTTTCCCCTACTGTCAGGAACACGGCAGGGATGTCTACTATCACCACTGGTATTCAACATAGTACTAGAAGTCCTAGCCTCAGCAATCAGACAACTAAAAGAAACAAAAGGCATCCAAATCGGCAAAGAAGAAGTCAAACTCTCACTCTTTGCAGATGATATGATACTTTATGTGGAAAATCCAAAAGACTCCACTCCAAAACTGCTAGCACTCATACAGGAATTCAATAAAGTGTCAGGATATAAAATCAATGCACAGAAATCAACTGTATTTCTGTACACCAACAGCAAGACAGAAGAGAGAAATTAAGGAATCAATCCCATTTACAATTGCACCCAAAACCATAAGATACCTAGGAATAAGCCTAACCAAAGAGGCAAGGAATTTGTACTCAGAAAACTATAAAGTACTCACAAAAGAAATTGAGGAAGACACAAAGAAATGGAAAAATGTTCCATGCTCACGGATTGGAAGAACAAATATTGTGAAAATGTCTATGCTACCTAGAGCAATCTACACATTTAATGCAATCCCTATCAAAATACCATCAACTTTTTTCAAAGAAATGGAACAAATAATCCTAAAATTTATATGGAACCAGAAAAGACCTCGAACAGCCAGAAGAATGTTGAAAAAGAAAACCAAAGTTGGTGGCATCACAGTTCCAGACTTCAAGCTCTATTACAAAGCTGTAATCATCAAGACAGTTTGGTAGTGGCACAAGAACAGACATATAGATCAATGGAACAGAATAGAGAGCCCAGAAATGGACCCTCAACTCTATGGTCAACTAATCTTCGACAAAGCAGGAAAGAATGTCCAATGGAAAAAAGACGGTCTCTTCAACAAATGGTGTTGGGAAAATTGGACAGCCACATGCAGAAGAAGGAAACCGGACCATTTCCTTACACTACACACAAAAACAGACTCAAAATGGATGAAAGACCTCAATGTGAGACAGGAATCCATCAAAATCCTTGAGCAGAACCCAGGCAGCAACCTCTTCGACCTCAGCCGCAGCAACTTCTTCCTAGAAACATCGCCAAAGGCAGGGAAGCAAGGGCAAAAATGTATTGGGACTTCACCAAGATCAAAGCTTTTGCACAGCAAAGGAAACAGTCAATAAAACCAAAAGACAACCGACAGAATGGGAGAAGATATTTGCAAATGACGCGTCAGATAAAGGGCTAGTATCCAAAATCTACAAAAAACTTATCGAATTCAACACCTAAAAAAAAAAATAATCTGATCAAGACATGGGCAGAAGACATGAACAGACATTTCTGCAAAGAAGACATCCAGAGAGCCAACAGACACATGAAAAAGTGCTCAAATCACTAGGCATCAGGGAAATACAAATCAAAACCAAAGTGAGATACTACCTCACGCCAGTCAGAATGGCTAAAATTAACAAGTCAGAAAACAACAGATGTTGGCAAGGATGTGGAGAAATGGGAACCCTCCTACACTCTTGGTGGGAATGCAAGCTGGTACAGCCACTCTGGAAAACAGTATGGAGGTTCCTCAAAAAGTTGTAAATAGAGCTACCCTACAACCCAGCAATCGCATTACTGGATATTTACCCTAAAGATAGAAATGTAGGGATCTGAAGGGGCATGTGCACCCGAATGTTTATAGTAGCAATGTCCACAATAGCCAAACTATGGAAAGAACCTAGATGTCCATCAACAGATGAATGGATAAAGAAGATGTGGTATATGTATACAATGGAATACTATGCATCCATCAGAAAACCGAAATCCTGCCATTTGCAACGATGTGGATGGAACTAGAGGGTATTATGCTAAGTGAAGGAAGTCAACCAGAGAAAGATAATTATATGATTTCTCTGTGGAATTTGAGAGGCAGGGCAGGGGGTCTTGGGGGGCAGGGAGGGAAAAAATGAAACAAGATGGGACTGGGGAGGGAGACAAACCATAAGAGACTCTTAATCTCAGGAAACAAACTGAGGGTTGCTGGGGGTTGTGGGGCAGGGATGGGGTGGCTGGGTGATGGACATTGGGGAGGGTGAGTGCTGTGAATTGTGTAGGACTGATGATTCACAAACCTGTACCCCTGAAGCAAATAATACATTATATGTTAATTTAAAAAAAGTAAAAAAAAAAAAAAAAAAAAAGGAATTAATACCTATTCCTCTTAAACTATTCCAAAAAAATAGAAGAGGAAGGAAACCTTCCAAATTCGTTTAACAGGACTAGCATTACCCGGATACCAAAATCAGATAAATACACTACAAAACGGAAAACTAGAGGCCATCTCTGATGACCATGGATGCAAAAATCCTCAAGATATTAGGAAACTGAATCCAATGATACATTAAAAAAATTATTCACCATGATCAAGAGGGATGTATTCCAGGAATGCAAAGGTGATTGGATATTCATAAATCAATCAATGTGATCCACCACATTCACAAAATGAAGGATAAAAACCATGCTATCTTCTCAGTATGCAAAAAAAGCATTCGACAAAGTACAACACCCATACATGATAAAATCTCTAACAAGTAGATTTAGAGGAAACATACCTTAGGCCATGTATAAATTTTCCCCCTCTCATATAAGCCTTACCAACCTCTTGTTTTAAAATTTTAGGGCTAATAATGATGTTTTTATATATAGTCAACAGCCAAAATCTTAATTTTGTGGTGTTAACTTTGTTGTAATTAAAGTAAAACCATGTGGCTCCAAAATGGTTCAGATTAACAGGCAAGATAAAGCAAAACAAAACAAAACAGGTCTATGCAGTTCTTACCAGATAACTACATTACAAAATAAGTTAATTTAGAACACTAAACAAAGGTGACACTTTTGAGTTATGTAAATTTTCTGAATTAAAAAAAAAAAAAAGGCATTGCATATGTTAACTTTTACTGCCTTCATACCACCACCACAAATCTGTAAACTTGCTCCACGTCAAACTAAGTCAGGATACTTGGGGATAAGATCCAGGTATCAGTACTTTAATTACTATTACTACTTTTAAAGGTACCCAAGTGATTGTAATGAACAGCCAGGGATAAGAATCACTGCCTTGGACTATACTCAAGTATTAATAAGGTAAAAACAGCAAAATGAACAAACAGCAGGCTTTTGCTCAACAGACTAACCAATTCTAAAAGATAAACCAAGTAAGCATTGAGTAGAGCAAGAAAATGCTATAATATTGTTTACTTTCCCATGAAACATTGCTTACAGCCATATACTCTTATTTTTGAAACCCTCTTTTATTTAAAGGCAAAACTTGAGTTTTCATAAATTGAGTACTATCAGAAAATTGAAAAAACTTTGAATATTAAGTAGCAATATGAAGAAAATGCTCTAATGTTAGGCGAACAAAAGGAAAAATTTTAACTGCTGAATAGAATTCAGATATGGGGAGTAACTATTTTATAGGTCTCCTGAAGGCTTGACCTTAAATGTAGGTATTTAAAAATAAGGAAGTATGGCTAGAACATGATGAAAGTAGAGTATTATATTATTTAGACCTCTTCAAGAAAAACAGTGATGCACTCAAATATATAAGTGAGCCATTCTTCCAACCATTAATTGCATCCAGTGTAATTTTTTAAAACCAACTTTACTCCTTTTTTATAGTGGAAAAATATATCATGCAGAAGCTATTTTTAGCAAATTTTGACCAGTTAATTCTTAGGGAAAATGTTTTCAACCAAAACTGTATGTTTAGTAATCTGCTGATGTTTTACATTTTAATTTATCATTCATCATCAAATTGTTCCCCTATTGTTTGGCACGCCTGGGTGGCTCAGTCGGTTAAGCGTCTGCCTTCAGCTCAGGTCATGATCCTGAGGTCCTGGGATCGAGTCCCGCATCAGGCTCCCTGCTCAAGGGGGAGCCTGCTTCTCCCTCTCCAGCTCCCCCCTTGCTTGTGTTCCCTCTCCTGCTGTCTCTGGCAAATAAATAAATAAAATCTCAAAAAAAAATCATTTCCACATTTTAAAATATTTTTTAAAGTGCACAGAGTGCTAGAAACAACAGGCTACAATTACACATGGACAATTAGGGCACTAAATTTTTTGAGATCTAGTAGTAAAGCTTTTGTCAAGATTTCACATCAAGTCACTGAAGCAGATGTGTAAGGTAACCGGTTTATCTGTTGACACTTCCATACACGTTGACTAGTGGCATTCTTGCAAAGGAACAATAAATGAATATGGAGGATTAGGGAAATAAGTTCAACTTTACTATTTTAGCAAATGAAGCTGGTAAACATAATTCTCTAATATTATATCCTTGAGATTACACTATTTTTAGGTCCTTTCTAAAATGAACTCTGAAAAAACAAAGCAACGACTATGTCTAAGGAAGCTAAGTATAAAGCTTATTCTACTACACTATTAAAGTGTTTATTTTTGTAACTTTAGTTTCTGCCTTGAGATTGAGAAAGCTACGAAACAAGCAAGGAAAAATCTACCTTAATTTAAATTAAGTTCTGAGAAAGTATGCAAACACTGGGGGAATCTTTCGTTAAGATACAATCACTGTTCCATTAAAAAGCTCATTGAAAATGTATTACAGTACAACAAAATGAAACAAAACCCAAGAAATAAAATGTTTCTTTGACATCACCACATTCTAAATTAGACCACTCCAACCACAAAAATCAGAGGGAAAACAGAATTAGGTTTCTTCCAATATTGTGATGAATAAAGGAATTTGTTCACGTACCTAAAACAAAGAGACTTTCATAACCAAGAGTTAGGACTGTAATGATTAGACTTTCACCTGAAAACAAACACACCCACAGATACACCCTCTTCCCTATCTATAGTTACTGGTATGAATAATCCAGGGTCATCACCTGGGAACAATGCATTCAATTCTACTGATATTTAGGAAGTATCATAGAATGAAAAGAAATAACCTGACACAACACCACTGTATTTCCTGAGGTCAAAACATCCAAAGAATTGGTAAAAATGACCCTGAGCTTGAATATCTTTTTTTCTTTTCCTAAAGATTTTATCTATTTATTTGACAGAGAAAGACGGAGAGAGAAAGAGAGAGATCCCAAGTAAGCACGGTGGCAGGAAGAGGGAGGGAGAAGCAGGCTCCCCCCCTGAGCTGGGAGCCCAATGTGGGACTTGATCCCAGAGCTCTGGGATCATGACCTGACCAGAAGGCAGATGCTCAACTGACTGAGCCACCTAGATGCCCCCCTGAGCTTGAATATCTAAGTAGTTTTTTTTTTTTAAAGATTTTATTTATTTATTTGACAGAGAGAAACACATAGAGAGAGGGAGCACAAGCAGGGGGAGTGGGAGAGGGGAGGCTTCCCACTGAGCAGGGAACCTGATGTGGGGCTCGATTCCAGGACCCTGGGATCATGACCTGAGCCAAAGGCAGCCACTTAATGACTGAGCCACCCAGGTGCCCCTAGTAAGTAGTTTTAAAATAAAACCAACTAGCCCCTTGGTAAAAATATTTTAGAAGATGGCAAAGTAGTATATAGTACTCAATAAAAAATTCAATGTCTTTTTGCTCCTTAATGTTTGAAAAATACAACCCATTTTCCTCTTAATTTGAAGAACTGAGATCCAGACAAAATATGGTTCAACACCCAAATATTCAATAGCCTCAAAAAAAGACCACAGGGGTGCTATTACATGGCAGCAAAAGCTGATTTTCAAAAGAGAATTCAATTGTTAGTGTTATTACCATACTAATACTGAACATCGTTATTTGTCACAAAATGGGCAATTATGATCATCTTTAAGAAAGGCTGCAAATATCTGAAATAAAAAACAAAACAACAGGCACAAATTACATTATGGTTGCTCTCTATTAAAACTAAAGGTAACCAAACCACCTCATGTATACTAAGCTACAAAAATAAAACTATAATAATCAAAGCTTAAATACCTTAAATATTAAGAGTGTCAATATGAAAGTGGGACAAAAGACACGAAGCTGTTCCACACATTTTGATTGCCCACTTTTTGACAAGCACATTATCAATTTTAGAACTCATTACAGTACCCAGATGAGGTTTTAACACATTTCTTTAAAAGTAAAACTGAAAACGCAGTTTGTACCTAAGGGGTATGCTTTTATGAGAAGTTATCCTCCTTACTGCCCCTTCTCCCATCCCCCACCATTGCACTAAGGGGCTACCTTATAACTAGTTGAAGTCTACTGTAGCCTTCTTTCGTTGAGGCTACCAGTTTCTCAAGCATCTTTACTCACCCTGCCAACCCAGGGAATCGATAGATCCTGAAGGTTTTATTGCCTAAATCTTTTCAGATCTGTCCCTTCTCCATTTTTACTACCAATATGTTGGCTTAAGCCCTTTTATGTTGCCTCCAGAAAACGGCAATATAGGTTATTTTTCTGGCAACAGTACTCCCCTCTGTCCTACCAACTATCCTTCATACTGATGACAAAATTTATTGAAATACAAATTTGATGCCAGTTGTTTATAATCTTTTAATTTTGTCCCCTGCCTACAGGACAGAGTCCAAACAGCAACTTCTATATAAGCAAGTGGTGATATTTACCTCAACTGTCAAAAGGTTGTATGTCCTTTCTTCTGTGTGCTTTCATAGCCCCTGCGTATATTTTGTTTACAGCACACTTCTCACTGAATTCTTTAAAGAAAACAATGCATCTGGCAATAATAAAGAAACTGTACAGAAGGGTATAAAAGTAAAAATTTTCCTCTGCCTCCCACCTGCCACTCAATAACTTTTTAACTATTTTTAGTTCTTCTGTTGGTCACTTTCATAGTGATTAATGTGGCTATATCTATAGTTCTGAATACACCAGCTTTAAGAGATTTATTGATCCTGTCCTCTTTCCAATTTCTATTTATTTCTAACTCTTTTAGTGGGTACCTTCCTAACACTGGAAATTATGTTTTAGCCCAATAAAATATCCTGCAAACTGCATTCTATTTCCATGCCTATTTCTTCTACTTGACTTCTCGAGGACAGTGACTATTGTCTTACTTTGACATTCTCAAAACCTACACCAAGAAGAAATATTTAGTGTATAAACAAAGTTTATTTTGACTCCGAGATAGGTATGTCTAGGAAATGTAATTGTAAGGCAGCCTGGAAACAGAACATGAATTACTTTAATGTTTATTTCCTTTTTAAATATTGTAATCTGCAAATGTGATTAAAATGTTTTAGTCTGCTTAGCTAGAACCTTGATCCTAATTTATAAATACCTAAAAAAACTGACATTTTAAAATTAAAGACAGATGAAATGCTACATTTAGAAAATACTAAATAAGTAAATATTTTCAGTTCAATTAAATAACTATACAAAATATTTTAAGACTTGTTACATAAATATGATACATATATTTATAACCATTTACTAGCCGAATGATTTTAGGTAAGATCTCTATGTCTTAGACTCAATTATAAAATGGGGATAATAATGGTACTTATTGCAGAGTTGTGAAGATTATATAAATTAATTCAGATAAAAGACTTGCAACAGCGTCCTTCATATAATAACAAATGTTAGTGGCTATTATTAAGTAAATATTTGTGTTGCTATGCAAGAGTCTTAGTGATTCAGTGAATTAGAATTGTTGCCAAACATTATTCAGATCTTTAAAAAAGGCTTCTTAGTGAATAATGTTTTTATATTATAATTAGAATAATCCGTTGAAGATTTATATTTGTTTTGTTTGAAGAAATCAGTTCATGTATTGATGCTATAGACACACTACAAAAATGAAGCTATTTTAAGCAACTGTGAAATTTCTTTAGTGACTACAATTTCACACACAGTTGGCTTAACCTCCATTTCACAGTGGAGAACATCCTTCTATGTTTTACATGCCAGTAGCATCTCTACCAGTAGTAGATAGGCTAAAGCTTAATACATGTCACTTTCTTGAATAATGCTGCTTAAGCTGACTTCTAAATTACTCTGAAATTGGCTAAAGATTTTCCATGTAAATTGAATAGAACTAAATGTTTTGATGTTCTTTTACCTGAATTATGAAATACTATGTGACTTATTTAAAATGTTTGGGCCTTAAATAAGCCAAATTTGTTAATATATCCTCAAAAAACACCAAGTAATGGGAGTCATTAAGTCTATGGTATACCGAAAAATAAAGATTAAGTAATTTAAAATAAAAACTAGTCATGGACTTGTATTAACTATAAATGCAAAAGGGACCTTCAAAAAGTCAGTCTGGTATTTTATACCTAACTCATTCATTTTCTTCCAGTAAGTCTGTGAAGTAAGTATTCACATTTTTAAGATGAGAGAGAGAATAGAGGTTTAAAAACTTGGGGCTCTAGGGTGTCTGGGTGGCTCAGTTGGTTATGAGTCTGCCTTTGGCTCAGGTCATGATCCCAGGGTGCTGGGATTGAGTCTTGCTTTTGGCTCCCTGCTCAGTATGGGGGCCTGCTTCTCCCTCTCCCTGTCTCACCCACTTGTGGTCTATCTCAAATAAATAAAACCTTAAAAAAAAAAAAAAGAAATAAAAATAAAAACTTGGGAATCTGGAGTCAAAAAGACTTGAAATGAAGCCAGGTTATGGCACCTAATTGCTTGGGTAACTTTGGATAGATAACACCCTAGTTTTCTTTTCTGTTAAATAGGGATAGTAGTATTACATTATAGAGTTGTTGGAAGGATTAAACGATGTAGGTAAGATACTTTAGCATATAACCAAGGTATAATAAACACTCAAAGGTGAGCCAGTGTAATTACTACAACAAAAGTGAAGATTCCAAAGTAATTGCTAACTCAAAGTCACAAAACCAGTAGCTAAGATGATAACTAAACCCTTTCAAAAACTTTTACAAACAGGGAGAAGGGGATAAACTTCTAATAAACTATACATATATTAATATTTCCTCTCTACCGTCTCTGGCTTGCTGGGAATGCATGTAAATGTGAAGGAAGAGTATTATGCATAGAAAATGGGAATGCTACTATATGCTATATAAAGTGGATCAATTAGCATTAGTCTAATTCCAGTTAAGTAATTGAGTGGGAAGTGGAAAGAATCGAACTATATTTTTAAAATTATTTTATGCACTATTTAGGTCCATTTACTCAAATTTAGTGTAATACAATCATTACCAAAGATAAATATTTTTTACTTTTTAATATTATCTGAGTAGTGTATTTTTAAGTGAAAATAAAAGCCCTTTATCAAATAAATACCTGAACTGTTGAGCTATTTTCCAGAACCAGTAATGGTATAATTTGGTGGTCTGCAGCCTAGGCCTCTACTTGTATTCTGTGAATGAGACCAAGATGTTCCAAAATTCAAATAAAAGAAATTTATAAAGTCACTTTTAAGCTTTTCTCTTCCAAAATTTTCTTAAACCTTTGAAATCTGTTACCATGTATTAGTTTACAAAGATAAGCAGCAGAGGAATGTTAGTAGGAAAATAACTGCAATTAGTCTGATAACTTGCTTTTTTTCCACAAAGTGATCATTATGTAAACATACAGTTTAATTTACTTTGTTATTTCTGCTTTCAAAGAATATCATAGCTTCAAACTGATGTATCATCTGAAAAAGTTTGAAAACCAGTAATGTATTTTATTCTAAATTTACTTTATTTTTAAATTTATTTTATTTTTTTAAAGGATTTTATTTAATTTGACAGACAGAGATAGAGAACACACGAGCAAGCATAAGCAGGGGGAGCAGCAGAGGCAGAGGGAGAAGCAGGCTCCCTGCTGAGCAGAGAGCCCCATGTGGGCCTCGATCCCAGGACCCTGGGATCATGACTTGAGCCAAAGGTAGATGCTTAACCAACTCAGTGACCCAGGCACTCCTTAATTGACTTTAAAAAAGGGTCTCATTCAATTTCTGGAATAGGTTTGTCCTAAGACAAAACTCCACTTTATCAATTTTTTTTTTTTTTTTTTTTTTTTTTTGGAGAGAGACAGAGGGCACATGGGAGTGGGTGGGAAGGGGAGAGGGAGAAAGAATCTTAAACAGGCTCCATGCCCATCAAGAGTTCAACCAGGGGCTCAATCTCATGCCCCTGAGACCATGACCTGAGCAAAAAATCAAGAGTTGGATGCTTAACTGATGAGCCACCCAGGCGCCCTGGTTTTGAAAATTTTTTTTACTAAAATCCTTTCTCTCCAAATGCAACTTTCATATGCATTTTAAAATGATCAGAATGCTATTTTTAAAATTCCTTTTTGTAGTATTTTTCTTATTAAAATATGTCAATCAGCAGGACTCAAAAATTTGAAATCAGGGTTATGTCTGGCATAATTTATTTCTGTATTTTGTTCCACATAAACAAGTAGTTGCGAATGGTGAAAAGTTTTCATACTACTAATTCTGTTGTATTTCTTCTTGTTCTTGATTCAACTGATTCAGGAGCTCGAAAGCGGAGGAACAGAAACTTTTCTTCCAAATTTTTAAGACTGTAATAGTTCATGTTGTATCTCTTATCTATTTTTTTAAATCCTACTTTGCCAACAGCAGTTATTATTATGCTATTCTTGGGTCCTCTAAATTTTTTGTGTTTTTAATCAGCAAATCAGATACTACCACCAGCTCTAACTATTTACATAGGATTTATTATACTCCAGAAACTACTCTAAGCAGTGTACACACATTAACTCGTTTAATCCTCATGACCACCCTATGAGATATTCACTATTATTATCTCCAATTTATAAGTAAGGAAATAGACACAGAGTAATCTAGTAATTTGTCCAAGATTGTCAGCTGGGTAAAGATTTTTTTAAAGATTTTATTTATTCATTTGAGAGAGAGAGAGTGTATGAGTGCGAGCAAGCACATGAGTGGGGGGGAGAGGCAGAGGGAAAAGCAGACTCCCCACTGAGCATGGAGCCCGACGTAGAGCTAAATCTCAGGACCATGACCTGAGCCAAAGGAAACCGCTTAACCATCAGAACCACCCAGGTGCCCAAGACTTTCTGAACCTAGTTTGGTTCCAAAGCCTGTGGTCTTAACCACTACTCTAAATTCCCTCCTTATACAATCAAGAATGAATGAACAGCAAATTAAGTTGAAATCATTTGCTTATGAGTTCATATTTTTGACTAATTCAGCTAACTCAATTTTTTTTTTTTCTCCGAAGGTACGCCGGTTTCATCACTAGCCAAATCTTCAGAACGATAGCTCACTGATAAATGCGAAAGAATAGGAAGTACTAAAAACCAACTAAATAACTGATAATTATTTAATTAAATAATAAATAAAAATATTCCAAAAGAAAAAGGAGAACAATGGGACTACAAGGATTTTGATGAACCAAAATCTTAAAGAGAACAGGTGCTATCTAAGGAAATAGGGGCAAACAATTAAGGAAAAATACAAAAATCCTAGAATAACTATGTCCGGAAGAAGCTGAAATCATTAAGATATGAAAACCTTAGGGGTGCTTGGGTGGCTCAGTGGGTTAAAGCCTCTGCCTTCGGCTCAGGTCATGATCTCAGGGTCCTGGGATCGAGCCCCGCATCTGGCTTTCTGCTCAGCAGGGAGCCTGCTTCCCCTCCTCTCTCTCTGCCTGCCTCTCTGCCTACTTGTGATCTCTCTCTCTCTGTCAAATAAATAAATAAAATCTTTTAAAAAAAAAAAAAAAGATATGAAAACCTTAAATGAATGAGGAGAGAGGAAAAAAGCACTAGCTGCCTTAATCAAGTTCAAATACACGGAACTGCAAAGATTATAAAAAGATGAGAAAAATAACCCATCTATTGAAATATTTAATCTTATAAATTTTAGATAATAGAAGTTAAAAAAAATTCTTAATAGAAAAAAATATTTGATTTATACTTATCCCCAGGAAAATTCCAGGAAACTTTTAATCTGATAGTGAAAAAATACCTATTAAGGTTAGCAGTCAGACCTCAACCTCAAAATCTGTTAAAAAATTAACTTCTCTTTTTAGATTTGGGATGCTCGCAGTATCTTAATAAATAAAAAATACAAATAAGAGGTCTATGCTTAGATGAACAGTTAAAACAAAAGTGTTATTAATTGGGGCGCCCGGGTGGCTCAGTGGGTTAAAGCCTCTGCCTTCGGCTCAGGTCATGATCTCAGGGTCCTGGGATCGAGCCCCGCATCGGGCTCTCTGCTCAGCAGGGAGCTTGCTTCCCCCTCTCTCTCTGCCTGCCTTCCTGCCTACTTGTGATCTCTCTCTGTCAAATAAATAAATAAAATCTTAAAAAAAAAAAAAAAAGTGTTATTAATTGATAACTGCCAACATAAAGACAAATCTTACTTTTATATTCAGCATAAGTGAAATATATGAACATATATACACATATATTTTTAAATTATCTTTTCTGTGTCTACCAGTAGTTGACCAAGTTACTCTCTGGCCTACAAACTTCCACTGGCTCCCATTCCCTCAAGATAAAGTCCAGACCTCTTAGCATGGCTTATGAGACTCATGATGTCCTGGCTCCTGCTTTTATCTCTGGGCTCACCCCTTGCCACCTTGCACTCTGGGTCTGTCTCCTGTGTCCAGAGATACCACTTCAATTCCTGTTTCTTCTACTCATCTGGGTACATTTTCTGTCAGTTCTCGACCTAGATCTTACCTCTTCCAAGCTTTGTTTCCTTTTCCCCTGGCACACCACACCTATCACTCTAGCCTTACTTGCCTGTTTACCGGTCTATCTCCCCACTAGACTGTAAGCTCCTTGAGGGTAGGGACTGACCTTCAATTTTTTTCTTAAAGATAGACAGATTTATTGATAGATTCATTGAGCAGGGGGAGAGGGAGAGAGAATATCTCAAGCCAACTCTGCACTGAGCGTGGAACCCGATGCAGGGCTTGATCTCACAACCCTGAGATCATGACCTGAGCTAAAATCAAGAGTTGGATGCTTAGCTGACTGAGCCACCTGGGTACCCGATGCCGTTCAGTTTTTTGATCAGCAATGGCTAGCTTGGTGCCTGGTATACAGAAAGCACTCAGTAAGTGTTCAATGGAAAAAAAAAAATCACCATTTCCAACTTATTCTTAGTAAAAACAGCCTCACTCAAGGACAAAAACTTATGAAATACTATATGCTAAAGGCCAGGAATTCAGAAAGACACTGTCCTAGACTTCAACGAAGATAATTCTATGGGACGAGAAAGAAAAGCAAAATAATAGATACAGTATAGTGAAGGTAAGTGCATATCAAGGTATCCTTAGTGCTTTAAGAATACAGAGCTATAGATAACATAACCTAGGGGTGCTAGTGGTGGAGAGGTAACAGAACTGAAATTAGGGAAGCCTTCCCAGAAGGGTGGACACTTGAGCTAAATCTTTAAAGACAGCTCGAGTAGAAGCTATTTACTCTAGTCACTGGGGGTGGGGGAGGTGTGTGGGGGGGAGAGTAACAGTTATCTATGGGATTGCTTACCTAATATCTGCTCTTTAGTGCTTCATCTCTCTGTACCCCAGTGCAACATTCCACATAGCTGCCACAGCAGCTATCTTAGCTAACAACTGGTTAGTGATCTAACTTGAGCTAGTAACAATCCCTGCCTAAAATATTTCAAAAATAGTCAATGAGAAAGAATTAATCCTTTTCTCGTGGGAAAAGCTAAAAGATACAACACTCGGGAACTGGCAGTTACTATGTTGTCCCACCACAAGGAAAAAGTCAGTCGGTAGTGGAAAAAAAAAATGTTCCCTTCCATCTTCAGATTTTTTTTTTTTATAAAGACTTTATTTATTTATTTGACAGAGAGAGAGAGACAATGAGAGAGGGAACACAAGCAGGGGCAGTGGGAGAGGGAGAAGCAGGCTTCCCACCGAGCAGGGAGCCTGATGAGGGGCTCGATCCCAGGATCCTGAGATCATGACCTGAGCCGAAGGCAGACGCTTAACGACTGAGCCACCCAGGTGCCCCCCATCTTCCGATTCTATACATTAAGCTGAAGTTACTCATGCTATCTGTATAAAATACTAACTGTATAAAAATAGCAACAAGATTTAAGTATTTAAAGTCAAATATTTTTTAATACATTTTTCTTTCCTTAGTTTACCTTTTTTCTTCAAACTACAAATCAGTATGCTCTTTACAATTAAGCCAATATCCTAATGTATTTAAATGCTACCTAGATACATAGTTATGAACAAAACTAGTAGTAAAATAACATCAAAAAAATCTCATTCTAGCTAGTATTTGTGATACTTACTAGTAGGTCCTTTATGAACAGAATGGGTAGGGGAGAATGAGACCCAATAAAAATAATGGAGTACATATTTACAGAATAAGAGATTTCAAAGATATTTTCTGCTATTGTATTTTTTTTTTAAAGCAAATTTTATGCTTCTGGCTATCAAAGACTAAATTCAGCCTGACAAGTGAGTAAGCATTACTAAAAAGGATTATCCTCATTTCTGGAAAGGTTTATAAACCATATGACTAACAAGAACCAAAATCAGTGATTTTGGTTATACTTCTTTATTATATATAAATTGCTAAAACACTCCTGTATAAAAAGTAATTTTCTCTTCTAAAGAATTTATATTCACAATGATTTACATAGACACATACACACAAAGACATGTTTAAGTACCTTTAATGTTTTTAATGTAAGACACTAGTCTATGCCGATTTTTACTTTTATTAAACTAAGACTAATTAAACTATGATTTCAAAATTAAGCCTTCAGCCAGGGCTGAGGTAGAGAAAAATACTGTATATAATGTTACATATGATTATGTACCAGTAATCTAGCCAGCAGTACTGCACACATTAAATCAAGTATTACTTCTATACTTGAATGTGGTTTGCATCTAAATGGACGCTTGTCCAACATGTCATACTTCTGTATGTCCAGCAATATTTCTAAGTGCTTCTGACATGTTTTGGTTGTATCATTCATTGATTTTGTGCACAGTGTGCTAGCAAATGCTTAATGAGAAGTAAGTACATTGTAGAGATGAGGGGCAAGGAGTAGAGAAGAAACAATGGATACAGCATAAAAGCTGTATTAGGATACAGGCTCACTTAAACTTACAATTATTTCAGCTTGTAATTAGTTAGGCATATATTAACTGGTAGAATATTTGCTGATGATTATTGCTGAACTCTAAGTGCTAAGAAGTGTCAAGATACCATACAGAGCTCAATTAATAATTAAAACTGAATGGGTATATAATTTGAGAAATGTGTGATTCAAGCTTGGTTGTAATAAAAACATAAAATAAAAATGGTATGCTATGAAGGATTACTGAGAAAGGGCAATAAGTAAAAACAGCTTCTATATGCACCTGGTATACAATTTAGGAATATTTGATATCACTTAAAAGGATAGAGCCTCTCAATTTACCCTAATTACAGACGTTGAGTATAATAAACATTGTTTATTATTATAAAACAACCCTTGTGATTCAATTCTTTTAAGTTTGGTGTCTTGGGAAATAATCATTGTTGGCTAAGTAGTAGTATGGACCATAGAATAACAGCATTATGATTAAAGGATGACATATTGATTCCTTTGGCAATTTGTCCCACATGAATATCTCAAAATAAATAAATAAATTCCCTCAAAAATCAAGAGGGAAGGATCTTACTAAACTAGTTAAGTTGTACATCTTAAATTTATTTCAAATCAAGTTTTTAAAACTTGTTTAGATATGACCTTACATGCAATGAAGACTAATTCATATGTATAGAAATCTTTTTTTTTTTAAGATTTATTTTTTTGACAGAGTGGGTGAGAAAGCATAAGCAGGGGCAGTGGCAGAGGGAGAAGCAGGTTCCCCACTGAGCTGGGAGCCCAATGCAGGGCTTGATTCCAAGATCCCAGGATCGTGACCTGAGCCGAAGGCAAATGCTTATCCAACTGAGCCACCCAGCCACCCCTAGAAATCTTCTAAACATGAAAATATATCAACTGTATATGTGAAACAAGAAAATAAAAAACACAGAAGACTTAGAAGCTATTTTGGGGACAGCATGAATTTCAGGAATATTTGATACTGAGAAATAAATTTTTAAATTTTGGTTAAATATTAACATTTTTAAAGCTTTGCTTATGTTTTAGAATGGTAAAACTATTTGGTGTTAGAAATAAACCTTTACTACCTAGTCAGATACAAAACCCTTTACTACCTAGTAAGATACAATTACAGAAATCTTTACAAACTGTAACACCTCAAAACAGAATTCAGTATGTACAAGTGAAAGAGAATGTGAAAAGGAAACCTAACAGAGATGTTAACTTTTTTTTTTTTTTTTTTCAGAGATGTTAACTTTTTTTCTCTTTCCAAACACAGGGGACTCACTGATTCAGTTTTATCTGGTTTATATAAATGATCTTTTCAGGCCATTTCTTAATTTTAAAAAGTGTAGGGGCTTTTATGAAAAAATTCAAGAATTGAGCAAGTTAACTATTAATTTGAACAATGGGACAAAACAGATTTTATTGGACAGTCAGAACTACCTATCCTTACCTGTTTTCAGTTGTTAAAGATGAGATTAGGTGTCTATAAGTATTAGTAACAGCCGTGTAAGTTAACAGACCATATTCTTTGTTAATTAGATAAAGTTTATCACCTATAATTATGTGACAGGTAGTAAGTGCTGTACTTCCCCGCCCCCCCCTTTTTTAAGATTTTATTTATTTGGCAGAGAGAGAAAGCACAAGAGAGGTGAGGGGCATAGGGAGAAGCGGACTCCCCGCTGAGCAGGGAGCCTGATTCGGGGCTTGATCCCAAGACCCCAGGATGATGACCTGAGCCAAAGGCAGACGCTTTACAGATTGAGCCACCCAGGCACCTGAGGTGCTATACTTTCATCTCAAATTTCACTGTAAGACTGAGTTCTTATTACAAATGAATAGAAGCATCTTCATGTGGCCAGAAGGATCCAAACATGCTATAGTAATTTTGTAACCCCTCTGCTAAACCACCCTGGTAGAATGTGGTTCTGGTATATAAATCTTAACTTTTGCTTCCCAGTTGCTTTAATTGGTCTAGTGGCCCAGAAAGAAATCAGCTGACTTTCTGAAACTACAAAATGTAAAAGCTAGAGATTTTATATTTAAGTTGATGAGGCAAATTAACGTTTCACCTTATCTCAACTACACCAACTAATGAAAGAGAGATAGTAGAAAACAATACCTTTTTTGTTTCAAATTGTGCTTCTTCCTGACAGCATCCTCTACAGTCAGGATCCAGCTGGAGCAGGTTAAACTGTCCAAGAAGATCACAAGAGCTGCAGAGCAAGTTGCTGGAGAAGCCTAACTCTCTGCAAGCCTCTGATGAAAACTCTGCCCCAAATGCAGACACCTGAAAATAAACAAAATGAGAAATAAAACACTATTCCATATTTATATTGGAAAGCAATAATTCTTACATAAAACAGATTGAGGTAAGATGAATGAAATGACTTATGCAACCAATCAGAACAACCAGCAAAAGCAGGCTTTCAAAAATATCTGTTTTCTTCCCTTATCCATTCTCTCATGCATGTCTCAGTGAATATGGTATATCTTCATTTGACGTCAATCCCTTTACCGGTGCTTTGGAGCTTATCTTCTGCCATTTCCACAGAGATTTAATTTAATTGGTAACTCAATTCTTCAACGTATTCAAACCTTATGGTTCTAATTGCTCTCCCCACATTCTGTCATTTCTCAATTGTTACTATAGTGTAGCTTCTGACCCTACCACTCGACTAAACTTGCCAAAAATCACTAAATGCAAAGGCATTCAAAAAGCTCCAGCTGTTCTTTCCATGGGCCTGTCCTCCTTAAGTGCCGCTGTTTCCCATTTCTATTTCTGGCTCTCTCTTTGCTTTACCTATTTTCTATAGATGGCTGCATCTTCCCCAAGGCTTCAAATACCCACTTATTGAAAACTCCTGAGTCTTTTACTTGAGTGCCAAACTTTCAAAGCCAGCAGCCTAACTGACCTCATTTATATGTTCCACTGGCATTGCAAATTCAAGATCTCCGACACTGAAACTTATCTTTTCTGCTTAAATCTATTCCTCCCAATGTACCTAATATCTTAGTAAAATGGCACCATTTTCCCTGACCATGTAGTTGTCCAGGTCAGTCATCCTAGATTCTATATTCTCTGCCATTCTTACAAGCAATTAATTAACAAGTTTTGTCAATTCTGTTTCTTAAAGAGCTTTCAAATAATTTCTTGCCTCAGTGGCTTAAATGGTCACTGCCAGTCATACCTGTCTTTACTTCTCCAATCCCATTCTACCTTTCAGCTATAATGAATTCCTGGAAGAATAAAATTCCTCCTCATACATTTGCTCATACTTTTCCCACAGCTAAGGCTCCCTTTTCACCTTTTTAATTTCAACTTATTTCCAAGAACCTGATCGGTATGTCTTCCAGGAAACCGTCTCGGGAGGGGGGGTGGTTTGGGAGAATCCAAACCTAATCTTTAGCCGTAGTGCTTTTTGGAGAAATAAATTCGTGCACAGTTCTAAGATAGCACCACTCACGACCCTGTACTATGTAAATGTAGAGTTGTCTGATTCCCTAGTACTGTCAACTCTTTTGAGGGCAAGCATTAAACTATTATTATTACTCTGTGTTTAAAGCACTTGTGCTAGTTCTCATGCATGCTGAAGAAATGAACTGGTAAAAACTACAGCCTCAAATAGGGGGAATTTCAGATTGTTTTGACTGTAACTGGTTGATTGTCTAGATCAAGGGTATGCAAACTTTATGTAGAAGGCCAGATAGTAACTGTGTTAGGCTTTGGTGGCTAAATGGTTTCTGTTGCAACTACTCAACTCAAGTATGACAGCACAAAAGCAGCATAGACAAAAATAAATGAGTGGGTGTCTTCCAATAAAACTTTACATAAACAGGGCCAGCTGGACTTGGCCCACCAGCTATAGTTTGTCAAACCTTCTTCTAGAGAAACCAGGTAGATAAAAACCCAAGGGCATTTGCCAGTGTAAAAAACTAAGGAGTGCTGGCCTACTCTCCCCAAATGCTGGTCATCCCATTGGTCTTGTGCCAGCCAGTCAATATGCCAATTTGATACCTTATACATCTTTCATCTTATCTTAGTAATAATGTGGAATGTGTAATATTCAAAATAGATCGCAGTCCTGTGGGAGGCACCTAAGACACCTGCTACTGTACTAGTACTTTGAGTAATTTCTTGATTAGTAGTGATATGCTTGATCTATTTCACAGGTTAATTTGTATTTTCCAAAGATGGCCACACCAATATGTACACATCATCCCACATGGTGGTCTTACAATGTGACTGGCAGTCTTATACTGAGAATTAGGAGTCTATTTTCCTTCCCCTTGAATCTAGGCAGGGGCTTGTGACTGATTCTGAACAAGAGAGTACAAAAGAAGGGATACTATGTGGTTTCTGAGGGTAGGTCATAAAAAAAGCAAACAGCCTCTGAGTGGCTAGTGCTCCTACACACTGTGTCTTTGGCTCTCTCAGAACACTCAACTTTGGAACTTAGCCACCATACTGTAAGGTAACCTAAATTAGAGGGACAACATGAAGAGTCCCATGTAGAGAGCAACTGAAGCCCCAGTGGACAACCATCATCAACTGGTAGACATACAAATAAAGAACTTCAAATTTCAGACCCATCTTTCAGCTGAGACACCATGGAACATACAACTCACCCTGCTGCGAACCTGTCTGAATTGCTGACCCACAGAATCTAAAAGCAAAATAATTGTTTTATACCAATAAATTTTACGGTGATTTGTTTTTGCAACCATTGTAACGAAAATAGGCAGTAAAAGTGAAATTACTTCGAAACCATGAACCTCTTAAATATTAAGAAACTGTTATTGCCAAAGCATGTTTTACAAAAAAAAATTTCAAATGAATGATCCTGCAATCATATTACTGGTGTTATTCTGGCATTTACTGAGCAACTACTGACAGGTGGCATAAATATGCAAAACATGTGTTTTTGGAGTCTGATGACATCTTGATTCAAATGCCAGCACAGAGCAATCTTACTTCTGAATTTCTGAATAGGAATAACTACCATTTATCTCACAGTTTTGAGGATTAAAGGAGAAAAAGTACATGAATCATCTAGTTTTCTACCCAGGACACAGTGGGTACCTGACATGTTTGCATTATTCACTTTCCGGCACTCTTAAAAACCCTTTTAAGAAATACAAAACATGGGGTGCCTGGGTGGCTCAGTGGGTTAAAAACCTCTGCCTTCGGCTCAGGTCATGATCTCAGGGTCCTGGGATCAAGCTCCGCATCTGGCTCTCTGCTCAGCAGGGAGCCTGCTTCCCCCTCTCTCTCTGCCTGCCTCTCTGCCTACTTGTGATCTGTCAAATAAATAAACAAAATCTTAAAAAAAAAAAAAAAGAAAGACAAAACACTACTTATGTTTTAATTATTAGACATGGGATAGAGTAGAAGTATAGTGGAGATACAAGGTTAACTTGAGTTTCATGAGTGAATTACTTCTTTCTACCTCTTCTATCATTAGTTTTGTAGACTCAAGGCTTTGTTTCTTGGGGGGAGGGTTAGAGAGAGGGGTGGCTAGAGAATCTTAAGCAGGCTAGATGCCTAGCACAAGCCCGATGTGGGGCTCTATCTCACAACCCTGAAATCATGACCTGAGCCGAAATCAAGAGTAAGACACTAAGCAACTGAGGCACCCAGGTGCCCCTTAAGGCTTTGAATCTAAGGATATCACAATATATTTTTAAGTACTTCACTAATAAATAACAAATGCTAAATAATATACAAGTCCAAATTATAAATTATGCCTGTTAATTCTTTATTACTAAAAACTGAGTAACATTTAAACGTGCACATTAAGGCTAAACATTAAAATTTAAAATAATCAGCTACACTTGTAAGAAAGACAGAGTCTAGGGACAGGGTGGGATAATCTGATATCTAAGATCTATAAAGAACTCCTCAAACTCAACACTCAAAAAACAGATGATCACGGGAAAAAATGGGCCGAAGACATGAACAGACACTTCTCCAAAGAAGACATACAAATGCCTAACAGACACATGAAAAAATGTTCATCATCATTAGCCATCAGGGAGATTCATATCAAAACCACATTGAGACACCACCTTACACCAGTTAGAATGGCCAAAATCAACAAGACAGTAAACAACAAGTGTTGGAGAGGATGTGGAGAAAGGAGAACCCTCTTACACTGTTGGTGGGAATGCAAGTTGGTGCAGCCACTTTGGAAAACAGTGTGGAGATTCCTTAAGAAATTAAAAATACAGCTACCCTATG
>CM052900.1:101162256-101242942 GCA_028534135.1 Potos flavus | reverse complement strand
AGAGATTATGATGAGCGAAATAAGTCAAGCAGAGAGAGTCAATTATCATATGGTTTCACTTACGTGTGGAGCATAAGGAAAAACATGGAGGACATTGGGCGAAGGAAAGGAAGGGTGAATGGGGAGAAATTGGAGAGGGAGACGAAACATGAGAGACTGTGGACTCTGAGAAACAAACTGAGGGTTTTGGAAGGGCGGGGGGTTGGGTAAGCCTGGTGGTGGGTATTGAGGAGGACACGTATTGCATGGAGCACTGGGTGTGGTGCATGAACAATGAATCTTGGAACACTGAAAAAAATAAAATTAAAAAAAATATGTATTCTCCTAAAAAAAACAAAAATAAGTAAAAATATTTTATTTATTTGTCAGAGAAAGAGCACAAGCAGGGGGAGCATCAGGCAGAAGGAGAAGCAGGCTCCCCACTGAGCAAGGAGCCCAGTGTGGGACTAGATCCCAGGACCCTGAAATCATCACCTCAGCTGAAGGTAGACACTTAACTGACTGGGCCACCCACGTGTCCCAGAATAGTGACTTTTTGAATGAAGCCTTGAATACCATTTAGTTCTGGGGTGTTCCAGAGAACGGCTCCCGTAGGCCATACCAAGATATTACTTTTCTAATGCTAAAGCATAGTCATAATGTATTTTCAGATTAAAGTACTTTATATCCTCCCCCTTGTCACCTCATTGGAATGCTGAGACCTATGCATTGCTATTAATTTTAAATCAGGGCTACACATAAGCACAGTGATAAAAACTTGTCTAGTTTAAGGACTCGGAAGTGTAAATTAAAGTAGGAACTAAGACCTCTATCCATCTCGGTAGCTCAACCTCAAAATGCCAAGAAATTCTTCCCTCACTCTCTTTTTAATCATCTGTCAGGTTTCAAAGATTTGGCTTTTTTTTTTTTTTTTTTTTTAAACCACTGCCAACAACTTATTCTTTTTTTTTTTTTTAAAGATTTTATTTATTTATTTATTTGTCAGAGAGAGAGAGAGAGCACAAACAGGTAGAGAGGCAGGCAGAGGCAGAGGGAGAAACAGGCTCCCTGCCGAGCAAGGAGCCCGATGCAGGACTCGATCCCAGGACCCTGGGATCATGACCTGAGCCGAAGGCAGCTGCTTAACCAACTGAGCCACCCAGGCGTCCCCCAACAACTTATTCTACCTGGTCTTCCCCACTCTTCCCCTTTGCCCCCCACCCCAGCCTGTGAAATGCAGTTTTCTAACTCTAGCATTTTTCCAACAATCCTCCATACTTCCCTTCTCATTCTCAAGGAATTTATTGCCTTATTTCCTTAAAAATACTACTCATTACCCAAGGAAGAGACATAAATAAACACTGAGGAAGTTAAAATAGTTCCACAAGGGTGAACTGCTCAGGACTCTATTTTTGGAGTCATTTCATATTTGTGCGAGTGAGTGGGGTTCATTATCAATCTATACAAACTACAGATATCCTGAGGATTCTGATAGCAAGGAACAGACACAAGTGAACTAGGAAGCCATTCACACCTCTAAGGGATTTTATTTTTTAAAGATTTTATTTATTTTTGTGTGCAGGCATGAGCACAAGGTGGGGCGGGGTACTGCAGAGGGAGAAGCCAACTCCCCAACAAAAAGTGAGCCGGATGTAGGACTCGATCCTAGGACCCTGGAATCATGACCTGAGCCAGAAGCAGACACTTAACTGGCTGAGCCACCCAGGTCCCCTGCCCTGAGGGAGTTTAATGAACAAAAACATATGAGGCACGATATGAAAAAAAAAAATCCAAAATAAGGTCTTTGTATTCCCTTTAGCTACATTCTTGGCATAGGAGTAGGGAGAGTACAGAGATACAAACAGACACAAGGTATGGTGCTATTAAGATTGTGGATCTGTGTAATACAGTGTAAGATATGATGACAGAATATGCAAGGGAGAGAGTATATCTGACTTTGCATATCTGGAGATGGTATGTAAATTAAGCTTTGCATTTAATCTAAACACTTTACTTTAGGCCTGGGGAGGGAGAACACGGTATGTGAGATAGGCTAAAACAAATGACCCCAATTCTTCACCTTAACTTTTGGCTCTTGCAGTAGAGGTAAGTTCTGGGAATTAAGCCTGCCTAAACAAATAAGTATTAAGGAATGTTCAGGAGAATATACTTCACCTTAAAAGCAACAGGGAACCATTATAAAGTTTGAAAAAGATGACTGTGGGTGCATTGTAGAGATTGGATTAGAAAGGGAAAAAATGATATATGGAACCCAGTTTAAGGAAATTGTTGTGGGAATTCCAGACAAGCAAAAATGGTGGCCTGAATTTAGGTACTGCCTGTGGACATAGAATTAAGTGGACTGGCTTGGAGATTTTCCAGGGTTTAATGACTAATTGGATTCAGAGTGAAAAAGAATTTAAAAATGACTACTCACTGGCCTGGGCAATTGGGAAGCTGACAAAGGCAACTATTTAGGTTCTGATAGAAGAGTGAATCAGGAGGCTATAAATGCTCATGAGAGAGATGTTGGTTGCCTGAATGAGGGATCAACATTGAGTGCATGGATCGGAGAGATATTTAGGAAGTAAAATAAAAAAAACTTGGTAATTATCTGATGTGAGGTATGTAAAAAAAGAGTCAACGAGGATCCCCAACTTTTTGACTTACGTGATGGTCATGGTAGTAGATTATTCGATGGCCATAAATTCCACCTATCCTGGTTATGTAATTTCTTTGCCAAGTTTGTCACTCTTCCCATGCAGAGATGGAGTCTGTTTCTCCATCCCCGAAATCTAGACCAGTCCTATGATTTGCGTGGACAAGTATTGTGAGGTGGAGGTGATGTATGTGATTTTCGAGGCTAGGCTTCAGGAGGCACTGCAGCTTTTGCTCTTTAGTAGCATTATTCTGAGATTGCCATGAAAAGAAGTTGGGCTGAAGGATGAGAGGTCACACGGAGGAGAACCACGTCACCTTTCCTTACAGCACCAACTAAGAATGAAGCCATCTTGGACCTTTCAGTTCAGCTGACCCACTAGCTCAACACAGCCACATTACACGAGCCAGAGGAAAACAGAGGAATTGCACAGCAGACTCACCAAATTATGAGAAATTGTTATTTTAAGGCAACAAATTTTGGGGTGGTTACACAACATTGATAATTAAAGACAGAAATCAGAAAAAGTCAACGTGAAATGTTATTCCTTATCTTTGCATGGTGGTAGACTCTAATTATCTAAGATTAGCAAAACAACAACAAAAATTCTCCAGCAGAAAGCTTAGAGAGGGGTCTTTCAGTAATTTCTAAGGGGGCACCAAATGCCTGAATAACAAAGTAATATGATACTAATTAGAGAAGTTAAAAATCCCGCTTTAAGGTACGGTTGCAAAAACAAAGGGCAGGAACTTCAAACTCTTTGAGGAAAGAAAAGCACGGGCTGTTTATGGAAGTCTCTGGTAGAGGCATTAACTCCCTCAAACCTTGTTGAAGTCAATGAACAGGTCTCCTAGGAGAAAACTTTTCAGCAGACTCAGTAAGGAAAGTACCTGAAGAATTAACCTGATTAATGAAACGTTTAAAAGGTCCTGCAGTGCCTAGAAAAAAAAGTTATTCACAGAGCAAAACATGGATCGCAAGCTTCTTGGAGAAATTAACCAATATTAAGTTGTACATGAATGAATAGAAAAATAAGACAAAATTAGCCCTTCCCCATTCAAAGATTAAGAACTCGTCTGTTGTGTTAATGAACGAATTTAAAAAGTTGGTTAAAGCTGCCCGATTTTAAACGAGAGGAAGGCTATCATTTTAAAAAATCGATTTCAAAAATAAATTATGCTTTAGTATAGAACAGCTCCTTTTATTGCAACAACGTTGTTTAAAACCACAAATGGTACTGAAATGCATCCAGCAGCACGTGAATAACAGAGATCGGATAAAAGGCTGTCTAACAGTAAATTAGAAACCACTAACAATTGAGAGAAAAAAGTAAACAGGAAATGTACCCTGGACCACAGACTTGGGGGCTTTCTTCTAAGATTTAGGGAGCCTTATCACAAAGAACGGTAGTCGCTTGTATTCTGCCCGTTTAAAAACAATCTTTATTTCTTTCTAAGATTCACTGCCTTCTTCCCCCTCGCCCCCACCACAACGTGCGGTTTATAGGTTGTTTTTTAGCTGGAACTCTGCAAAAAGAAGTACAACTCAAGATATTCTGAAGTCAGGAGAAAGAACCGCTAGAAATCCGGGGCGGGAAAGGAAAAGCATCAAACGAGCAATGAAGCCACGTAGCATTACGGTCGGAGCACTCCCTAAGGAAGTCCAGCCCTCCCACCCTCTCCAAGTGTGACTACCATGCAGGACCGAATGTTTCGTATTCCTCAGCGCAACAGTCCCCACTCGCCCTGGGCTGCTGCGGAGATGATCTTCACTTACCGCTTGAAGTACAGCAGCCAAGAGCAACCGCAGCGCAAACGCCGGCCGGACCAACCCAACCGGCCCAGCCGCCATCGCTACCACCTTCCGTAGGTTTCCGACTGCCCGGAGGACCCCTCAGCTAGGGGCGTCCACTCCAGAGCCTTATCCGAAACAGGCTGCTAAAGGCCGTTGCCACCAAGTCTCTTACTCTGCAGAGACGGGTATTACGTAAGGTATACTGAAACTTAAAGGTATTCAAATATCTTTATATTTGATATAAATATAAAGTCGCAGGGTGGTTTTTGAAAACCGCTATCAGGCATTTTCCTAAACTCCCCAAATCTGTGCGGCTCCGAGCGCCTTCCTTTTATTCACGACATTTCGTCAAGCAACCAAGAAGCCCCGCCTTCGCCGGTTTCAGCCCTCTTCCTTTACCCAATCGAATGCCGCTTTGGTTGACACCCACGGCAAAGGAAACCAACCGTAACACGAACCAAGTGAGGCTTCGGGTTTCTTCGGTCCAATAGGCACAACTGAACGGGAGCAGAGGGTGGAGCCTCTGGTTGCCGAGCAGCGTACGTGGATGCGTGCGCGTGGTGGCGGAGGGGGATGGGCAGGGGGCGGAGCCGAGGGCGGCGCAGCCGCAGCCGCAGCGCTGGCGGAGGAGCGCGCGGCCGCGAGGAAAGGAGGGAGGGAAGGAAGGAAGAGAAGGAGGCGGGCAGGCAGGCGGGCGCGGGGGTCGGGGACTGAGGCAGTAGAGAGGCAAGAGCCCGGCAGCCGCTTCGCGCTGTGTTTGCTGCGCGGGCTTTTGGAGGGGGCGGCGGTTGAGTCGGTCCAGAAGAAGCGGGCACGGCGGCGTTGGTGCTGGCGCCTGGGGGCGGGGGACTGGAGAGGCGAGAAGGGGGGTCGCTGCGGTGGTTCTCTCGCTGTCGCGCTCTCCTTGCCTTTCTCCCCGCTCGGTGGGCTGCCCCCCGGCGTCTCCCTCGCCTCCGGGGCCCCGCTCCCCGCCCCCCGCGGTATGTCTTGATCCCGAGCAGCGGGTTTCATGGGGCTCCTTAGGATTATGATGCCGCCCAAGTTGCAGCTGCTGGCGGTGGTGGCCTTCGCAGTGGCGATGCTCTTCTTGGAAAACCAAATCCAGAAACTGGAGGAGTCCCGATCAAAGCTAGGTAAGGAGCAGAGCCACTCCGGAGTGAGTGGTGTGCAAGGGGCCGGGCCAGGAAGGCATGTCCACTTACTCCGGTCGCAACCTGCGGTCTGGCTCGGAGGCAAGAGAGCTTGCAATGAGAGCTGGGACTGGGGGCATCGAAAACACAAGCTTCAAGAATGGTGTGAATTAAGCTTGAGTGGCGTGCTGGGCTCGCGAGGTCACGGGGCAGAGGTTGTTAAGGTGGGCTTTGCCGTGCCTAAGGGTTACCAGAAGTAGGCATTCCACAGGGGAGAAGCAAGGGAAGACCGAACTCGGTAGGGAGCGGGAACTGCTGGAGGAGGCAAGAACGCTCAGCCTTCTGTTTTCCTGAGTCTACAGAAAGCCCCGGCAGTGTCAGTCTAGGGGTATTCTAATTTGAGGTGTGGGTACCTGGATATAGATCTTTTGTGGACCAGGAGGTTCACCAAGGGATAGATGGCCGGAAATGGAAGGAGATACTGGGAATGATGGTGAGTAAAAGAAATACGCTGTAGTGAGTTGCACTCTTGTGTTGGGGGCAGCAAGGGGCCACACAACTGACGGGAGAAATAGGCTGCCAAGGTAGGACAGGAAAGCAAATAAAAAGCTTCAGCGTGGTACTGAAAGGAGGCACGAGGCTTTAAGTACTTTTTTTTAGTGGAGATAAATTTTATTAATATTTTGGGCTTAAGAATAGGAATGTTGGTGTATGTGGCCCCCGGCGATATTGATGTAGTGCATTTAGGAGAGAAGGGAACGCTGAAGGGGAATTATAGTGAGATTTAAGTTGGTGAGAGGAAAAGTGAGAGTATGCAATAAATGAACCATATGCTTAAGTACCTTAAGGAGGTAACAGTGCTTTAATGAGAGAAGGGGTCTGAAGTATGTAATGTTGGAGTATGAAGTTGTGAAAGACCAGAAAAATGCACAGATAATAGGTATTTTCAGATAGAGAACTTTGGGATTTGGGAGGAGTTTGGGATGGAGAGGGAGTGTTAAAAGAATGCGACGCATTTTGATTTAAAAATGTACATGGCATTTAAAAATCAGCTCAAGAGGCTGTAGTTTGAATATGGAAAAGCAGTGCGAAGTGTTTTTATGTATATACTTTCACCTCAGCATTGCTTTAAATACTTTTTGAGAAGCAAGCAATAAAGTACCAGCAGTAAAATCATTTAGACGAACGGCTAGATGCTGCTGTGGGTGATAATTAACATTAAGGAGAAATGTATGAGTAAATAATTGTAATATTAGAAGTATAGCTGCCTATTTGCAGTTTTGGAGACTTTGCAAAAAGCCTTGGAAATATTTTAAAGAGCAATCTATCAAAGAGTATCAAATCTAATTGAAGTGCAACCAGAGTTGAAGGAGGAGCTCAAGATAATTCCATTCCTCAACTCTAGGGTAAAACTTACCCTGTACAGTTTTGAAGAGATATCAAATTTATTCACTATGATTTTGTTAATTATGTGTCTTATGTGATGGAAAAATTATTCACCTTAAACATTGAATGTTGGCCAATACACTTTTCCTTTTTGTTTGGCTCCACTTAGCATTCGGGGTCATTTTCTAGCCTCTTTAATGATCCAATTTTACAGAAAAAAAATGACTCCTCTTAGAGAAATTAGAAAGTTATATTAAAATTAAGATTTGTATTTTTTTTCTTTGTTGTATCACTATATTTCTTGAGCACATTACAGTGGCTAGGATAACTTCAACTTTTTATTTTCTTTTTTTGCCTCAGATTTCTTTTTATCACACTTGAAAGTGGTTTCCATAGATACAACCTAATTGATTTCAAAAAGAAGATTATCTTAACATGGAGAAAGCTACAGATAGAAAATAATGTGTTTTTTTTCCATGATTTTTTTTTTCAAGAAACCTTTAAATTCTATCAGAAATAATAAAAAGAGCCAAAAAAGGAGCTCAAATACAAAACATTTGGAGGAACTAATAATGCTCTGGAGCTGCAAAAATATGGCAGGTGAAATGTATAACTTTATGTCAGCAGTCTTGATTTCTTGAAAAGTCTTACAAAAGACAGTACGAAAACAGATGTTACCAGTTAGTAATCTTCCTTAGGGAAGGAAGGCGGAAGGCATAGTTTGACAATCAGACTCTGTACTAGGCACTTCCATATGTGATATTTTTATGTAATCTTCCAAGAATACCATAGAAAGCTATTTTTACAGATGCAAGAATAGGCTCAAAGGTTATATAACTTGACCACATAACTAATAGTGGCTGAGTCAGGATTGGAACCCAGGTATGTGTGATTCTAAATCAAGTGCTTCTTTAATTATACCAGGCTGTTTTGGGCTTTATATTGACATTACACTAAGATTTAGCAGTTTGAATAGAATTTTTAAACGGTAATATCAGTGTTTAATTGCATTTATTGCTAAGAATGAATATAATTCTGGGAAAATCTAATTTTGGACACAAAGAAATTGGTTTAGTGTAATGTCTGCTTGTTTATATCCAAATAATGAACGTAATTATATTACCCAATGAAACAACTGAAATAGGTTATTTCTGTTGTAGGAAAAAATCTGCAGTTGTTTTCTGTAAGTGTAAAGCTTTCTGTAAGCTTTTGCATAAGTTAGAAAAATTACACAGTCAAATCTATCAATTTAGGGAAGTAGGTTTCTTCTGTTACTTGAGAAAATTGTCCCCAACCAAGATTATGTACATTCTCTATATTTTGCCATTGTATCTTATAATTTTTATTTTTTATGTTTAGTTCATTAAAGCATTCATGTATTTATAGAGATTTATTATAATTTCTTTCAATGAATAGCAACTTATGGCAAATAATATATGAATAAATAATTCATTTCCCACTGTACGTTACGGTTCTTTTTTTCATATATTACAATTCCTTTTTTCATATATTAAATTTTCTTATGTTTTTGGGTTGATTTTGGACTCCATTTTTTGAACTAATTACAGATTCTCTAAACTTGCAGGACCTATATATAGGCTTCAAGGTATCCTTGAATTCCCTGAAATTATATGCATAGCTTTCATCGTATTTGCAAAGGCATATGTGATCCCTTTAATGGTAGGAAACACTGACTTGCAATAGATGGTTTGTATTTAATGAATACAATTTTTTTATTTCTTAGCTTTTTAAAAATTTTTTTCTATGTCATTGCTTTTATTTCTTTGCTTTTAATATTATTATAACATGCAGCTTGTGAGTTACATTTAGGATACAAACACGTTAGTTATGAAAAAAGTTCTGTGGGGTATTATGTTGAACATTTCATTTTACTAAAATGTATACTTAATTTTCCTAATGAGATATGGAAGATGACATGGAGTCAATGAAAAGTGTTACTTAGCTTACTACGTATGTGTTAGAATTGTATATCAGAATTTGTTGCTTTTACAAAGTAGTTTTTTCTGAATCTCAAGAGACATCTGTTAATGCTGGCTGATGGAATAGTGCAATGAAACCTGTTACATAAATGTTAGAATTAATATGCTTGATTATTAATTTTCTATAGGGTCTAAGGATTTAAAATAACATTTGCTGTTCAAATGCTTCTAACACCACTATGTGAGTTTGTGAATATCTTAGGACATAATCTTTTAAATGAGGACAGTAACTCAGAATGGAATATTTAGTCCTCTTCAGTGGTGAAAATTATGTTACTCTGTGTTCTTAAAATCCTCCTAAACTAATGAACTAATTCCAGGACTAAGGTTGAGACTGCTCTTTGGAATTCGGTAGTATTTAAAGTGCCTGAAATGATACAACAGTATCTGTAATGTTGCCAAGAATGATAGATTTCTCTACTCCTGAAATTTGAAAAATTCACAGGAGCTACTGCTTAGAAGACTTTGGATTAATTGGAATGCAGTTATTCTAGAATTGCTAATTAGTGCCTCACTTATGAGTCCTGGATACGATATCTAGTACCATGAGTAATCACTAGAAACGGTCTCAATTAAGGTATTCCCAGGATGTCTACCACTCTGTTAAGACTTCGAATAGCTTTTTGGCCCCTAGTGGACTTGAAACAATAATTAATATTCAAACACTGCTCTACAGAAGACCACTTTTGAGGAATATCTTATAGATACCTGGACTTGATGGTCATCATTCACTATAGCCTAATTATTTACAATTATCTACCCACCTACTAGTAACTGTGTTTATGTACTCCACCTTTCTGCCTGTTAACTATAGCTTATCTGCCTGTTGGACCACTTGTGCACCTGATCCAGTTTCCTAACCTACAAGGCATGGTTCCAGAAGTTTTACTTCATTCTCCCTATAATCATTACTTCTCTTTCTGCTTGAGTATTCTCACTAGCATATGAACATGCTATTATTTCTCCCACCCCAAAACCAAAGCAATAGTTTTTCTTGACTACCGTTTTCTTGGCCAACCTCTGTTCCATATTTTAGCTTCCCTTTGCAGTAAAACTAAAAACTTGTCTGGTCTTACTCTAATTGTCTGACTCAACAGTAATTTCCTTAAATCCTATGGTCAGTTTTTGGTCTTCATTTTATTTGACCTATCAGTGGGATTTGACACAATTGATCACTTCTTTTTTGGTAGGTTTTCTTTACCTTGCTTCCAAGATACCATACTCTTGGTTTTCTTCCCATCTCATTGGTGGTTACTTCTCCAAATCCTGTGTTAGGCTCTCCTATTTTCCTCAGCCTCTTAGCGTAAGCATAACCCAGGGCTCAGTTCTTGGAACTCTTCTCAATTTACTCTCCCTTAGTGGGTGATTTCTATGCTGACAACTTCCAAATATATATTTCTAATTCAGGTGTATTTCCTAAGAATTTGACTGCCCACTTGAGTTTGTCTTTGAGGAATTAATAGACATCTCAAACTCATGGTGTCCAAAATGGATCTTCTGATAACTGTCCACTGCCTCATCCAACCTGAATCTTTTTATCTTTGACCTTCCCCATCTCAGTTGATGGCAGCTTTATCCTTTCAGTTGCCAGGGTTTTACTTATCTTTTTTCACATTCTACATCTAATCTGTCAGAAAAATCCTATTCGCTTTACCTTCAAATATTTCTAGAACATGACTACGACTACTACTCAACACTTGTACATTATCACCCTAATTCAAGATACCGTCATCTTTTCCCTGGATTACTGCCATGTCTTAACTAGTCTGTCTGCTGCCACACTTGCCTTTCTACAGACTATTCTTAATATAACAGCTAGAGTGATCCTTTTAAGATGTAAATCAAATCATGTCACTCGGCATAAAACTCTTTGGAAGCTTCCTGAGTTAGAGTGATGCTAGCTGCTTTTAAAACAAAGCCCCCAGTTTTATTGGCTAAACATGGCAAATGACTTTTTTTTCCTTTCACTTATTAGGTGATCATTTTGGTGGATGGTTTTCTTCTACATGGGTGATTGATTCAGGGTCTTGGGTACCTCCTGCCATGAAGGACATAAAAAGGTTGAGGAGATTCCCCTTTCTAAGCTTTTTTGGCCTCTTTTATCCTTAGTTTATTGATGAAGACTGTTCACTATATGCAAGGGGGGAGGTTGGGAAATGGGGTTTTTAGCTGGCAGTTACTTATCTACAACTGTGTATTATGGAAGGGGGCAGCATACATTTGAATTTTTTGAATCTCTTTGCATAAATCCTAAAATTTATTTAGGTTTGTTTTATGCCTCAGCTTATAAACTGTCTCAGTAAGTGTTCTGTGTGAACATGAAAAATGTATATTCTGTTGTTATAGGGTGGAGTATGCAGTACATGTCAATTAGGTCTAGTTGGTTGGTAAAGTTGTTCTTCTGTATCCTTGATTTTCTTCCTGCCTACTTGTTCCAGCAATTATAAAGAGAGGGGTTTTGAAATCTCTGATAGTAATGGTGAATTTGTCCATTTTTGCTTGAAGCTCTGTTACTGTTTGCTTCATGTATTTTGAAGTACTATGATTAGGTGCCTAAATGTGTAGGAATGTCATGTCGTCTTGACTAATTAACCCCTTTTTCATTATGAAATGACCTTTTTTTTTTTTTTTAAAGATTTTATTTATTTATTTGACAGAGAGAGAGAGATCACAAGTAGGCAGAGAGGCAGACAGAGAGAGAAGGGGAAGCAGGCTCCTTGCTGAGCAGAGAGCCTGATGCAGGGCTTGATCCCAGGACTCTGAGATCATGACCCTAGCCAAAGGCAGAGGCTTTAACCTACTGAGCCACCCAGGTGCCCCGAAATGACCCTTTTTATTCTTGGTAATATTCTTTGCTCTGAAACCTTCTTGGTTTGATTAGCCACTTCAATTTTCTTTTGATTAGTGTTAGCATGATAGATCTTTTCCCACTCTTTGATGTTAACCTGTTTGTCTTTTTATTTTTTATCTATTTTTTTTTAAAGATTTTATTTATTTATTTGACAGAGAGAGATCACAAGTAGGCAGAGAGGCAGGCAGAGAGAGAGGGGGAAGCAGGCTCCCCACTGAGCAGAGAGCCCCATGCGGGGCTTGATCCCAGGACCCTGAGATCATGACCTGAGCTGAAGGCAGAGGTTTTAACCCACTGAGACACCCAGGCGCCCCTGTCTTTTTATTTAAAGTGGATTTCTTGTAGGCAGCATATAGTTGGGGCTTGCATCCAATTTCATAATCCCCCTTGTAAATGGTGGTGTTTAGAACATTTACTATTAACGTAATTATTGATATGGCTGCGTTTAAATATGTGCATTACTATTTGTTTTCTATTTGTTCCATCTGTTCCCTTTTTCCATTTTTCTCTTTTTCTGGCTTCTTTAGGATTAAGTATTTTGTTATTCCATTTCATCTCATTTGTTGACTCATTAGTGGTACACTTTTTTGTGATTTTTTTTTTTTTAGTGATTGCTTTAGGGTTTATGGTATACATTATACTATGTCATGTGTAAGAAAACCTTATACTTCTGTTTCCTCTCGCCTGGCTTTTTGCTATTGTTATTATATATCTTATTTTTACATATAGGTTCTATAACATTGCTATTGTAAACAGTTATCTTTTGAAGAGAGTAAAAATTCCTGTTTTATATTTACTCATCCATTTTTCATTCCCAGTGCTCTTCATACCTTTGTGTAGATGTAGATTTTCATCTGGTACTATTTTCCTTGATCCTGAAGGATTTCTTTTAAAATTAGTTATACTGGGGTGCCTGGGTGCCTCAGTCTGTTAAGTGTCTGCCTTTAGCTCAGGTCATGATCCCAGGGTCTTGGGATCCAGCCCTGCGTTGGGCTTCCAGCTCAGTGGGGAGCCTGCTTCTCCTTCTTCCTCTGCCTTTCTCCACTGCTCATTCTCTCTGTCTCAAATAAATAAAATCATAAAAAAAAAAATAAGGTTAGTTATACTGAAAGTCTACTGGTGATGAATTTTTTTTCACTTTTTTATGTCTGAAAAAGTCCTTAGTTGCCTTAGATACTTTTGCTGGGTATAGAATTCTACATTAATATATATTTTTTCTTTCAGTACTTTACAGATGTTGCTCCATTGTCTTTTGGCTTATGTATCTTATGAAGCTGCATCATTATTATCTTTGTCCAGCTGTCCATAATGTTCTTTTTTCTTTTCACTGCTTTGAAGATTTTCACTAGGTTTTAAGTTAACTAAAATGGGCCTTGCTGTAGTTTTCTTCATGTTTTAGTATGTATGTTATTTTAGTTAATATTGTTGATACAGTATATGTGTTATTTTGGTTAATAGTAACTTTTAAAACATAAAATTAAAAAATCTAGCTGCACAGTGTAAGTATCATAACTGAAATACTACTGCAAAAATGAATGTTTATTTGGTCTTCAGTAAAGAGAGTTGTAAACTCGACCCTATTTTTATTCGTCAGAAAAGAGCTTAGTGATTAATTAGGGCTGTCTGTGGTTTTTTTTTAATTTCTAAGGTGTGATGTAAAAGGAAAATATCCTGAGTAGTCAGTGATAAATATAATATTTCGAATATAGGGAAGAATGTTGGAGCTTTGAGTAAATTGAGTTGAATTAAAATCGATAAAATCCTCCTTCAACCTTGCATTTGACTTAGTTGTTTTAGCTTTGTCCATATCATACTGAAACTAGTAGTTGGTTTAGACGTGAAGATTGTTGATCAAATAAAACTGAGAAGTTTGTGATTATTTTGTATTTAGATTTTAGGAAGCTGCCTCTAATTGCCAGCATTTTTTATTTCACCGTAGTATTTTTTTTTTTTTTTGGTAAAATACAAGCATCTCCAATAAAGTGTTGCATGTTCCCTGTGTATTATACACCTGTGGCAGAAAGCCAGTTTACTCAATTGTTTCTTCTGTAGAAGAGCTGATTAGAAAAACTGGCTTGACATGATCTTCAGGTATATTTTAGTGGACAGCTTCTTCATTTTGTAAATAGAATAAAAACCATTCGCCATTGTCCTCTAGAACATAAATTTCTTATCCTCCCTTCATGTTTCAAAGATTAAAAAAAAAGCAAACATACTTCTAGTGATATTTTATTGTCTCAAAATAGATTTCTGAGCAAAGAAAATTAGGAGTATGTGTGACTTTTGCTCCTGAACCTGGGAATTGTCAGTTGTAGTCTCTTTCTGTTTTGAAGCTATCCAGGAATGTCTGATTGATGAGATGCCATTATGCTCCCTTTCTGTTCTGTCCTAGGTTAGAACTCTGACTAATTAAGCTTGTGACTACCAACAACTAGTCTTCCTCGTGACCACTTTAACTTCCCTTTGATCTTTTTTTTTACTTGATTTGAATCTCTTCCTTTTTTACTACTGGGCCCATGTTTCTTCAGTGGTTTTCTGCTCTTCCTACCAGTGGCAAGCCATCATGACCTCTGAACCTTCATCTGTAACAGACACTAATAACTAACACTTGTTGAATACTTACTATAAACTAGGCATATTTTAAATGTTTTACATGTATAGCTTCATTTAATATAAATGTTGTTTATTTCTGCTGCCCTCAGAGTGGGAAGATAAAATGATCCTCAAATGATGTAATGAATGTGAAAATGTTTGTAAACTATAAAAACTACAGTTAAAAAAACTACAATTATAAGTTGTTATTAATGGCGATGATAATTATCTTTTTGTCGCTGTTGTCTTTTGGTTTAATGTAGTTTTCAGTTTGTTTTTTTGTTGCTGTAGGCTTTGCCCAATGCCCTGCCTCATAGGATTACACTTGTCTTATAAATGTTTCTGTAAATCAAATGATGATGTTACATGAGTTAAAGGTTTGACATTCAGATTGAATATTTCTTTCCTCTCTTAGGAAGGAGTAAAAATCACTGGCAGTTCATGTTCTTATTTGCTTCTATAGAGAGACATCTATTTACTTTCATAAAAATTACAGAAAAGTCCTCGCTCTTTAACATGACTGAAGTTCTTTCATTCTTGCCTACTAATCTTTGCCAACTTGGCAATTTAAGGATAGATTTTTATAAAATGCACGTTAAATCCGAATTGTGACAAGGGAATTTGTGTGTGTGTGTGTAAAATAATTCCTTAGCTTCTAAATAATTTTTTTAAAGCGTTGATAGTCAAATTAGTGGAGGAAAAAAGAACCCAAGCCTATTTTTCCATATGGAAAAAGTTTTATGTGATAGTTCCTTTATCGTCAGTTTTCCCACAGTGATTCATTGTCATTTTCTCAAATGGGGGAAAAATGTGTTTTGTATCATTTATTTTAATTGAGGAATTTCAACCTTTTCTTACTTTTTTATTTGAATATGGAATAGATTGTATTATAGGTTTAATGCTGAAATTATGAGAATCCTAAAGAACAGAATTCTTGAATCTTAACACAACATCAGAGACTCTTCAGCTTTCAACTACAATTAAATATAATGCTTACTTCAGCCTCTGAGGTAAATTTTGGAGAAATAGCATCATTGCTGCCTTTTATTTAAGGAGTCAGGGAAATATTCCATACTTGCATTTGGTTTACACAATAGAAGTGAAGTGGAAAGGTCTTATTATTTAATAATAACACAGACAGTTCGGGAAAATCAGGCATCTAATCATAAGAATTGAGGTTATGTAATATTGTAGCATAAATGCTTTGTGATACTGCTCTTCTTACTATGATACTGCAGGCTCTGACTGTGATTTAAGGTTTTCACTGTAAAATCGAATAAGAGTAGAACCTTATATATTGATTATTAACTGCATTTTGACAGAGAATTTAAGACCACATTGTTGATTATTTGGAAAAAAATTATGGTATGTAAATAACCTTTCTATTTGGTTTTTAATTTAAGAAAATCTGATAAAATGTTTATAACTTACTCATATAGCTGTGATAGCTAAGAAAAATTGGACTAAATTGACATTTCTAAGCTAGAGTTTTCAAATATGATTTAAAATAAGTATTGTTAGATTAACATTAAAGGCTAAAAATAAATTGCCAAAGCTTAAAGATAGTTTTGAGGAGAGCTGTTGCCTTAATTTTAATTTTTTTTTTTTTTTACCATTCCTCTGGTTGTTCAGAGTATAGTACACTGGTATAATGTACTAATTCATTTTATAGTCTAAGCAGTAGCAACCTAATTATCTTGCTTGGGGATGAAAATATTCCTGAATAAATAAAGTGATGCACAAAAGTCATATAACGTTTTGTTTTAGGCTAGGATCATGATCAAATATATTAGCATTTATAAAATTAAAATTACTGATTTAATAAGTAGTAATACCTAATAGTAATAGTCTGCTTTCTGTATTCAAACAGCATTAATAATAGGAGATAAGTAAGATCTGGTTACTGAAAGCACATGCACTATCAGACAAAGAAGTAGGAGCTCTTTTCAAGGGAGAAGGCAGAAGAAGGCAGGAAAAATGCAGCAATCTAGGTTAAGTTAGTATGGTGAAACTGTCTTCCTTTTTTTTTTAAAGATTTTATTTATTTATTTATTTATTTATTTATTTGTCAGAGAGAGAGAGAGAGAGAGAGCGCGCGCAGCAGGCAGAGGGAGAAAAGCAGGCTTCCCGCTGAGCAGGGAGCCCGATGTGGGACTCGATCCCAGGACCCTGGGATCATGACCTGAGCCGAAGGCAGACACCCAACCAGCTGAGCCACCCAGGCACCCGAAACTGTCTTCCTTAAAAGGTTCTGAGCACAGTTCTGAAGAAAGTAATGCAGTTATGGTATGCTTATAAGATAATAGGACACAAAATGATACTATTTTTCAGAGTAGTCACCATGAGAAAGTTATACATTAAAAATAATGTAGTTGCCAAAAATACTTGGGAACTGTATGGAATTGGTTTTAAAAGTTTTAAAACTACACAAATCATTATTATTTCTTTATAGACATAGCTTAAAATTATAACTTAAAAATTTAAATTAAAAAAAATTTTTAAATTATAAAAGTAATTATAGATTATTTGGAAAAAGGGTAAAAGAAAAGGCAATCTTTGTTTTACATACTAACAAGCCCATTCTTTGCAAGTTTCTTTCATGTAGGTTTTTAGATAAAAGTGATTATAATATTTTATATTTTCATTTAACATCAGATCATAAACATGTTGTTATTGTGATAACAACAATAGCTACATAACAGTGACATGATAAGCCCCGTTTCTGAGGTGGGGAAATAGGAGTCTTCTAATAGGGTTTCAGCCTTTCATTATGGTAAACTATGAAGTAACTACTTGTACTGATTTCATTTCATTTAGCTATAATATTCTAAATATAATAACATATGAGTTTCAGAATCTTAGTTGGATTGAAATTTAAAATCCCAATCTAGAATGCATTTGAATTTATTCTGCTTTCCCTTGTGGGTTTCATCCAGAGCTGATCCAGGTGTTATAGGGCCTCTAGCTTTTATAATTTCGGGGGTCCTTTTTAAGGAAAAAAAAAGTGCAAAATTATGAATATAAAATCATGCCTACGGCTTTTGGAAGGGGCCCATGCCAAGTGTATGAACCAAAAGTTTAAACTTTATTAGCTTTATAGTGTAAATCCATGTGTAATTCCATCCTTCTGATGCCTCATGATACTCAAAGTCCAAGAAGGAAAGTGCTTTCTGATATACTAAAGAACTTCTTTTTTTTTTTTTTAAAGCAAATTATATATCTTTCCATCTATGTATTCTGTCTTTATACCATGTGAATACTTCGTTTGTGAAACATTTAGATGAACAATAAAACGTTGATGTGGAGATAACTGCTTGGGTTTGGGGAGCAGGTAATTAATCCACTACCCGCCCCCCTGAAATTTTGTACCAGTTGAGCAAATACATAAGGGAATCAGATGGAGATCAGAAATTTGCGTTGGAGGTCAGAATTTTGGTTGGATAAAGCTGGATCGGAAGGTTTAGCTTAGATGTGTCACCACAATGACCTTCTCAGTACTCTTCATTTCTGATTACAATTTATCCAGTGATTTATTGCACTAAACAACTGTAGGGCTCTTGACAGGAGCCAGAATGTAGGCTTTCCTTTAAGTCTACAGCATAGAACAGCAAAAACTGTGTGCATCTTTAGATAAATACTGGCTTTAAATGAAAAGGACTAATGCGACACTGAACAAATCATGCCCAGTTCCATCTCCCAAATTCACCAGAGAGGTCCATCTTTTACTCCCTCCCTCCCCACTTGATGAATGCTTTTTTTTTTTTTTTAAGGTATTAAGACTATTAACTTCACAATTTTCCCTAGATAGTAGTTGGCTTTTCAGTTTGGTTCATGATATTTTTATGTATACCATAGTTTTTGATTTTGATATAATTAAAATTACTCATCCTTTAGGGTTTTTGCCTTTGGTTTTTTTTAATATATATGTGTGTATATATATTTAAAGATGTAATAAGTATAAGTACAATTTTATTTAATTGAGTATGTGCTTAATGGTATTCTGGTTTAATCCTCATTTAGGTGTTTTCATTTCTTTATATAAACTTAGTTTCTAACATCTATAATTTTTTATCTCTAAAGAACTTTTAACATTTCTTGCAGGCAGGTCTACTGTTAACAAATTCCCTCAATTTTTGTTTCTCTTAGAAAATCTTGACAATGTCCTTCACCTTTGTAGAATCTTTTTGCTGGATGCAGAATTCTAGGTTGATGTGTTTTTGTTTTTTTTTTCCCCTTTCCACACTTTAAAACATTTTACTTCAGTCTCTTGCTTGCATGGTTTCTGAAGAGAATTCTAATATAATTCTTAGTGTTGTTCCTCTTAGATAAGGTGTTATTTCCTCTGGTTTCCTTCAAGATATTCTCTTTGCTTTTCTGTATTTTGAATATGATGTGCCTAAGTGTAGATTTTTTTCAGTATTCCATTTGATGGTCTCTGAGCTTTATGGTGTGTAATTTGGTATTATCTATTTTGGAAAATTTTCAGCCATTCAGATTTCATCTTTTTTTCCCCCTCTTTCTTCTCCTGATATTTTTGTTGTGCATATGTTACACATTTTGTAATTGTACCAGAGTTCTTGGATATTACACTGTTTATTATTTTTTCCTCTTAGTTTTTCAGTTTGGGAATTCATATTGATAATTCTTCAAGCTTACTGATTCCTTTCTTGGCTGTGTCCAGTCCGTTAACCCATTAAGGGCATTCATTTCTGTTACAGTATTAATTGATTTTTGTCATTTCCTTTTGATTCTTTCCTAGGGTTTCCATGTCTCTGCTTACATTGCTTACAGTATCCACCTGTTCCTTCATGGTGTCCATTTTTTCCATTGAAGCCTTCAGTCTATTAGTCATAGATATTAAATTCTCAGATGTGGTAATTCTAAAAATATGTGTTATATCTGAGTCTGGTTCTGATGCTTGCTTTGCCTCTTCACATGTTTTTTTTGCCTTTTAGAGTGCCTTGTGATTTTTGGATACCTGGGCATGATGTATTGAGTAAAAAGAACTCAGGTAAATAGGCCGCAGTGTGAGGTTTTGTCGTCTGGCTAGGAGGCCGTATTTACTAATTATTTTAACTGTGGTGTCAGAGGTTAAAATCTCCTCTAATGTCCTTCCAGTCTTTGGGTTTTTCTAGTAACTCCTGAGGCTTGTTTTTCTTTCAGCTATTAGATATTCTAAGATATGAGCCTTATTGTTGGTAGGTAAGTATGGGGGGAAAGGAAGTGTTCTATTATCCTATAATTAGATCTAAGTCTTTTTTTTCCATAAATTTAGAAATTTGTTGTTTAATCCACAAGCTTTATATAGCTTTAGTTAAAAACTAGAAGAGTGAAAACGAGACACTATTTCAAAGTCTGGGCCCTCTCAGTCTTCCAAATAGGAACGCTCTGAAAGTTGTATATACCAATTGGAAGAACAAGACAAAATTATGAATGGAGCTATGACATTTCATAAAACAAAACTTTTATATAACTGAAGGATCCTTCCTGGTCTAAGTCTTTTAGTGAGCCTGTGCCTCTTGGCAGTGGCTTTGTGGAGTGCTCCCCTGCCCTTCTCCCCTCAACACTTAGGTGACACAAGAAGTCAGGAGAGGATCGAAGTTAGGTATTTCCTTTATTCCGGTTGGTTAGGCTTTGGTAAAGTAGTTTCCTTTGATTGTAAAGTAGTTTTAGTTTCCTTTGATGGTAAAGTAGTTTCCTTTGGGAGCCGGACTTTGTTATGGAGAACAGAGAGAGCCCTGGGCTATTTCAAATGGCTGCTTTTCCCCATCCCTCTTTGGAAGTGTGAGTTTTTCTCAGATCTTCATAGTGTGAACCTGTTGGTGCACCTGGAGGTAACACTTAGGAAAGTCTTCCTCCCCAAGTCTGCCCATTCCCTGATTGGTTGTTGTTGTTCTCAAGTTAGTCCACACTGAACTTCGAGTAATTCAGCAATTGTAGTTTCTGTTCCCAGGGATACTGGCCGCTCCTCTGGGCTTCACGGTTTCTGTAAGCTGTGATTCTCTGTATTCACCTCTCTCTCCAATTTTCAGGGCAGCAGTTTGCCTGGTCCTCAGTTCTATGATGGATCTAACAAGAGTTGTTGATTTTCAGTTTGTTCAGCTTTTTTCTTACTATGAGGCTAGTAGTAATGACTTCTAAGCTCTTTTCACATCTAACCAGAAACAGCCTTAGTGATATTTTGTAAGTAGTCATATAGTTTTATTCTGTTACTTTTATTTTTTTGACTTTTATGTTTTTAGTCCATCTAGAATTTAGGTTTGTAGGGATATAGGGAGTAGGGTATTTATCTGGGCCATTTGTTTACACTACTTTGCTTAACAATTCTTGGATGTTAGGGTTTTCTGCTTTCAGTTCTTATAGCCTAATTATTTTCTTTAGTACCTAGTAGGGGTAATCTTTCCTGCATGATTCTTTGCTTTACTTGTTATTCCAGTTGAACCTCAGAATTATTTTGTTAAAAAAAAAAAAAGCATTAGGATTATTGTGACAGAATCATTTTGTTAAAAAGGCATAGGATAATTGAATGCTTCAGATAAATAATATGATTAGAATGATAGTGGTATGTTTGGACTTCCCCATCTGGAAATATTTATCTTTCTTCATTCAGGATTTCTTTTACATTTGGAAGTTTATAATTTGTTTTCAGTTACACAAGTTTCTTGTGAGATGTATTTTGTGCATTTTTGAAACCTTTTTATTTTGGAATAATTTTAGATGCACATGGAAGTCGCACAAAGAGTACACAGAGTTCCTGTGTACTGTTTAATGTTATCTAGCTCCCCCAATGATGGTAATTTATAAAATTATAATCTAGTCATCAAATCCAGGAAATTGACACATTGGTATGATACCGTTAACTATGGCCTTTTTGGATTCCATAATTTTTTTACATGCAATACACACACACACACACACACACACACACACTCACTCACTCACTCACTCACTCGTATGTGTGTGTATATATATATATATATATATATATATATATATATAGCCTCTCTTTTTGGACTGACCTTTTACTACACACCTCTTCCCTGCCCTCTCATCCTTCCTCAACCCCTCCTCCCCCTCCCTCTCTACTGGAGAATGAGAATGATGATAATTTTTAGGAAGCTGCTTCGCTAACAGATTTGAAATTCTGAAAGCTTTTTGGTTGCTTTCATTGAGGTTTTTATTAATCTCCTAATCTTCTAATTTCTAAATCTTTTCATTTGCTAATAGGGCTATTTTTGTTTCTTTCTGTATCTTGTCATATTGCACTGGCTAGATTTCTAAGTTACACGTATTTTGTTCTGATTTTTATGTAATTGTCCTTGGGCTTCACATTTAAGAGGAAAATTAGCTATAGATGTATATGATTAGTTGATTTCTCTAATATTTGGTATTAAAATTAATCATTGATATGTAGTAAGTGTTTTGCCATGTTTCTGGAATTCTAATCACATTATACGAATTATCTCATTTAATCTTCACAACCTCCTAAAACAGGTGTCAATATTGTTTCTTTACAGGTGAGTAGTAAATTGGTTTAGGTTAAAACATTAATTTAAAGTTACATGGTTTGGCTCAAGCTCAAGTTTAAAATATTTTTATTCATTTTGCATTTAACTATTCTTCTTTGTTATATCTCCTATAGCAATACAAAAGATGCATTTTAAGCTATTCAGATGAATTTTATTCTGGGGCATGTGTTTATTCTGGAAATGGTATTCTAGAATTAAATAAATTATTTTTATAAAATTCAGATTAAACACTTTGTAAACTGCTATTCCAGTGTTTAATTATACTTATCAAAAAAGTATATTCTTGGGGCGCCTGGGTGGCTCAGTGGGTTAAAGCCTCTGCCTTCGGCTCAGGTCATGATCTCAGGGTCCTGGGATCGAGCCCGCATCGGGCTCTCTGCTCAGCGGGGAGTCTGCTTTCCCCTCTCTCTCTGCCTGCCTCTCTGCCTACTTGTGATCTCTCTCTCTCTGTCAAATAAATAAATAAAATCTTAAAAAAAAAAAAAAAGTATATTCTTTAAAGGATAGAAGTACTAAGCCTGTTCCTCCCTCCCTTTCTTCTGCAGGTATTCATTTAGAGGTATAGCCATTGTTGAGTTATTTAAATATGTCAAGATTGCTTTAGTTAGATGGATATGGAATTAATTGTGGGAGTACAAAGACATTAATATTTTATGCTTAATTATAGAGAACATTAACTTTTTCAGGAACGTCAAATGTGAACTCCCCTGCAGTTTAAGTTTAGTATGCATTTTTATTTCTGATGACTTTAAGATGATGTCAGAGTTTTACTGTGACTTAGCATTAATGAATCACAAAATAATAGACTGTTTTATTTCAGATGAGCCTTGAGGACATTTTACTCAGTTTCTTTCCCATTTAGGAATGCTTTCTTCTCTGACTTTTTTAGTATGTTATTTGTGGGAAAAGAGTTAATTTTTTATTCTAGCTTCAGTCTTTAATAATTTTTAAAATCCTGTGCGTTTCCTTCTATCTCGTATGTATATGTCTCTTTCAAACTTGAGCCAGTAATAGTGTACCTACATTGTTTTCTTTGGGCACCTTTATCTTTTGTATCGACATTCATAGGTTCCTTCTCTTCCACCTGTCTTATACTTATTTCAGTAACTTAGGTAAAAACTGTTAAACCATACTTGTGCTTATATATCATAACAATGTAATAAGTTAATCCTTTAAAATGAATTTTATTTTGTCATTGACTTGTGTTACATGTGTACACAATAGTTATTCTCTGATATCTAACTAGATCACTTGTTAAATGTTTTTAGCTTGCATTCCTTTCACTGAGCTGTTACTGTAACATTAATTCTCTGAAATCCTCTGGAAGGAAAGATAAAGATTGTATGTTGATTTCTTCTGGTCAAAGAAAAAGGTGCATTGGTAGAACAGGGTATATAAAGTATATTCTATTATATGTTTGAAGATGGACTATACAGATGTCTTCTTTTCAGAAGTTCTTTGGTAAGTTAATGAGAAGGTAGGTGATCTTATTAGGGATAAACAGCTTGGAATTTAAAGTGTACATAGACTTTTCTGTTTGGTATTAGGGGTATTTTCTAGCACTGTTGCTTATTTTTTAAATTAGAATCTTCTTTCCCAGTACAGATATCAGTCACTTTCAATTAAGTTGCTATGAATAATTCCTCCTGCCCATTTCTCTTTTAAGCTTTTTCATTCTTTCCAGTTGAGTTCTTTATACTCAGTCTTTTTTGACAGCGTTTTTTTTTTTTTTTTTTGGAAGGCAAAGACTCCCTATGTAGCTTTTGTGATAGCCCAGTTATGAAAAACAGTGGGATAAATGTTCACATTATAACTTCCTTTTATTGGCTGAGGTGGTGAGGATTAGTAGAAAAGCAAAAACAAAAATGGTGAATGTTGGCAAGTGTTCAGGTATTTCTTCTTTTGTATCGTTCACCTTTGGCTCAGATAAGTAACTGCTTATAAGTAAGTTTTTCTCAGCCGTAGAAATAAAGACTTGGGTGAAAAAATAAGGACTTGAGAATAATATGTGGATAACTGATTAGTATCCACCTCAGAGAAGTGTTGGGTGGATTAATTGATTTTTAGAGATCCTAAGAAATGTCAAAGCAGTATAAATGCCGACTACTATTAGGATACAGTAAAAGATGTTTTGGGAAAAAAATAAAAAACAAGTAATTGAACTGGTACAAGAATCTTCTTTTAAGGGAGAGATTGAATTTTAGTTTCTGTATGGTCTTTCATTCTGAATACTAATTAGTCCTTGAGCATATGTAAAACTGAAGTGTTGTTTTTTTTTAAGTTGTGAAGTGTTTATGCAAATAGGTTCAATTTAAATTTCTTGCCATATAAAGTGTGTAGGAGGGTTTCTTGAGGTTTGCTTTCAGACTGGGTGATTTCTCATCGATAGGGCTAAGCCGTTTTCATCATTAACCTTTTGGACTTTTATTTTCGTTAAGAACAAGGGTTAAATAGTCCTTAGGAAAGGTAAATGTTTCATCTCACACTTATTTCAGGATACAGACTAATTGCAGCTCTGTGTAATAATCAGTTGTAGAAGGTGTTTCCATTCCTCCTGGATCTGTGGGTTATCTTTTATCCATTTGCTGAGTCTGTTTTTGTGATGGAAAAATTAATTTGTTTGAGCTGAGGTATGTCAGGATCACTTAGAGAAAAGTTACTGTATGTTGTACCACAAATAAAGACTACTTAGTTTTTTTTACTCTATGTCATATATGTGTTTGCATTTTCTGTTTGTGGAATAGTGAATCAAGTTAATACTGTTAGAATCCTGGAGTGGTGGTTCTCAATGTTAGTCACTTGGAGTCACCTCAGAAGCTTAAATACACAAGCAAATGAAGAAACAAAGAAGGTGCTGGCTGGGTCTCACCCTCCAAAGATTAGTTTGGGGGAGTGGCCTGGGCCTCAGTTACTGGTCATTCTCACGTGCAGCTAAGGTTGAAAGCCTCTGTTCTAGAGGCTCAGACTGAATTAACTCATTTTGAGCACACGCTAGTGTTTTTTAGAATTAACTCCTAAAAATTCTTCTCATAGTTTTAAGACTCTTATATTATGAACATTTTAAATTATGTTTTTGAATTTACCATGGTTACCTTAAAATGAGCATTGTTGATGCTACCTGTATTTTGCAGGTTTTCCAGATTTGATGAAAAGATTAAAAGGCTTAACAGATAAACTGCCTTTCTTTCTTTCTTTCTTTTTTTTTTTTTAAGATTTTATTTATTTGAGAGTGAGTAAGAGAGAGCATGAGAGGGTAGAAGGTCAGAGGGAGAAGCAGACTCCCTATGGAGCTGGGAGCCCGATGTGGGACTCAATCCCGGGACTCCGGGATCATGACCTGAGCTGAAGGCAGTCGCTTAACCGACTGAGCCACCCAGGTGCCCTTAAACTGCCTTTCATAGTAAGCTATTATTTCCTTCAAAATATAAGAAAAAGTAGAGAAATACTGTTTTTTTCGTTAATTGCGTAACTTACATAATTCAGGGGGATGAATAAAATCCCAGTTAGTACATTTCCTGTTAGCAGTATATTTTCACAAGGTGTTTTGTAAATGCACCATGTGCATTTTAGTCCTTTTTCTCTCATTTTTCAAAATTGGAACAGATTGTTGAAGTTGTGTATGCAAATGTTACTAAAATAGATTCATAATTCTAATAATAGTTAATTACTGTTTACTAAAGCTTCATGTTTAAGAGCTTGTTTAGGTGACTTCATATAGGTTTCCAAAGTCTATAGGCTATGCTAGGAAGGCCAGTTAGATTTAAACTGACATTTAATGTTCTGTTCAGAGTAGCTGATGTCACTTGGGGAAAGGTGACCATCTTATTTCAGCATGTTTCGGTATGGGAAAATTAAACCATCATTCCCATATGCCTTTGGGAAATGATTATTAAAAAGACATTGGGAGGTAGGTAAGCTGTTCACAGACCAAACTTCTGTAATCTGTAACTGGAAAAAAATGATATTAAGGATAATTTTAGAAGCATCTCCATGGACAGTTACAGATCAAGGCTGATTGATTCTTGGCAAAATTATATCGTTATTCATATTTGGTGCTTGCCTGTTTTCTGGAGGCTTTCCTACTCACCTCTTGTGCTGTGACACTATTCTTCTAAGTTAACTTTTGTAAACTGTCTGGACTTGTCTTCCTATCAAATGTATAATATTCCCCAAATTTCTCCTTTCCTTTTGACCAAAATTTCTCTTACCCATAGGGTTTTTACTGGAGGTGGGGGTAGGAATGGTGGATTGAGAGACAGAGAAAGCAATTCATAAAATTTTCCTTCTGACCGTATGCTTACCATATAGCCTGTGTATCCACCATTTGGCTTTATTAAGTATTAAGATATTTCCACATTTATACTAAAACATTACAGATACATCAAAGCTTCTGGTACTTCTAACTAAACCCATTTCCCTCTTTTCCTCTGCACAGTTAACCACTGTGTGGGGTTTATCGTTTTCAGAAGTATTTTCATAACCAAATCAATTTCTTAAGTAATAAATCAAAATGAGTGAAATTTGGGAGGGAAATTGTTTATGAGCAGAAACTTGAAACCCCACTTAGAGATTATTAATAGTGATAAAACCAATTCTGCATCTAGATTTTTGTTCATCCTGAATCTGAATGTTCTATACTGATCGTTTAAAGACTTTCCTGTTAAAAACTTGTAAAAGCTTGTGAACCTAGGCTGTAAGGGGACACAAAGGATTAATTCTACTTTGTTAAAATCTAGTAATGTGTGTCAAAATGTGATTATGGCTTGTTGACAAGGACCATTGGATGAACAGAATTCAGTGTTTATGGGACTAGGTTTTGGCAGGCACAATTAATAGTGCTAGCATCACCGAAACCAGCCAACTCTTTTATCTCTGTCAAATGAGAGATCAATCCCTTCAAGTTTTAGATAATGAATAGAATTCATTCAGACTAGTTTATAGTGCATTGCTGAAATAGGTTATTGTTGATTAGATTATCCTGATTCTTTATGCTGTTCTATTTGGTTCACATGAAAAGGGGTGAAGTAATTCAGAAGAGGGTAAAACAAAGATGATAAACCATTTTAGAGTTCAAAAGTGTAAGTAAAATTATTTCAGAAACAGTGGAAATATTTTGTGTTATTTCTAAGAAAATCAACTTTTTGGAGGACTTTTCCTGGGGCACTTATTTATTTATTTATTTATTTAAAGATTTTATTTATTTGACAGAGAGAGACACAGTGAAAGAGGGAACACAAGCAGGGGCAGTGGGAGAGGGAGAAGCAGACTTCCCTGCTGAGCAGGGAGCCTGATGCCGGGCTCGATCCCAGGACCCTGGGACCATGACCTGAGCCGAAGGCAGACACTTAACGACTAAACCACACAGGCGACCCCTGGGGCACTAATTTAGCTCTTTGTGGGTAATGAAAAAAGGATCCATGTATGTATGAGAGACAGATAGATTTCCTGCTTCAAGCTGAGGCAATGAATGGCCTCTTCTCCTCCACCCCCTGCCCCCATCCATCTCTCAAAGAAATATACTTCTCTTCATTGATAAGATAAGGTAAGGTTAACGTCATACTCCGTTTATTTAAAACAACAAAACAAACTTTCCTGCATTCCACTCTTCCTGCCCCCAGATAGTTTCCCTTTTGTACTCTGCTTTGGTTAGTGATTCCTTAATATTTCCATATCTCTTAGACTTGAAAACCAGCAGTGATCCTTGACTCTTTTTCTCTTTATGTATAGTCAATTTCCAAACTTTCTGGACTCTATTCTTCTAGGCTTACTATAAGGTTTTCATTTCATAACAAGCATGAGATGTTTGAGGTTTCTTCCAGCTTTAAAATACTATGATGACCTTTACAATCTAAAATTAAATGTTAGAATGTCATATTAAAGGCTTATTGAAGGAATATTAATAATAAATTTTGAACAAAAAATACTGATTTTAGATCGGATTGATCTAACTAAAAGGATCCTAGAAATTGAGAATAAGACATTTAGAACTTTGTACTTAGTGTGAAGTTTTGGTATTAATATTACAAAGAAATCATTGAATATTAATAAGGCTTAAATGTCTGATACTGAGCTTTGTATCTTTTTATGAAGAAAGAACTTTGAGTTCTTATTGAAGAAAGAAGAGTAAATTTAATCTTGTACTGATTAGCATCTGGGCAAGCGGGAGTATCTGGTCCCCAAAGAAATAGTTTTAATTCAAAAAAAATTTTTTTTAAGATTTTATTTATTTATTTGACAGAGAGGAGAGAGATCACAAGTAAGCAGAGAGGCAGGTAGAGAGAGGGGGGGAAGCAGGCTCCCCACCGAGTAGAGAGCCCGACGCAGGGCTCAATCTCAGGACCCTGAGATCATGACCTGAGCTGAAGGCAGAGGCTTTAACTCACTGAGCCACCCAGGTGCTCCTAATTCAGAATTTTTATTTCTGAAGTCTTCTTACAAAATCTTACAAAGGATTTCAAAAGTCACTTTGAAAGATTTAGTGTATTGTGCATTTCCTTTGGGGATCATACATTGTGAAAGAGGCTATTGGTTGGTCTTATGAAAATACTAAAAAATTATGAAAAAACTTATTTGATAGTGGAAGATGTTTGTGAGAATGGATAGGAAGCCTAAACAAAGTTTTGAGGACAGGTAGCTGCTTTTGAGGATTTGACTTTTGAGGTAGCATGGGAAGTAAATTTGAGTATAATCAGAAAATGTTAAGTGTCAGAACTACATAACATTTTTTGACCTTGGGGATTGAAAAAATGAAACATTAGTGAAAATTGACATTTTTCTCAGTGGTATCTTGATATTTAGGATTTTTTTTTTTTTTTTTTTTTTTTAATGATGCAAAGCATATTTGCTTAAAGGCTATAATGGCTGTGGTGGCCTTTTTCTCTATCATAGGTATCCTAGTTCCTGAATCTGCATAGAAGTGTGAAAAATAAAATTTTTAATTTTCCAGGCTTTTCCCCTTATGTTCATTAACTCAAAAAGTCATGAAGCAACTCCTGTGTATACTGGACATTCTGCTGTCTTTGCCCCACTTTTGCTGTAAGTTTAAGTTCAAAATGATCTATTCATTTGGCTCATTTCTCATGTTCAGGCTGCTAGTTTCTTCTACAAAGCAGCACCTGTTATCTCTTAGAGCCTTTTAAATTTTCTTGGGGATTAATAATTTGTTTCCCTTTGAGCACCAGCTGCAAGCACCAGCATTCTGACTGACTTTCTGAAAGGAGTAGGTATTTAAAGTTCCTTTGAAAGAGAGTGGAATTTGATCAAGGATTTTAAGAATGGATAAGAATTTGACAGGGAAAATTCAGGCAGAGAGTATAGCATGATCAAAGGTATGAAAATGGAAAAAAATGAAAATGGAGGTACATAGAGTTTATTTAACATTTGAGATGTGATATGGTATGGTAAAAACGTACAGTATTGTTAGGTTATAGGAGGTGATACCATTTGCAAGATAGGTAAAAGATCGTGGAACTCAGTGAATTCTAGGTCATTTAGTGGTATTATCTATCAATTATTGATCATCTACTATGTATCCAAGTCTGTTTCAAGCCCTTTATGAAATAATCTCATTTAATTTTTACAAACAGCATTCCTATGTAGCTCATAATATCCTCTGAAGAAACTGGGGCTTAGGTTAAATAGGTTGATAAGACCCAAAAGAGTTAAGTTGGATTTGAATCCATATCTCTCTTAAGATATGTGGCCATCTCAGGCCTCGCTAGCTAATTAAAATAACTTTGTACTGACCTATAGATTTTATACAAGAAATCTGCAATGGTCTTGAACTTTGTTCTCATAGACTAGGTAATTACTGTCATACTGGACTGAGTGAGGAGCCATGATTATTAATGTGCCAAGCTATGTTCTTCTGAAAGAACTTCAAATATAAATCCACTAGTACAGGATCATGAACCAATGGCCCCAAACAGAAGACTGTGTTTATTTTGGATAACAAAATAACTTTTTGATATCCAAGGCTCTTTAAAATAATAGGAGATCTCTGGGACAGATGCTCCAACCTGTATGTTCATGGAGATGCTCATCACTCTTAAGTATTTGACAGTGTAGGTCTGGGCCAGAAAGCATCTGGTTTTACTAATAATGTGGCTACTTACCTTCTGGCTTCTTGAATTTAGAAGCTGATTCATATGTGTTTGTTTTAATTTTTTTCTAACCCTGAAGTGGCATTCTTTATATTTTATTTATTTTTATTTTGTTTAAAGAGATATCATTTTATTATTTTTTTAAAGAATTTATTTATTGTCAGAGAGAGAGAGCACAAGCAGGCAGAGAGGCAGGCAGAGGCAGAGGGAGAAGCAGGCTCCCCGCCCAGCAAGGAGCCTGATGTTGGACTTGATCCCAGGACCCTGGGATCATGACCCGAGCCGAAGGCAGCCGCTCAACCAACTGAACCACCCAGGCATCCCTGCATTCTTTATATTTTAAAGGAATGCTAAACAGAAGTATTTTTGTTATTCTCTTAGTAGGTGAATGAATGTTTTCCATTGAAACACAGCAATTTTAGTAACTGATAACATGAGAATTAGAGAAATTTGGAGTTGAACGGATCTTAGTAATCATCCACTAAAGTCTTCTCATACAGGTGAGGTGGATGAGGCAAGAAATTAGATGATGTGGCTGCAGCTACTTAAGACTGTTAGAGCTAGAACTCTTTTCACCAAATGACACTACCCTAATGCAGCTCCCCTCTTTTTTTATTTCTCACCATAGCACTTACCTCCCCAATGTCCGTCACCCAGCTACCCCATTTAATATATGTAGACCACTGCTGTAATCGTCAGTCTCTTAATGGTTATGAGGTGGGACTCCTAAAGCAAGGGTCTTAGCTGGATGAGATATATGTGGTTCTATGTTAGAATCTTCTGGGAATCTTTCACAAAATACATATACTGACCCCTCTTTGAAAACCGCTTGGCAGAAGAGCCCATCATATTGAGAGCATCTTCAATCAGGAAGCATAGGCCCTGTGTCTAGAAAGCATGCAAAAGATTCTTGTGTTTTGGAAATAGGTGTCTGAAAACATGTAGTTTAATAACCTAATGACCGTATTGCTGAGGGATACCATGAAGTTATCCTTTCCAGTGTTCACAAAAGATAACCATGTATGTTCTGAAAAACTGTAATTAAAAAAAAAAAAAAAAAGGATTTGTGAGATCTCTGATTCTTCCACATGATTACTTTTATGGATAGGTAAATTCTGAGATTTTATTTTAAACTGGTCAGTTAGATTGCCGTAGCTTCATGGATGCTGGTAAGAAGGCTTGAGTATCAGCATTTTTACCAGTTTCCTGAGTGCCACTCAGTAAATGATGGGCTGAGAAGCCCCATGAAGTGGCTTAGATGACAGCTGCACACCCAGTGAGGTGCATTACTGGAGAGCAGCTCTGAGTTTAGGGAGCCCAAATTTTTGCTCCAGAAGGAGACATTATCCCCATCCTCCAAGGCTGTTGCTTTGAAAAAGCAGTCTGGACCAAAGAGCGATCATGTGGCAGCTCACAGAGTGTGCAGAAATGGGATAGACCAGTGGAAAACCGTCTCCCAACAGGCATCATATTATCTTAGACAAACTAGGCCATTGTTTATTCTCAATATGAATGAAATATGTTGAAAAGTAAACAGGGTGTCAGAAGTGTGACCTCTGCGCACTTTTTTATTTTGAGAAAAAACTTCTGTTTGCACATTACATACCCCTGCAAGTATAGTAACGTGAAAATTAACTTGCTTACTTTTCTTGAAGGGTGTCCTGTTTAACTGAATTTTCTCTTAAGATATTCAAATTCTTGTATGCTGAAAGAACATACCCTATCCCTTTAGTTCCCTTCCCTCTTTTCACCTCAAAACCTTTTTTCCTTTTCAGCAGGTGCTTAGAGTATGCCTGTCGTGGACTAGGTACTGTGTGCTAGCTGTATGGAGAGATAGGAAAGATTGCCGTTTATTCAGAGTTTATATATGCCAGACATTTTAATTTTTATTTCATCCCCCCACACCAATCTATGCAAATTGAGGGAAGGAGAGAAGGTAAGTTAAAGGTTAAAAGGGTATTCCTGGGAGAGGGAACAGCATATACACAGAGTTTGGAAAAGACAGGGGATCACACAGGAAAGGGCGTCCCAAGAAGAAGAGCAATGTATGTTGAAGGTCCGGAAGAGAGAAAGAATGTAGCATTGTAAGTACTTTGTGATACTGATACTACACTGTTAAGCTAAAGTTCCAAATGTAAACTGTTGAGGTTTTTCCACATTGTACTATATCAGGGACTGAAGTTCTGATTTTATAGATTTCTGTGGTTGTGTTTATCATATATGATACCTTCCAGGCAGACTTTTCAGATCTCTTTTTTGAGGAGGGAGGAGGACTGGGGAAATATTTCACTGTATATCTTACACGTATAAAAGGCATCAGTGTTGGAAGGAGACCACTTGTGATCTTGCTGTTTAAAGCATAGTTTTCATTCCTCTGTCAGTAATGAAATTTTCAAAATAGCTTTATTTAACCAGACCTCTGTATTTGCTTATTGACTAGAATCATGGGTTTGTTTTTACATTTGAAAAACATCACTTGCTCCAGGCACAGTATGGTCCATATTCTTAAGCTATCTGTGACATTAGAAATTAAACTCTGCCATTTTTTTTTAACATCAGAATAGTAGAGGTATTAATTTTTTAAAAAGTCTAGCAATTAGAGTTGATTTCCCCCAACTAATCCTTTTTTGTATTAAAATTTTTAGCGTATTAAAATACAGATCCAGTTAACAGTTTAACGGACCCTAGACTTTCCAAATGCATTTTGTTCCAGAGAACTATGCTCTAATTACATGGGTAATTTCATTATGAAACAGTTCTCAAAATGGTATACTTTTTTTTTTTTCAAAATGATGTACTTTTGATTAGAGATTCGTAGTGAAGATTAAATGAGAATACCTGTATAAAGCACCTTATGTAAAATGTAGCATTTAGAAAGTTTTCAAGTGATAGTTATTACTTCTTTTACCATCTTATTTTTTTTTTAAGATTATTTATTTATTTACTTGAGAGAGAGAGAGAGATCACAAGTAGGCAGAGAGGCAGGGAGAGAGAGAGGGGGAAGCAGGCTCCCCGCTGAGCAGAGAGCCCGATGCGGGGCTCGATCCCAGGACCCTGGGATCATGACCTGAGCCAAAAGCAGAGGCCAGGCGCCCCATACCAGAGCCACCCAGGCGCCCTATCATACCATCTTATTATTTTTTAAAGCTGTTTTTTATGTATGTATATTTGCATTCAAGTGGTAAGCTCTCCCAGAAAATGATGATACAGATTTTAAAGCAGAGAGTCTTTAAGCCTGTGTTGTTCAGTACAGTACCACTAAGCCACATGTGGTTTTTTAAATTTAAAAATTCTGTTCCTAGGTCCTACCAGCCACATTTCAAGTGCTTGATGGTTGCATGTAACCAGTACCCACTGTTGATTTTGTAGAACATTTTCATCACTGCAGAAAGTTGAATTGGCAGTGCTATTCTAAGCAGTGGTTTTTAGTATTTTTCTCCCAATTAGAACCCTTTAATCGTGAAATTTTAAACAGAATCCCATATAGAAGATAGTAAGATGCAGAGAGGCTCTTCTTCAGGAGACCCCCAAATCACTTTATTTAACTTCCCCTTGGCTGTGAGAACACAAGACCTTTAGGTCCATAGTTGGAAAGGAGCCATTGCTCTTTTTTTAAACCAACTACTAAATGTAGAAAAAATCACAGAAATAGAAAAATCCGTAAGTGGAATAAGCACCACAGAAACATTTGATTGTGATAAGATGCAGAAATCATTGAATGGAAGGGTTAATGGGACAGGATATGGAGAAATCTTAGTAGTTTTTATATAGGTGATCAAACTTAACATTATAGGATGAACTGATATTAAATGTTTATTGATGTGATGCACCAAGAAGAATGCAACTTCACTTATGCAGTACTTACGCTATCTTTTTAAAATTACAGTTTAATGAAAAAACAGGAAATCTACAAAAAACTGGCTTACACTCTTCAGAACTATTGGTATCATGAAATACTAAACAGGGAAATTAAAGGAGACTACAGAGACATGGCAGTTAACTGTGTGCTGGATCCTTCTTGGGTCTTGGATTGGAGGGTCAGACAGATATAAAGGCCATTTTTGCAGTGATTAGAGAAATTTGAGAATGAATAGTAAATCATCATCATCATCATAGATTTTTCTGGGTGTGATAATTGATTTTAGAGGAAAATATTCATGTTCTGAGGATATATATTGACATTTAAGAGTAAAATGTCATGATGCTGCAGGTAACTTTCAAATGGTTCAACCAAAAAAAAAAACACAAAACTGTGTGTGTAAGTAAAGAGAGAAAGCAAATGTGGCAAAATGTTAACAATTGGTCAGTCTGGGTTTCACAACCTTCTTGTAATGTCTGAGATTTTTTTTTATCCCCTTCAAGAACCAGTTTTGCCCCCATTAAAACTTAATGATCAGGTGAAGGTCATCAGGGTGTTCATTGTACTTTCTTACAACTTATTTTAGGTTTGAATTTTTTCAAAATAATAAGTCAGAGTAAGAGAAAAGTCTTATTGTTTTGTTTGCTTAGCAGACAATTCCAGGAAATGCCCCTCCATCTTTCCTGCTATGTGATTGCATAGATTTGTCAAATTTGTATAGTCTTTTAAAGAGAAAAGGTGCAACATGCAAGTGATAATAGAAGGTGATATTGAGCTGAACCTCTTTCTGATCAGGAGTTGTAAGTTGGTTCAACCACATGATAGGAAGGTAGGCATTTCAGGCAAGGAAACAACACAAGTTAAAGCATTTTTTAGTAGTTTATATGTTTTTTTTTTTAAGATTTTATTTTTAATCTCTGCATCCGGTGTGGGGCTCGAACCCACAACCCTGGGATCAAGAGTTGCATGCTGTACTGACTGACCTAGCCAGAAGCCCCAGGAGTTTATATGTTTCAGTATTTGTTTCAGCTGTAATTTATTGACAGTAGATTATTTAGATTTGTTCTTTCCTTTTATGGCAAGTTGGAATGCATATGAGAAGTATTTACATATACATCCTCTATTGATTTATTTAGAGAGAGAGAGAGAGAGAATCTCAAGCAGACACTGGGCTCAGTGTGGAGCCTGAAGTGGGGCTCGATTTCACAACCCTGAGATCATGACCTGAGCTGAAATCAAGAGTTGGTCACTTAATTGACTGAGCCACCCAGGTGCCTTCTGCATATAAATTCTCTTAATAGCACTTACTGCTAACATGCTGTCGGTGTCTCAACTTTTTAGCATTGCCCACTTTGATTCAGATATTTATTATAAATACTACCTTCTTGAATTTGGATTTTAAGATAATAAGACGTTTGAGAATACCCTGATGTTAATAGATTTAATACATACTCTTAATAGATTTACCAAATTGTTTAATTATACACTATTCAACTAATTATAAATAGCCTATATGCCATAAGCAATCAGTATAAATTTTATTCCTCTTCTCTAGGAGATTGATGATTCACTGGTCAGGATTGGCTATGTCACAGCTCCAGTCTGTTCTGTTCTGCTTCTCATGTATGTTGTAGGACCTTTCTAGGTTACCACTGTATCAATGGAAAATAAAATAGATGGAAAAGGAATACAGTTTCAGGATCAGGGTAAAATGTAAATTAGAATAGAAAGTCGAGACTGCAGGAACAATTAGAACACACGTGCTGTCTTGGAGTCCTTAATTTCTTAGTTTGACGTGAAAAAAAATTTTTTGAGTTATAATTTACAGTATCGTGTATAAGTCTAAGTGTACAGTTTGATGAATTTGATCTGAGAATTTGATTCTGAGAGTTTCCTTCTTCTGTCTGAAGTCAAAAATAAAACACACTTGTTCGTTGGAGGGGGCAAAAACTTTCCTACTGCATATTTCTGAAAGAAAGTTCTTGAATGGGGCTTCATGTAGGGAGTACTGAATGATGTAGTGGGTTTCACAAAGCTGTTTTCTTACTGTATCCTAAGTGAAAGCTAAGGTCATGATGCTGAGGTGTAATTTTTGTTGAAGGTGGGGGTAGGGAATCTAAATAAGTAATCTTGATCCAAAAATAAAACTCAGAGTATATCAAGAAATGGTTAATCCGTATATCCTTCAGATAAAAGTTCTCTTTCTCTCCTTCTATATCTAGTGTATACACACATTTATAAATTATGTGTAAGAATATGTTTATATACATGTCGATGTATAATACATATATATAATTTTCTTTAAATCTCTTTGTTAATAAGAATTGGGCAAGGAAAGAGCTTGAATGACAGTTATTTTGGAATATCAACTAGGTAATACACACTAGATGTGTATTTATTTCTTTAAGGGGTAAACATTCAAGTGATAATTTATGTAAAGGAAAAACTCTCCTTTCTACCCTCTGTGTAGAGGAAAAATTCAGTTCTTCCCTACTAGGTCTGTCTTCCTTCTGAATCTTCTTTACTACTTACATGGAATTCATATTTTTGGTCACCAAATGTGTGTAGGTTTTTTCCCCCACAACAGGAAATTCTCTGTGACACCAGATGGATCTTCTACAACTTAACTCAATTCTGACACTGTCTTCCTGGAGATAGCATCAAATCCCACAGGTTAAGGGCAGTCCCACAAAAATGCCCCCGCTGCCTTCAGAGGACAGTCACAAGCCCAGTTACACCTGTATTTTATCCAGCAGCCCACCCACAGCCACCTCATTAGAACAAAAGACACTTTTATCACCCAGGAAATTATAAGGGATTTGGGAGCTCTATGCCAGGAACTGGGGGCAGAGACCAGTATATGTTTTCTATTATCTCACAATTTCTTTTTCTGAAAATTCAGGATTTAAAAAAATTTCTTTTTGAATTCAAGGTTGTCCCACATTCAGAGGAAAGTAGGCCAATAGAGAACCTGCAGGTAAAGCCAGGATTTTTCTGAAGGAATAATTCTATGTCTGATACAGTGCTGAAAAGGAATCAGTCAAGTCCTTAAAATTCTTTAAAACCTAGTGTGGCCTAGATACTTTTAGCTGGAAGATAGTTTCAAACAGTATTCCCAGTTGGCCACTGTGGTTACAGAAAAATATCAATAGTACTCCCATGAAAATCTGGTTTCGGGCTTTGTGAACCTGCCCAAAAGGAACTAATGGTAGAAGGAACTTTTTTTTTTTCCTTCAGATTATGTCCTTGTGATGTCTTTATTTCAGTTTGTAAGAGCTGACTTTTTGCTTTGCTGTCTTGACTTGTGATTTTCTTACAGGAAAACCTATGGTCTATGTGGAAGAATTGACAGATTCTTTATAGGGTGCCACTAAAAAGATTTCCCCACCAGGAAAAATACCACCTTACTCTATGGTGCTTGATACACCTCCATTGTAAATTATCCTGCAATTACAAAGGCTTATATTGCTTCAAGATGTTCTGTTTAGACTTTGAGTATCATTGTCTTATTGGTTTCACACAGATCCTTGCTAGTGGAATATAAGGAATTAGGGAATATATTCAGAAACTGTAAAATAGGACTCCTTATCCCTGAATCTTTGGACAATAAAAATGCATTGTATTTAACATTGAAATGTGTCTAAAAAGTCATCTCAAAACCTGTGGTCATCTAGATTTTCTTCTGTGTTTTCTTCTAGGAGTTTAATAGTTTCGTGTGTGTGTGTGTGTGTGTGTGTGTGTGTGTGTGTAAGTTTTATTTATTCAAATAATCTCTACACCCGAGGTGGGCCTTGTACTCATGACCCTGAGATCAAGAGTACATGCTCTTCCAACTGAGCTAGCCAGGGGCCCTGAGTTTTATGGGTTTGTGTTTTACATTTAGGTCTATGATCAACCTTAAGGTAATTTTTGTAAAAGATGTAAGATCTGTGTTTAAATTCTTTTTTTGTATGAGAATATCCTATTGCTCCAGCACCATTTGTTGAAAAGACTATGCCTTTCCCATTGTGGCTCCTTTATCAAAGATCAGTTGACTCTATTTATGTGGGTCTTTTTCTGGGCTCTTTTGTTTCATTGATCTCGTTTGTTCTTTTACCAATACCACACTGTCTTGATTACTGTACCTTTATCTGAAAGTCCAGTAATGTCTATCCTCCAGTACCTTTGTATTCATGAATCTGATTTTTGTCTCCATGGATTTGCCCATACTGAATATGTTATGTGAAGGAATCATACAATATGTGACCGTTGTCTGACTTCTTTCACTTACCATAATGTTTTTGAGATTCATGCAAGTTGTGGCATGTATCAGCACTTCATTCCTTTTTATGGCTAAATATTCCATTATATGTATATACCATGATTTGTTCATTTGTTTATCTATGGAAGAACATCTGGGTTTCTACCTTTTGGGAATTATTAATAATTCTATAATTCTGTACATTTAGTTTTATGCGGTATAACATATGTAAGATATATATGTAATAATGAAAAAGTAACAGAAGGAAAAAGATCTTATTGGGACTATATTTACTGTCATCAGTAGCATTGTGCTACTGATGAAATAAAGCATGGTCCTTATTCCCAAGAAATTTAAACATAATTCAGCATGTCATAAAAGCAGTAAACAGTACACATTTTAAAGAGCCACAGCATACAGTTGAGGCTACGCATGAAGTAATTTTAAGATAATAAAGACTGAGTTACAATTATAAAATACAAAATTTGTACACAGATGATTGGTTAGGATATTAAGCTCACCTGGATGCAGTGGTCAGCTAAGCATTTGTGATTCCAAGTGAAAATCTGATAATTGATTTTTCTTCCAAGGTTATGATTCTCCTCTGCTCCCCAGCCCCTGGCTAATGATGGCAGTATAGGAACAAGTGGTTTTGCTGTATTTATTTTTGAATGAAGGGTAGAGGCTAAAGTTTTAGCTTAAAACAGAGAGTCCGAAGAAATTCTGAATGCCTGTCTCAGTTTCTGTCAAAAAGTGAGAAAAATTGTCAAAAATTTAAATCTTTAAAATACCTTTCAAAATACTCTTTAGTAATTTTATTTATATTTTTAAAATAATGAACAAGTAACCGTTGATTCAGTGTCAGTCTTTGGATGTTAAAGGCATAATTCTTCAATTTATTGTTTTTAGTAGGCAGGGATATTGGTAGTAATAGATGTATTGTGTCTTCATTTATAAAGAATGACAATCTCTCCCATATGCTTAGGGCAGTTTTTCTGATCGTCAAGATGGATTTGTACTGGTAAACTCACACCAGGACTCCTTTTGAGTATCATGGATTTGTAGTATTCCTGATAGGGCTTATGAAGTACTCAGTGATCCAATAGCAAAGGTTAGATGAGTCTGGATCATATTTTAATTGATTCCCTTAATCTGAATCTCATTTCAAAAAGGATTGTATTCGTTTTTCACTGATACAGTAAGATAGACTAAATAGATAAAGAAATCAGGATGACTGGAAAATGAACACAAGGAAGATAATAGTTCTAAGGATAATGTTTATACACAAAAATGTATGCCATAACATGCAACCTTCAAAGACTCAGAAAAAAAGGTTCTTAAAAGCTCTGAGTTTCCTAATGGCCAGTGAAAGGATTAGTTTATAAAATGAGAGATGTGTTTTTTTTTTCTCAAAATAGATACAGGATATAAATAATTGTAGGTAAGTGCCTGAATTGGAATGTCATTTTTTTTCAAGCATCCTATAGAAGAGGCATATGAAGTCTTAATACTCATTGCTAAAGGTTCTGTAGTTTCAATTTTAAAATGAGTATATGTTCTTTATCATGGGATACTCCAACATCTCCTATTAGTCCTTTATATTATGTTGGCCAAGATTTTTTAAAGCTACCTGTTTTATGCTAAAGTTATTCTACTTTTGTGAATTCCAAAACCACCTCTCAAGAGTCACATTATTTTACTAGTTCCTCTGGGACTATTATTGTTGAAGATGGAGGCTTCAAGAAACTGTTCTAGCCTCTGTTTTCTTATTTTGGAGAATTACCTTCTGCTTGCTAGTGAATCTAAACTTTAACTCTCTATCCATTAAGTGGTCTTTTTTGCGTTGGGCGCTTCTTTGACATTTCCTGGCTCTCTCCTGTTCCTTCAACTCCTATTTGCTGGCTTATCTCTTGGTTCCTTACCATTCCTTAGTTCCTAGTTGAGGTGTGGCATTTCTCCCAGAGCACTTGAATTTCCATGGGGTCTTTCCTTGAGGACAGCTTCTTTCTTAGCACTTTGTTTTTCCTAATGTGACTTTCCATGACAGCTCCTTGCTGCCCTCTTCTGGCTGTGATATTAGGGTGTCATTGAGTATATTTTAGTTTTTAATCCTTAGAATTTTAGCAATATCTTGTGTAGACTAGTGGCTCTCAAGCCTAGCTGAACATTAAAGTCACTTTGGAAAGTTTTAAAGAAACTGCCAGTGCCTGGGATCCACTTTTAGAGATTCTGATCTAATTGGGCTGGGGGGTTAGGTGGGAGCTGGGAATTTTATTTTGTTTTTTAACTCTTTAGGTGATTAAAATATCCAGCCAGTGATTAAAATTTAAATAGTGGGGTAGATGACTCTTGAAATACTGTAGGAATTGAACTACTTAGAAATAATCCTTAGATTTTTAGATATCATAATGAATTTTTAAAAATAGCGTTAAAATGAGGAATATAGGACTATTTTTCTACTCTCTTTAGGAGAAGGTGTAGTGTAGACAAGGATATGATATGAATAAGTGATAAAATGTAAGGGCTATATGATATCTACTAATACCAGAAGAGAGTTTCGGGTGTATTTTGTGTTATCATTTGTCTTTTAGCTTTAGATTCATTTCTCAATTTTCACTTACTTCTATCTCAGACTGATCCTATAGGCTTCTGCCTGGATGTAGCCACTGGGAGATACTCATACTAATGAGTATAGGGGGGAAATTCTCACTAATATTTCTCAGTTGGATTAGAAACCTGATGGGAAGTATATCTTTATAATGGACTTCTTAAATAAAATTTATTGTTAAATACATTTGTAATCATCTTTTAAGTAATATTTCCTGTCCATTAACTATTTTGTTAAGAATACTGTTGGGGGGGAGCCTGGGTGGCTCAGTGTGTTAAGCCTCTGCCTTCAGCTCAGGTCATGATCCCAGGGTCTTGGGATCGAGCCTGACATCAGGCTCTCTGCTCAGCAGGAAGCCTGCTTCCCCCTCTCTCTCTGCCTGCCTCTCTGCCTACTTGTGATTTCTCTCTCTCTCTGTGAAATAAATAAATAAAATCTTAAAAAAAAAAAAGAATACTCTTGGTACTGCTTTTGTTTTTTACATTTTAACCTATGGTATAGATCTCTCTTACTGAACTTTAATTTGGATTATTTTAAAAAATAATGGAATGTATTCCATTCTTTAGGGATTTAAGATCAGCACTCTCATGTACAAGGGAATTTCAACAAGGAATCTTTATTTTCTTTATGAAAGGAAGAGTGTAGTAAGTTATATTGCCTTATTTGTTAGAGCATATTACTAAGAATTTATCTAATTGATTCTCTTGATTTTTTTTTTAAACTATTAGGAATATTGGGAACACAATACAAAAGCAGCTAACACTTGAGATACTTGCTAAGTTTATTAATATAATTATAGTATGTAGTCTTTGAACAAGTTTTAGGATATTTAGTTTTTTTAAGTTTCCTATTAACTAGTTACCTAATAAGGGACCACTTCACTGTATTTCTTTCTCTGGAGATTTATTTATTCAGATATAGGCTTTGCATGATATCCAAAGCATATATATGTATTGGTGGCAATGTTCTTGAAGTTGTGGCAAAAACATAATGAATGTTTGTATAGTTTTGGCTTAGGTTACCTTTGAATCACTTATCTCTTTAATCTTTGGAACACAAGTGGTTTTTCTAACCTTTATTTCTGTGGACGGTTTAAGTATCTTTGGTTTGCTTGGAAAACAAAACAAAACTTAATGCTGCTAGATTTTAAGACTTAAGATGTTAAAAATCATATATTTGGAAATTTAATTTCAACCCTGTTGAAAATAAGAGTCTAAACTAATTTTATTCTCTATTATTTATTTTGAGACAGGAATATGAAATCATTAGTACCATTCAGCCAAGTAGGGTAGAAAATTAGATTTTTGACTAAAAGAATGGAATAAAGACACTTTCATCAAATTCTTTGTACTAATTCAATGTAAGATTGTTCCAAACATATTATTTTTTTAAAAGATTTTATTTATTTATTTGACAGAGAAAGAGATCACAAGTAGGCAGCAAGGCAGGCAGAGAGGCCAGCCGAGAGAGAGGGAGAAGCAGGCTCCCTGCTGAGCAGGGAGCCGGATGTGGGGCTCGATCCCAGGACCCTGAGATCATGACCTGAGCCGAAGGCAGAGGCTTAACCCACTGAGTCACCCAGGCGCCCCAAACATATGATTTTTTGACATATATGTATCCTTTAGAAAGGAACATGTATTTCTCACTTCTTTTTGGAAAAACTGTACAACTTATTTTTTCAGCTTTTCTTCCTCATTTACCCCATGACCTCATCATTTCACTCCCCTTCATGATTATACACTTCTGTTCTCCAACTGCTTAACTATGTCTTACTCCAAAAGCAGGGCAAACACTTCTGGGTACTACCAGTAACTACATATTCTATCCCCATTCCCTAGACCAGGTGTTAGGGTTTCTGATGCTATATAAGCATGTGAGATAAGGAAAGGATAAAAAGTACTGTCTTGGTACCTGACAACTGAGGAAAAGGTTTCCTGACACTGAAACTCAAACATTTTCTCTTAGACTTAAAAAAATAAAAAAATAAAAGACTGTGTCATTGTCATTGCAGCCTGAAATTGTCAAGTGAAGTATGTTTTTGTGGAGTTGCCTGGGAATCTGATCTCTATTCATCAGTTATAACTTCTTTGGTAAAATGTGTTTTAAGATCTAAACAGCAAGTTTCCAGGTGAATTTTTAAAATATTTTCTCTGAAGTTGAATTGTGTTTGTGTTCAGATTTTTATCAAAAATACTGTGGCGCTGGGGTTGAGGGTGAAAAGTTATGGAGCATGGAGCCTCATACCCCATATCTTATATGTTTTGGGAGGTTTGGTTTATTTGGGATTTTTAATTCTTTCTTTTTTCCTGTGTAATTGTCTCAAACCAAATTATGGGACTTAAGATTTTTTTTCGTTTCTGGAATTGATAGATTTCTCTTCTTACCCCTCATTTCCCGTCCCTTCCCTTCCCTTCTTTTCCTCTCTTCCTTTTCTGCATTCTTATACCCCAGCCTGATTTTTTTTCATTCCATAGATGCCCCAGGACTGTCCATTTTTATTTGGTCTTACTTTCTTCTTTTACTACTTCTGGGATATTTTTTTCTTTTTCCTGAAAAAATCTTTTATTTTTTTTCTTAAATGTAGGTCTTTGTTTTCCTTTCTATTTATTGGGCTCCTGGGATATGTGGACTGATCTACTTTTGGAATATACATAGCCATGATCTCTTCAAATGTTGTCTCTGCCACATATTTTCTTTTTATTCCTGTGAATTCCTCTTAAATGTATATTAGAATATCTCATTGTTTTCTCTACCTTTTCTGTACTTTGTTACTTTCTCTCTCTGCTTCTTTCAGCATAGTTTATTTTTGATAGTTCAGTAAAGCTCTTCAGATGTATCTAATTTTTTGTTGAGCTCATTGGTTGACTTATTTAGGTACTCTTGTTTTTCCACTGTAGAATTTTTGGTTGTTTCTTTTTGAAATCTGCTTAGTTGCTTTTTTTTTTTTTTAAGATTTTATTTATTTATTCAAGAGAGAGAGAGCGAGAGAAAGCAGGAGCAGGGGGGAGGGCAGAGGCAGAGGGAGAAGTAGACTCCCTGCTGATTGGGGAGCCTGATGTGGATCCTGACTGGATCCCAGGACCTGGGGATCATGACCTGAGCCAAAGGCAGACACTTAACCAACTGAGCCACCCAGGTGTCCCTTTTCTCCTCTTTTTAAAAAACTTCTTGAGCATAAGCATAATTGGTTCATAATCGATGACAGACAGTTCTGGTATCTGGAGTCCTGGTAGGTTGTTCTTGTGCTTGTTTTCGTCCCCTATTGGGTCTTACAGAGTGATCTCCTCTCCTTTCACTGTGTGTTGGGCTTTGTTCTTAAGAAAATATTTATAGAGATAATTTAAAGCCTTGGTTGTTGTTACTTTCTTCCAGGGAGGATTTTTCTGTGTTTACCTGGGTCAGGTACCTTGGGAGTACTAGCAGTCAGAACCCCTTCAGTTTGGGGACTTGAGATTTTCTGGGCCAGGGAGATGACTTAAAGCCAGGGTGCTGCTGGCTGCACAAGGGCTGTTTCATTTCTGAATCACATGATTGCTCCTTAGGTGTGGCCCTTTAGAGTGCCCTGCCCCCTTATCTAAAGCTTTCTTTCACATAATTTTTTTTTCTTTCATATAATTTAAGTTTTTCTATGTCAGGCCGAAGGGGCTTCTGCTTTTACATTCCTACCAGTATTCAGCCAGTATCCCCAGAAGGAACCCTGGCATCTCAGCTTGCTCATATCCACAGGGTAGAGCCTTGATCATTGACTTTAGAAGTACTTACTTCATGGACCTTCCTCCTTTTTGCTCCTTTTAATCTCATGGCCTTGGTTAGTTCTGATTTTTGATTCCAGAGGTGTTTTTTTGGTTTTTGGTTTTTGGTTTTTTTTTTTTTTGGCTAGTGTTTCTCTTATTTAATGTTTGCTAATAGGATTCTTGATTGTTGATAGGAACTGCTGACAACTCATATAAATATATCCTCCCCTCAAGACCCTTACTATTTAAAGCTGTGATTCTCAACCTTGTCTCCAGCAAGAATTACTGAGGAATTAAAAAAAAAAATTATGTCTGAGCCCCATTCTCAGAGATTCTGATTTAATTGGACTATGATAAGGAAGAGTCTTAAACTAGAACTCTGGTGGTGGGACCTGGGCATTGGTATGTTTTAAAAATGTCCAGATGGCTTAATATTCAGCCAAGATTAAGAGCCATTGATTTAAAGATTGTTAACCTTTATTGACCATATCAAAGTTCTGTGAAAAGCATGTGTATGCTATCTTTCTTTGCTTTGAGTGAACATTTGGAATAGATGTCACACGCAGAGATTAAAAACAAAACAAAAGTTGTCCACAAGTATAGTTGGCCCTTGAGCAACGTGGGTTTGAACTTCATGGGTCCACTTACACACAGATGTTTTCTGATAAGTACAATACTATATATGTATTTTCTCTTCCATATGAATTTCTTAGTAACGTTTTCTTTTCTCTTTATCGTAAGAATACAGTGTATAACACATATACAAAATATATGCTGATCAGCTGTTATAGATAAGGCTTCTGGTCAACAGTAGGCTATTTGTAATTATATACAAAATATATCTTGATCGGCTGTTATTATAGATAAGGCTTCTGGTCAACAGTAGGCTATTTGTAGTTAAGTTTTAGATTGACTTAACTATAGTTAAATTATATGCAGGTGTTTGTGAGGGAGGGGGAGTGGGGAGGCTGTGGGGTAGGTCACCACCCCTAACCCCTGTGTTGTTCAGGGAGCATCTGTACTGAAGGTATAGCCCAATCCAATCAAGATCGTAACCTAAGTTTTTTGCAATGTTACTTTCATAGCCTATGGTTAAGAGCATTGGTACTGGAACTGCATCGGCTTAAGTCTTGGTTCTTTCTCTAGTCATTTCTTTTAGGGTAGGATATTTTATTATTTCATCTCTAAAATGGAGAAAATTAAATGACCTACTTTATAGAGTTGTGGATTAAATGAGTTCATATATGCTAAGCACTTAGAACGGTGCCTGGAACTTAGTAAAGCATTATGGAAATTGTTAGCCGTGGTGGTGATATTCATATGTGATTATTGATTATTGCGAATATTGTGAATATTGAGTATTATTTTAACCGGTCCTCTATTATTAGACATTCGTATTTGTAGTTTTTCAATATTATAAGTAATGCTATGACAGACAACCATTTATATAAATTTTTTCAATTCCTAGAATTAGTTCATTGATGTTATTTGAAAAATTTAGGGTGGGAGTAAGTGTTAAAAGAAGCTTCTTAGAACCACCCCTCATGAGAATTATTTTGTTAGGTTGGTATGGTTAATCCAAGGTTGAGCTTTAAATGGGGACAACTAATTGGTCCTTAGAAAAATACCACAGCAGTGTCTTTAAGTAATGTAAAAACTCTCCTTTACTTTACCTAACAGGTTTTTAAAAAACTAGCCAATATTAACATCTGTGTGCCAAATACGGTTCCAAATGTTTTGTGTGTAACATCGCGTTGATATTTACAAACCTGTGAGGTGTTTACAAATCAGGAAATTGAAACATAAAGAAGTTAAATAATTTACTCTAAGTTATACATCTGATACAAGGCCAACCAGGATCAAAGGTAATTTGATTTCACATTTTGTGGTCCAAAATCCTAAGTATAATTTTCTTACTTACAGCAACTTTACTGTGATCTACCTATAGCGATTCTTTCTTAAAAGTCTGTTCATAAACAAAGTTACATTAATCTTTCAGGTTTAAAATTACTTTTCAGGTTTAAAATTCTGTTCTCATTTACAAATATCTGGTTAGATTCTTTGAAACCTCAAGTTAGGTTTTCTTTTAAGGATAAATTTGCCTTCTGTGCCTTCTCTTTCTGAAGCAAACATCTTAAAATGGAGCCCACATCTCTGATTCTAACTTGCTGAAGTAGCTTTATAAACAATTGTGCATGCATATAAAATGTTGAGGAGTGGAGGGGTTGCAGCTGCAAGTCATTCTCAGCTAATTTCAGATAGTTCTTCTCAATTTGAAGGTTAGAATGACTTAATGGTTTTCTTTCCAAAGGCTAGACTTTTATAATAATGTTACATTTTAAAACATATTATAAACAAATAGGTATTTATATAGGTATTCTGAAATTTAGAATTATGATCATATGAAGTGGAGGAGCTAATATTATAAATTTATAAATAAATTTTATAAATTAATCTTTGTTTAGTTGGCTTTTGCTTTTGAGTTATAACAATTAGATTAAACCTGTTTACTGACAATACTGAGTTACATAAAAATCTTTAAAAAAATGTTTTTTTTAAATTAAGAGTATTCCGTAAAAGAGATAACTAACATTTCATAACAGAATGATTAAACCTGGTTTAGGTTATTCATTCTACCAATGAACATTTTACAAATAATAATATATGAATGTAAATAAACATGATAAAGATAATTTTCTGTTAGTAATCTAATAATATGAAGAAGAATCTGAAAGAAATACAGATCAGTTATGAATCAAAAACTGAGTGAATAAATCCGCTTAATGAAAGTTAAAAGATTTTAAGCCTAATTTTAGCATTTATGCTTTTTATTCAGTTTTGCCAGTAGCGGCATGGGTGATTGTCCATGTTTAAAGTTATTTTGATTTGCGTGTTGTTTTTGAGAAAAAGCATTAGAAAATTAAGGAAGGATACAAATATGCAATTCTAGAGGCCTTTAAACTATATAAAAATGCCTTTCTTTGATGCGATAGTATAATTTACAGTCAATGTTTTAATATTTGTATATCTAGTAGGTACCCATTAACATCGTTTAGAAGTGTCTTGTTTATGGAAAAGGCCCCAAAACGGCATCAACTTATCTAAGATCAAGGGGCAGATTCCTGAAATAAACTGGGCCAATGGCATTTTCTTACCCAGGAATTACTTTCGCTAATTTTATCAGTTCATTCAGCAAATGTCTGTTGAAGGCCTATTATATGATAGACATTGTTTTAAATTGCCAGAGATACAGTGGTGGAAAAGACAGATAAAGTAAAATTCTTGCCCTCCTGAAACAGATTAAATTGTGGCTTACCATAGAGATGGTGGGGTTCAAGAGGAAGGCCCATAAATAAATACTGTTAAGGTCTACAGAATTCCCCGGGTTCTGTCATTCTGATGATTTCTTTCTTTAGTTCTGTGAGCTTACCCCAGTATCCTTCCAATCTTTCCAATAAAGCTCACTGCTTCCCTCTTATTTACAATTTCTTCAATTTGTTTTAAACCAAAAGAGCTTACCTAAGATATAATTGGACCATCATTTTATGATGGACTCTGCTTAGGTCAGGTGTCTAAGGTCAGGTGTCCAAGACTGGACAGACAGCTTGCCCATGAACGTGCGGGATTTGTATACAAATGGTAGCATCTTAACGATTTCAGTCTTAAGAATATGGCAATGAGCATTTTACAGCAGAATTTTGTTCTGTTTTGTTCACTACAGATGAAACAATATCCCTGCAGCATATATCTATCATACATGTTGTGTTTTGTTAGGATTTTCAAATTGTATTCTATAGAATCTTATGTTTTTATTAAGAACTTGTAGGAATTTTCTGAAAGTTAGAATCTAGTACTTATCTTTAATAGTTTGTCTGAAGTTAAATGCATTACTCTTAAAAGATGGAAAAACCAAAAATATTCCAGTCTCAGAAGATATGAAAACTATTACTTTTCAGAGTAAGTGGTTTTGTGTTTTGAACCAATGATTTCAAGATTTTGACCTTCAACATTTTGTATTTCTCTCTCTTTTTTTTCTTTAAACGATTTTATTTATTTGAGAGAGAGAGCAGAAATGAGGGGCAGGGACAGAGGGAGAGGGAAAAGGAGACTCCCTGCTGAGCAAGGAGCCCAACATGGGGCTTGTCCCCAGGACCTGAGATTAAGACCTGAGCCAAAGACGGACGCTTAACCAACTGAGCCACCCATGAGCCCCTCTCATAGCTCACTTATTAAATCATAAGTGGCTTGAAGGTAGTCACCATGTCACCGCATTCTATACCATCTTACATAGAGATGATGTTAAATAAATGGTGGCATGTTTTGAATATAACAAAAATTGACCATACATAGTTTTATTACAGGCTTGGTTTAAGTGCATTCATTATTATAAGATTTTGAAGTACTTTTGCAGAATATAGTGAGAAAATATAATGAGGTATATAATGAGGTTGCAGAAAAATATTCAAGGTCCTCCCTTTTCTTAACTTTTAATTTTGAGTTAATTTCAGACTTAACAGAAAGTTTGCAAAAATAGGACAGTTTATATATATCCCTTACCAGCTTCATCTGATGTTAACGTCTTGCATAATCATTGGACAGTTATCATAACTAGGAAATTAACATTAGTATAATGCTGTTAAATAAACTGTAGACCTTATTTGAACTTTACCTATTTTTCCACTAATGCTCTTTTTCTGGTCAGGATCCATTCCAGGATCCACATAGGATTTAGTTGTTATTTCTTCTTTATTCTTCTGTAGTTTGTAATAGTTCCTCAGACTTTCTTTATCTTTCATGACCTCTGTTTAGTTGTTCAGTGTTTTCTCATTATATTGCTGGATCATTGAACACTAAGGTCAAGAAAGAATTCCTGGGGCGCCTGGGTGGCTCAGTCAGTTAAGTGTCTAACTCTTGATTTCATATCAGGTCATCATCTCAGAGTCATGAGATTGAGCCCCTAGTTGGGCTCCGTGCTCAGCGCAGAGTCTGCTTGTCCCTCTCTGCTCCTCCTTGCACTCGTTTGCTTTCTCTTTCTCTCAAATAAATAAATAAGAATCTTTAAAAAAAAAAAAAAAGAAAAGGAAGAAAATTGTTGAGATGTTTCACAGTGCAACTTAGTTTATTCAAGTAGTATGGGGACAGGACCCATAGGCAGAAAGAGCTGCCTTTTTGCTCTATGAAGCTGGTGGTTGTATGTTTAGTGCTCAAGGGGGAGGGGATGTGCAGGGAGTATTAGATTATAAATGTTTTCTTCAAATTTCTATTCATAAAACTGCTTTCCCAAGATTTCTCTGGTGCTTAACTTATCATTCAGCTTGATACTAACTATTGGTGAGAGACAATAGGCAGTCATGAGACCCTTTAAGAATATGGAAACCAGCACTTACTTGCTTCTCATGGAAACTCTGCAGGCTATAGGTCAGCCTTCTGGGCTAAAGGTGAACATTTTTCTGCCTCTGTCCATCATCAATCAGAGTAAAGCTATACAGGTTTGATAAAAATATCACAAATGATATGGGTTCATGAAGTCAATATGTTTTATTTACTAGTGATGTTGATTTTGTTCACTTGGTTAAGGTGGTTTCTGCTGGTTTCTTCACTGTAAAGCTATATCTTTCCCTTTGTAGTTAATAAATTTTTGGGGGGATACTTTGAGACTTTGCAAATAACCATCAAGGATCCTTTATTTTTTTTTCCCCCTTTCCCAAGACCTACTGATTTGTCATTCAAAATGGATCTTTTTTTCCTTGGATGCCATCCAGTTTCAGGTCAGTTTCCTCAAATTCAGTTCTTTGTTTGAAGGGTCAGATATGCAAAATGCTAGGAATGTAAAAATGACCAAGACCCAAATCCTGTAGTATCACTTAATAGTATGCTTTGGCGTCAGAGGGGCCTGATTTCAGATCCTCGTTTTGAGTCCTGGAATTGTGTGAAATTGTGCAATTTGCTTAACTTGATTGAGCCAAACATTAATCTCACAGAATTATTAATGAGGAATAAATATGAAATTCTAGAAAAGGCAGAACTAATCTGTAATGATAGTGCGTCATCAGATGCCTGGGGCCAAGAATGGGAAGTTGAGTTCAAAGGGGGCTGAGGAAGCTTTTTGAGATGAAGGAAATTCCTAAATCTTAATTATTTTTCCAAAACTCATCATACTGTACATTTGAAATTAGCATATTTTATTGTATGTAAATCATATGTCACTGAAGTTAATTTAAAAACTGAAGTTCTTTTTGAACTGTGGTTTTCCATTTAACGATGCAAGATATGATTACTTGGAATCCATAAGTCTTTTGTTTTCGAAATCATCCAGCCCTCACCTAGTTCAGAGGAGCCTTGTTACACCTTAGGCATTTGCAGGATGATCTAAGAGTTCATTCAGGTCTGTAGTCTTTATATTTTAGTATGTCTTAGGTCTAAGACTCTTAAGTCACTCTTTCTTAAGTGGATACCAAACCCTTAGGACCTTTGGTGTGCTTAGAATCCAGAGCCTTTAGTTTTCTTAGAACTTTTTAAATGAATTATCTAGGAGGGGTTAGGGTTAATGATCCAGGAGGTCAAGTTAACTAAAATCGACTTCTTGAGACATTTTGAGTACAGAGTTTTGTCTTTCCTTTGCAACTCCAGAACTTCCTGGACCCTGACCAGCCCATAGAAATTCTTACTTGGTAATCTGTAGTTTTTGAGATTCATTTCGTCAGTGTACCCATGTATGTATATACATATGAGCCTTATGTTTAATTTATTCTTAGACTGCTTAAGGACTTTGGTAGAGAAATAATTTTTACATGTGTATGTTTTTTAAAGATTTATTTATCTTTTAGAGAGTGCGTGCATGCACGAGTGGGGGGAAGGGACAGAGAAAGAGGGACGAGAGAGAGAATCTCATGCAGACTCCCCACTGAGTGTAGAGCCCAATAGAGGGCTCAATCTCAAGACCCTGAGGTCACAACCAGAGCTGAAATCATGAGTCTGACATTTAACCAGTTGAGCCACCCAGGCATCCCTTATATGTGTATTTTAAAATCTTGTTCCTTTCTGGGTAATTTAAGAGTCATATTCTATAGAAAGTAGATCAGTATTTTATAATTCTGGCTTATTTTGACGTTAGACAAAGGAAGCAGTGCAGTTGAGATTTGTAGTACTCAAAATGCTAATTGGCAGCAGCATATCAGAGGCCATTTAATTTTGTTTTTCTCTGAAGTAAATTCGGTTGGTAGCTCTCCCCCTGGAAGGATCAAAGGCCAAGAGAATTAAGTACAAACAATGACATATAGTTTTTTAGGTAGTAATATATTTAAATAGAAATTCTGAATCTACAGAGAAGCTACTAAATGATAAACTGTAAAGGCAAGGGCAGAGGTTTTGACTCATGTAGCTGATGCTTAATATAACTTTGTTAGTGATATCAAGATGACTTTGAACTGTGCTGGATAAATTACAATTACGTGTTGTTTTTACATCTGAAGTAAAAAATCAGTATTCGATTTTTAACTCAAATTTAGGTTCATTTTAAGATATTGTGTATTTTATACCTTCTGCCAAATATTATGTTGTTTTAAATGTAACTGATGGCATTTATTAATCATTATATTATTATATATATGTTATATTCTACTAGCTATTTCTATAGGCTATACATTTTGACAAATACTTTGGAAGATTTAAATAGCACTCATGAGATCCAGCTTTCCAACCCCAAACTTAAAAAACCACAGCAAATGTGTATTGGGGATGTTTATTTGCCTTAATTCTCTAGAATAAAACCAAAGTACACTTTTATTAAACACATGATTAAGATTAATCTCAAATGCTGCAATTTAGGTATCTATAGTTGAAACATAGTTTGGAATGATAACATTTTAAGCTTCTGTATCTGTTCACTAGCGGATATTGTTACACATCTTAAGTTGGAAACTCTCATGGTAATAGATTTTGATTGAGAACTTGTCAGTCACTGTAGCAGCTGCTTTAGATTGCATTTATATTTAAATAGGAGAAAGTGATCTGTTTAGAATTTTAAAAGTTGTTGCCATGGCAAAGTAACTTGCTATTTCATCTTTTATCTTTGCCATTGAAGTGATCTATCTGGCTGCTTATTCCCATGAGTAGGAAGGATGAACTGTTCTGTTAGAAAGCTTCCACTGGGACAATGATGAATACTTCCTAATGGGATGTAAGTGAGAAAGACTAAAGCTTAACAAAACCATTGACTTTGGTTAGATATAATTAGAATGGATTCTTCTCAATTAAAAACAGGTAAGATAAAGCTAGACATTTTTAAAGAAGAAAAATATGGGCCTAATACAATGTTACTTTTGACTAATTCAGTGAAACATATCCAAATTGTGTGTTATGAAAGGGTTTACTTTTGAGTATTATTTCCAGACCATGAGACAAGTGCAGATTGATCTTTTCTTTATAAAATTGTATATCCATGTTTTTAAAAGAAAGTAACATATCCCAGCATCTCTTGTTCCCCATAGCCCTTCATTTTCCACTTGTTCTTTTGAAAACCATGGCATTATAATCTGGTTGGCATAAGTGATTTTTGAAGACTAACTGAATATTTTGTTTTACATTACCTTATTTATAGGAAGAATGGTAGCGCAACTCTTGCCAGATTAATAATTATCTATATAATGGATATTAACCTCCAACTAAATATCTAGTCTTTTTCTTTATGCATTTTTTTTTTGTCATCAGACGGTAGAAATAGTGGAGAGAATCTTCTTACTCCATTGTGTGTATCTCGAAAAGTCACAGAGAGGCCTTTATTGGTAAATGACTATTTCTATTTGCGTTACCCTCAATTTATGTGATTTTGGTTCTTAATATACACACTGAGCTATGTGCAGTGTCTCAGTGTATCATAAGGCTAACAAACATGTCTTTGATTAATTCGATGTATTTTGTGTCATATTGGCTTGGCAGCTTTAAGACACATAACATATTTGTAATGTCATATCCTTAGATGATGAAGCTATTGTAATATTTACTGAGACAGATTATGATTCTTTGGTCATTTGAGCATGTGAAAGACCATCTAATAAAATACCAGAAGTTTTGTATTTAAATGAGGATGCCACTTAAACTTAACCTTTCAAATAGGAAAGGCTTTTAATCTGAAGCACGAAAGCAAGGCAGTGTCACCAATTTATTGGGATATTTTTTCTCTGTTCTTTTGGCTATTTGGTAATGTTTTTAAGGCTAAGTGCTTGAGGGAATGAATGTAATAGCTGAAGGCAACGCCTGTTGTTTTTGCTTTTGAGACATGCAGAAATATTGAGAAGGACATCATGGAAATTTAAAAGTAAAAAGAAAAGTTCAGAGCATTGTTTCATGTGTTGTTCAGACACGCATAAAATTTAATAGAAATCTTGGAGAACTCTATTTTTAAATTTTTAGAGTGTTTTAAGAATTTATCAACTATTATGTACCTTGATTGTTTTAGTCAATAAATAATATTGGGCAGTGTCAAAGGTGGCATAAATTCAAATGTATCTGTACTAGACAAGTTTTACTCTAAAAGGTAGGAATATGTAATATTAAAAGGCGGTTTTTTATCCTGTTTTTAAGGTGTAGAGTATCAATTTTAAATTCCTTGAGAAGTGTTCTTATTTGTTTTTGTTTTTTCAAGATTTTGTTTGACAGAGAGCAAGAGAGAGCACAAGCAGGGGGAGCAGCAGAGGAAAAGGGAGAAGCAGGCTCCCCATTGAGCAGGGAGCCTGATGCAGGGCTGGATCCCAGGACCCTGAGATCATGATCTGAGCTGAAGGCAGATGCTTAACCAACTGAGCCACCCAGGCATACCTGAGAAATGTTTTTTTCTTGTACCCTATATTCATATGGCCAAAGGGTCAGATTTAATATTACAATAATAGCATCTAAATCATCAGATGATACTATAGTTGAATGTTTAATAAATCTCTGTATAATTTGGCATGTCGCAGAAGATCTGAACATTGAGAATATCTGATTCACCATAATTACATTCCTAATCGAACAATGACACATGCATAATAATAGAGATGGAATTGTTTGTGATTGAGAATATAATATACTGGTGATTGAACTGTATCTTTGTTCCTTTTGACAGTGTTACCTAAAAGTTGAAATCTTTTAATTGAAAAACATTGATTCCTGTGGTTGGTTTGTTTTACTATGAATTTTTATCTTTATTAGTTTCTGTATTTTATTTTTTGTTATGGTGAAATATATTTATAACATAAAAGTTTATAATTTTAACCGTTTTTAAGCATATACTTCAGTGACATTAAGTACATTCACCACTGTTATTGCTAGAACTTTTTCATCATCCCAAACTGAAACTCTACACCCATTATACAATAACTCCCCATTTCCCTCTCTCTCTAGTCCCTGGTAACCACTGTTCTAGTTTTTATCTCTGTGAATTTGACATTTCAGGTATCTCATTTAAATGGAATCATGCAGTATTTGCCTTTTTATGCTTCACTTAATGTCTTCAAGGTTCATACTTATGTATCAGAATTTCATTGCATTTTAAGGCTAAAAAATACTCCACTAGATGCGTATACTACATTCTGTTTATCCATTCATCAGTGGACACTTGGATTGCTTCTACCTTTTGGGTGTTGTAAATACTGCTGCTAGGAACGTGGTGTGCAAATATATCTGTTGGATTCCCTGCTTTCACTTCTTTCTTTTGGGTATATACCCGTAAGTGGCATTGCTGGATCATATTGTAATTCTGTGTGTAACTTTTGAAAAATAACCATACCATTTTTCCACAGCACCATTTACATCCCACTAGCAGTGCACAAGGGTTGATGTTTTTCTACATCCTGCTAGTACCTGCTGTTTTCTGGTTTTTTGTTTTGTGTTTTGTTTGATAGTAGCCCTCCTACTGTGTGTGAAGTGTGTCCTTGTTTTTGCTTCTACTTAGGATTATCCCTCTCTTCACTGGATTTATTATGTTTTCCTTAGAAAATTTTGATCAATATAAAAGATTATTACACTGCATAAGCTGTTGCTTTAAGGGCAAAGAATTATTTCACAGTACAAGAATGGCTAAATACGTTCATTTACTCATTCATTTATTCACAAATATGTGTCATGCACCTACTTTATGCCTGGCACTGTACTAACCAGTGTGTATGCAGTGATGAATAAGAAAATCATAGCCTCTAACCTGAGGTAACCTTTGATTCAACGGGACAGACAATAAACTAATGAACACAAAAGTAAAACATAGTAACTGTTGTGGAATTTATAAAACACTGTGACTTCAAAGACGATGTATACAATATTCAGGGAAAATGGTTAACATATTAAAGCATACATATTACAGCATTTTATGTTGTATATATTCCAATTGCAACCTCATTTTTAAAAATGGTTGTGAAAAGACTCTGTAAGATAATATCAAAAAATGCCTGTTAACAGTGGTTCTAGGATGATGAGCCTCTTCATTTTTTCCCCCTAGATTTCCTGAAATTTCTAGTGTGCACATACTATTACTTTAGAAATTACAGATAATTACATATACAGTAAAGGAAAGGAATTTAGGGATGCTATTTAATTCTACTTTCTCTTATGTTGCTCAGTATTAACATTTTGTTTACCTTGAATTCATGCCAAGTAAATCTAGCGTTTATTGTGATCAAAGAAGAATGTTAATTTTAGCTAGGAAGGTAGTTTTTAATTTTGGTCAATTTCTATCCAGCAGTATCTGAATATTCTAGCATAAATAAGGAATATTACTTAAAAAAAAAAACCTGAATTTTTATTGAGGGGAACTTGTCATTTTAATCAAGAAGAAAAGAAATAGTGGAAAACTCACTATAGTCCATTCTTTCTGGCTAAAAGAGATATGCACTGGTAATATATAAGACCATAAAGTGTCACTAAATTTTTAATAACCTTGTTATTCTAAATTGATGTCACATTCTGATTTGAAGAGTACCTTAGCATAGCAAGTACAGGATATTACATAGTAATAAAATAATGTTCCAGAAAGGGGCTCTGGGGAGGAAGCTGTGTGTTGCTATGGCAGAGGAGCAGAGGTGGAAGGAAGCTATGGCAGGAATTGGAGCTTCAGATGCCTTAGAAGAAAAGAAGAGAGCCTGTCAGCCCTGACCCTTGTGCTCTCACTCCCTTTTATCCTGGACTCTGGCGTTCTGACTGTCGAAAAACACCAGGGCTAGAGAACTCTTCAGTGAATCCTTCCTCTCACCTTTTCCTGACCAGTACAAAAATGCCCCTTCTAAAGAAAGAAATTTCAGCTGAGTAATAGCCACTTACTAGACACCTGCTATTTACCAGGTCTTACAGAGCAGGCAGTGTCTCTAACCCTGTAAAAGTAGATATTGTAGATGAGGAAGTTGGGGCCTAGCAATGTGACTCAGTTATTCCAAAGTTACAAGTTAGTATTGTATATTTCAGGTTTAGAAAAACAGTAATGAAGAAACTAGATAAAATGTCCAATAAGGCCTAGAAATGGAAATCTTCATAGATTTCTGATGTCTGATTTAAAATTCCTAGCTACGTATTGTAGCTGCCTGGTTTACATAATACGTAGCTTTGAATTCATTTTGTCATCTCAGCTCTCTAGGAAGAAGTTTTTCTCAAAAGTGATTGTCCCCTGTTGTCATTCCCACCCTCCACCCCGCCTTGAAATTAGAGAAGGTGGAGGTAAGGTGATTAATTAGGATTTGAAAAGGAAGGAAATGAGAGATTTAAGATATACTCAGCTTAATCCTATTTTCTTATGGGATTTTCAAAGCTTCATTTGCATTAAATATTTAAAAGAGGTAAGTTATGCAACTTCTTACAGATAATAGTGTACTCCAATTGAATACAATAAACAATTAAGTATCTGTTAACATTTGCAAGAAATTATAAGATGTATAAATCTCCCTCATTCCCTAGATGTTGATATCCATTTATTGTTTTATTCCTTAATCACTGATATTCATTAATGACTAGTTAAATATATTTTAGCTTTTTTTTTTTTTTTGTATGGAGAAGCTTATTGAATGGTTATTGGCCAAAAGGGATAGAGGCTCCTGTGTCTTTGTTTTGTCCATTAATTAATACTGTAGATTGGCATTCTGGTTTATAAATCAAGGTCCTTTTTAAGGTGAATTAGTTACTCAAAGTTATTTATGAATCTGTATAATGCCAGTTCTTGGCTAATTGTAAGCCAGTTTGTTTAGATCCAGTGTTCTTTAGGTAAAGGTGATGGAAGTTGTTAATTTAAACCTATTCCATAGTGTGGTTTCTGGAATTTGTGGTCAAATAGTTTTTAAAAGTATATGCCTTTTTTTTTTTTTTAAAGATTTTATTTATTTGAGAGAGAGAGAGGGGAGGGTCAGAGGGAGAAGCAGACTTCCTGCTGAGCAGGGAGCCCGATGAGGGCTTGATCCCAGGACTCCAAGATCATTACCTCAGCCAAAGGCAGTCGCCCAACCAACTGAGCCACCCAGGCACCCGTATATACCTTAACAGAATAATTCCATTTCCAACATGGTACACATCTACAATTGATTTTTTAAAAGTAAGATTAAATTTCCTCCCCCCCCAAAAAAAATCGTACATTGTTTACTTGACAAAGTATCTGACATCCTAAGTTTTGTTAGTTAAGGGAGATTTTATTGTTAAAAAGAAAGTATTTTCAAAGGCCAGAGCTTCTAAATCTTTTACAATATTTTACTGCATGCTGGTCCTCCTTACTTCTACCTTAACTTGTACTACTAATTTTTTTTAACATCCCTCACCATACATAATGACACATTGTTTTTTCTTGTGATAACCTTTAATCTATTGTTTTAGTAACTTTCAGATATACAGTATTACTGTATCCACATGCTGTACATTACATATCCAGGACTTATTTATTTTATAACTGCAAGTTTTTACCTTTAGACTACCCATTTTGCTTACCCCCTACCTAATAATTTTGATCTCCAGCAACCATACAAAGGAAATCAACTGTTTCTGTTAACCTAGAAGTAGGAATTGGAATCTGATTTTTAGAAACTAACACAAATTATTTTCCTTTTATAAAATCCTCTTTTAAGTTTATGGACTTTGCGTGTTTATGGTATGTTAAAGAGTTCATTATGTTTGTAATGCATTAATGAGCTTGGCTTTATTTCTTCAAAAATTGAAAAAGCCCAGAATAGCCCTAATTTCATACAATTAAGGATTATTTTGTCTGATGCATTTGATAAATATTGTTTTCTAAAGTTATTAAAAGTGATTGATTAAATATGTGATTTAAGGTTTGTATCATGTAGTGAGTTTTTAAAATAACTTTTTATATAAATATTTATATATGTAAATCCACAAAGGAAAAACCCTTTCCTGGCCCATGTTTGTTAGTTACCTTGGCTACATACTTTGTCAACTTTCGGGTTGAATTAGTTCCACTAGATTGGTATCTTACTGCTAAACAATTGTTCCATCCTGAGTACCATATTACCCAGCCAGGCTTTTGATTCTCTTGCCTATGGTAGGTATGATAAAGGGGAATTAAGGTGGCAGATGAAATTAAAGTTGGTATCAGCTGACTTTAAAGATTGTCCTGGATTATCCAGATGTGCCCAGTATAAACACAAGGATCCTTAAATGTGGAAGAGGGAAGCAGGAGTGTCAATATCAGAATGATGCCATGTGAGAAAGAGGTGACAGGTGTTGCTGCTCTGAAGATGAAAGGGGGATGAGCCAGAAAATGAGGGTTCCAGAAAAGTGGAAAAGGCAAGGAAATAAATCCTCCCCTAGGGACTCTGGGAAGAAAGGCAGTCCTTTTGATGCCTTGAGTTTTGCCTAGTGAGATCGATTTGGGACTTATCTCCAGAATTTTTTTTTTTTTTTTAATTTTGTTTATTTGACAGAGATCACAAGTAGGCAGAGAGGCAGGCAGAGGGAGAGGGGGAAGCAGGCTCCCTGCTGAGCAGAGAGCCTGATGCGGGGCTCGATCCCCAGGACCCTGAGATCACGACTTGAGCTGAAGGCAGAGGCTTTAACCCACTGAGCCACCCAGGCGCCCCTATCTCCGGAATTGTAAGATAATAAATTTGTGTTGTTTTGAACCACTAAATTTATGGTGTTTTGTTATGGCATCCATAGAAATGGATTTCTGACCAAATCTATTGCTTTATCCCCATTCACTTTGGTCTAGGAACATTGTCTTCTTGCTATTTTTAGACTATATCCTGCTTTTGCTACAGGGCATTTGCTTTTGCTGTTCTTTCCACCTGGCACCCTTGCTTCTGATACCCGCATGATTGATTTCCTCACCATTAGCTTTTCCATTAAATAACACTATTGCAGTAAGACCTTACCTGCCTATCCTGTTTAAAATTACAGTTCTAACCCATCTCAGTGCATCTAATCCTCTCAGCTTTATTTTTCTCCTTACTATTTATCACTTTTAATATGCTATGTAATCTACTCATTTGGTTTTCTAAAAAATTATGTTTCATTCCACTAGAATAATTATTTTTGTTGATATATCTCTGGTACCTGTAACAGTGCCAAAATATTGTTGGTTTTCAATAAATATTTCTTGAAGAGGTAAATACACATTTCTGAACGTGCTTTTGGTTTTTCAAGAATTGGAAATGCTATACAACCCATTATATTTTTTTCAGTCCCTTGAGATTTTTTGATTCTAAATAAGACTTTCTTTGAGTGTGGCTTTATTTATCATTTAATCTGTAGATTAAATGATTATTGTGAAATATAAGCACCCTACCAGAGTGTTCTGGTAATTCAGAGGAATTACTTTTAATTTTATTTCTACTACTATATTTACTGCCATGTGCATGCTTCATGCACATCTAAATCTTTAACAGACTGTGGCACTCACTTCTCAATCTTTCCTCACAGCTCTTCACTAGTATTGTATAAATTCTAGTGTTCATCTATGGTAGAATAAAAAACTTTTTACTGACATGATTTACCCAAAAATAATATGGTAGGGCATTTGAACAAATTTCAGAAGGTATCTTTATTTTTGATTTTGCAGAGAGATCATTATTTTTCTAAAAAAATATTTGCTTGCCCTGGAGGAAAAAATAGACAATACTAACGCTCATTTCAAAGTAGGCATATGAAGTGAACTCACTGTTCATTCAATCAGTGGTTATCGAAATTACAGATTTTTTTTTAACAGAACCTCTCATTTCTATTACCTGTTTTTGTATGTTCTTTAACATTTCTGAGGTTAGCAGTGAATGGTAGTAAAGGTTGAATCAGTCTTACCACTTCTTAGCAATTGAAGAACAGTTTTTGATTGCTAAGTTAGAAGATAATGGTCAGAATTAGAGGATTTTGTTTATCTGTATTTTAATTTTTCAATTATATCCTATTATGGAAAACTGAGTAGGTTGCAAAAAATTCGTATTACGCTCTCTTCTTAGCTCTGTATTAAAATTCTCACAATTCTTTGCCCTTTATGTGTTCTCTAGTAGGAGGAACACTGCTTTTTCCTATTTGTTTTGGTAAATGTTGCTTGCCCTGTGAGTGAGCTTGATCTGTATGAAAAAAAAAAAGAGGAATTAATGATAAGGAGCAGGTTTATTTCAGATCTCCCTAAACCATCCACGTGGCTCAAATAATTTTAAGCATTCAGCATGAAAAGCTATTTTCCAAACTAGTCAGAAGAGGAGAGAGCACCAACTACTCTTCCCTTGTTTCCATCAGTTTTCCAGGCTAGATAATATCAACAGTTAACAGAGGTGGCTGATGGTAGATACATTGTCAAGAAAGCTTGCACCATGGTTGGACTGTATCAAGGCTCCTGTGAGGGATCATGGTGGATCTCAGGCATTACTCATACAAGAAATATTTAAAATTAATAGACCTCCTTCACATTACTTGCAGTCCATACTCTGACCATGCTCTCCTTACTTTATTTTTCCAGATATCCTCAAACAGAATTCTGAGAAATTCCATAGTACAGCTGTTGTTATTTTTTAAGAACAGGTGTTGTTTACAGTTAACTTCTAAGTGTACCTATTGGCACCTATATATATTCTTTTCTGAGACCGTACAGGTCATTCTTATTCCCTGGAATATTTTCATGCTACTCAGAGTACTCTGCTACTTAAGTCTTTAGATTGTGGTTAAGAGTATATGCACATCTCTGCTGCATAGTAACAACCCATTTGCCCAGTGTATAAGAGAAGTTACCCTTAGCCAAGCACACACACCTTCTTCCTTTCAATTTATAGCGTTGTTCCTCCCCATTTGCTAATTTCCACCGTTTTTGCTTTTTGAGTCTGTGGCCACTGGGTTGCCATTCTCCCCCTCCCCCTTTACAATTCGAATTTCCAGGATGAGAGACTCACTTCTGCTGATCCAAATAAGAGTTGCTGGTCTCTCTCACTTCTGCTTCATTTGCAGTGGAGATGAAGGTCTGGGTGAAGATCAAAGACTGTCTGTCCTTCTGAGGTCGCATCAAGAAGATGGAAAGTAAGATTTAAAAACAACAAAAAAATAGTCTCCTAAATCTTCCAGTGACGTGATTAGAAGTAAAGGTAATGAGGATGGTGGCAGGGTTGGTAAGAGACGTCACTGTGGCTGTTGTTCAGGACTTTTTGCTGCCTTACCCACTCCTGTGGGAAGAGGAAACTGCAGGTCACAGTATGACATTGCAGAACACAAATACCAATGTAATTGGTCTCAACGAGTATTTAGAGTCTGCTCTCCTCTCTGTATTGTTTCCTCTATAGAATCTCTATTGCCTAAACCTCCGGGGTGTATATTTCCTCTAACAAAAGCCTCCCTGTCCTGTGTTGTTGTCGTTGTTGTTGTTTTCCCATTCCCAAAGTCTTTTTAAGAAATACAATTCATTTTGCTAGTCCTCTGATTTTTTTTCCATGTCTTTTTGCTTTTATTTCTGAATTTGTTTTCTCCTCCTATTTCTTCACCCCAGTCTACTTAGATATGCATTATTCTTTATTTTTCGTTTTGTTCTTTAAGTCAGTTAATCGATCCCAATTCTCTTGGGGTGAGAGATTTAGAAGGACATGGGCCCATTGTCTTAAAGACACTTGCAGTTTAATTTATATTACAAATATGTTTTACCTTTTGTTTACACTAAGAAATGTAAGGAAATAGTAGAATATAACATAACCTCTATTTTCCACATTTTTCAAGATTCTGGCTCTTAGTATATATAGTGTGCCTACCTTTGCTATTGAAGCTGTATTTATGCATGTCAGATAAAAAAAATAAGGAAGCTCTGTGTATACACATGTCAGGTAAAAACCATGGTGATAGTTTTTTTTAAGGGGGTGAACAGCTTATTTTGAAAAGAGTTTGTATGTAGAGTAAAACATGCTTAAGGGTAAATTGCAAACATGCCACTTCCTCTGACAACAAACATTTCCAAGGCTTTATTTTCTCATCTGCAAAATGGAAATGATAAGTCCTATCTCATGGAGCTGTTTTATGCATTAAATGAGACAATGTATAAAAATGTCCCACATAGTTTGGCCCTTTGATACCCATATTACTGTATTGTAGACCGGAAAAAATAATTTTCCCTCTACCCATGGGAGTTCTCACTTGAGGCTCCTGTAATAAAAGACAGATTAGCAAGAGAAAAACAATCTATTCACATGTATGCCTCATGTATATATAAGAGATATCCAGGGAAAAAGGAGTAACTCCCTGAAATGATTTAGACTTAGTTACCATCTTAATAGGGGAAGGGACATGGAGGCATTTAGGGGAGAGTAAAGGGTTTTTAGGAAAGGTAAGTGGCTCCTTACAGAATAGATGTGAGGTATGATAACTTATGACCAAGTTTGTCCGGGTGTGGTGTTGGCTTCTAGTCTCCTCCCCTGTGATAGGAGTCAGTGCTCTGGTGGATGAAGCTGGGGAGGGAGTTTGTGACAGTGGAGTTCCTTTTAGAGGATCTGTTTTTAGGCAGATAAAACTTCTCCCTGCATTTGCTGTTTCACAAGTTCTTACAGCTCAAATAATCAGTAACCAAGGCAGCATACATTAAGGTGGCATATCCTGAGGTTCTTGTCCTATTTTGTGGTGGCGTCTTCTGCTGACCTTCAGTATCAAGAGGATAAAGTACATCCAAAACACTCTAAGAAGGAAGATACATTTTAGTAACCAAAATTGTTAAATATTCTTTGAATCTCAAGGAGATTAGATTGCAGTTATCTGGAAAACTATTCCTTTTGAGTAACTAATACTCTGAAAGTTAGTTGGAGCTTGGAAATACTTTAATTTTCTGTTGCTTTCTATGTACTGGCTTTCATTTCAGAAACTTTTGAATCCTCTGTGATAAAAAGTCCTGTTGGTAATCTGTGCAACCATACTTAGAAATCTAAAACCTCATAAGGGTGTGGGGAGGTGATGCCCCTAAATATACACGTGCTTGTCTTGTACTTAGATCAAAATTGCTTTCTCTTTGCAAAAACAGTATTTTTTGTCTCCTGTTCTCATGTCTGTGAGCGCATGCTCTTTTAAAGTTTTGTTGTCTTAAGGTGCCTGGGTGGCTTGGTCGGTTAAGTGCTTGTCTGCCTTCCGCTCAAGTCATGATCTCGGGGTCCTGGGGTAGAGCCCTGCGACCAGCAACCTGCTCAGCGGGGAGTCTGCTTCTCCCTCTCCTTTTGTCTCTCCCCCTGATAGTGCTGTCTTTCCCCCTCTCAAATAAATAAAATCTATAAAGTTTTGTTGTCATTATTTCTAGATAATTTAGAAGCTGATTACATACTATACAACCATATTGATACTTACAGCTTATAAATGTAGTGTTTTGAGAAGTATGTTAAAGAGGGACCTTAGTCCCATTTCTGTATGAATTATATTATGTATAAATTATCATTGCACATTTACATAAATTAACATTTGCCAAATTACACCAAGAGGGAAAACTTAATATCATTTCATAATCATAAAATCTATTCAATATGATTGCATTCTCTCTTGATGCAATTTGATAAACTGGTGTTTGTATAGATACAAACTAATGTTCCACAGAATATGCAGTTTTATACATTTTGCTTTTCAGTGCTCTTCAGTGGGTGTATTTATGTGGTGTGTAGATAAATTGGATGGGGTACTTGTTTTCTCTTAATTATGGACAGCAAAATTGTTTTGTTACAGCTTACTATGTCTCAGTGAAAACTGTTGACTGTTGGCTGATTCTAGAATACAAAATATTTATGATAAGAGCTGTAATGTGGGATTGAAATTTTTAGCACAAAGATGCCCTCCCCTGGTTTTAAAAGATTCAGTTTCTTTTAAAAAAAAATTGATAATAGTGGTGATTTCAAAAGGAGAGTGTGAGAATGGCCTGTAATCTTTGGGAGATGTGAGACTTTGTAGGGGGATTGCAGTGGTTGAACTTAATGATGGATATGTTGAAGCTAATGGTTTAGGCTCTTTTATTCCAAAATGGAAGCTGTATTGTTTCTCGAAGAAATAGTAGACTAAAAATGGCATGCTTTATTGCTTAACACTGATTTGCAGCATCTTGCCCATGGACCTTCAAACAACAAAAAGTACATATTTGTGTTAAATAATGAAGTTTTCTGGGGTTCTGTTAACTGAATAAAGGTACTTTAGGAATGTGAATATTTCAAATTTCTAGTTGGTTGTTTCTGTTGACAAAACTTTTTTGGTAACATTAATTATACTAAGAATAAAGAATAAAGTTGGTTATTGTTTTTTAAAATATTTTTAACGTAAAGGTACTAGATATGTTAAAAATTAAAAATTCTCAGGGGCACCCGAGTGGCTCGGTTAAATATACCACTCTTGATTTCAGCTCAGGTGGTGCATGTGTTGGGCTCTGTGTTCAGTAGGACGTATGGGATTTTCTCTCCCTCTCCATCTGCCCTCTCCCCTGCCCCCCATTCGCACATGCTTGCATTCTCTCTCTCTCAAATAAATCTTTAAAAAAAATTAGGAAGTTTTTCTCCCTTACCTAGTTCTCATCTTATTATTACACTTTGAGATGAAAGAGTCCAAACCTGTATGGTTATTTAACTGTTGGATTTCTTGTTTCTCAATTGGGAAATTAAAACAAACATTTACAGTTGGTTTTGTAATTGACCTGTTTGTTTTCAGAAGTATATATTTAAATGTAAAATTTTAAATCTGTTGTGAGCCATTTACTCTAAGCATTAACATCTCTGTATAAAACTAGCTACTGGTAATGCACGTATGATTACCTTAGTGTTTAAGCGTTCTGATGAGTGTTACCTGTTTTCCAGAACATGATCCACAGTCATTTTCACAGTCTGATACTTGAAGGCTCTTAAAAACACCAACATTATATTTTTCTTCTTTCTCTATTAGCAGTTCCTTGGCAACATAGAAATGTGATGAAGAGTTAGAATGGATTAGATTTGGTCACTTGGGACTGAGCTGTTAGAAACTGGAGGTCTGTCTAAAGAGAGAAATGAAATGAAAAGTGTTCTCCACCCTGTACCCCGCCCTGTCTCCCTTGACCTTACTACTTTATTTGGAAATTTCGGATTTGTAACCTAGTTTGTTGTTTTAATATATTCCTTTAATATGTACTGGAACAACTATACCATGTCAGTAACTGTGCTAGGTAAATTCTGGGGATGTATTGCTATACAAGATACATGATAGACTTCCTGCTTCATCGAGCTTATGTTGTATTCAAGGGTAGCAAAAAATAAGTAAACAAGATAATTTCATAGAGCAATAAGTGCTATGAAGGAAACAATAGAGGATAAGAGTGATAAAGAGTGATTGGGGGAGTTATTTTAGGTTCACTGCTCCCGGAAGGTCTCTCTGAAAGGGTGATAATTAAGATGATGAGAGAGTACCAGTGGTGTCTGGTTTCTTAAAATGGTAAGCTAAATTATTCAGATCAGCTTTTTCACTGAGAGTAAATATACTGGATAAAATATATTTTTAAATGCTTTAAAAATACTGAAGCTCTGAAGAAAATAGCCACTTTTTACATAACAGCCTGTAACCAGATAGGAATGTTTGAATGCTAAGCAGAATAGAGAATTAAATGGAAAGTTATTTTTAAAAGAAATAACTGGGAAGTATGGCCACCAACTGCCTTTCATACATACTTGTGTTGCAGATACATGTAGTCCAACTTGGCTGGAGACGGTCTAATCTGGTAGTGTCTCCCAAAAGCCAATGTAAACTTCTATAGATGAATCACATTATCTTACAATGAACTCTTACAAATACACTTTTGAGCAGGTGGTCGAAGATCACAAGGCAATTGAACTAATCAGAACCAGCAGGAATAAACAGAATCAAAACTGCATACACTTCAGATACTGAAATTATTAGATGCAGATTGAAAATAACTGCTGGGGCACCTGGGTGGCCCAATTGGTTGAGCATCTGACTTGTGATTTTGGCTCAGGTCGTGATCTCATGGGTCATGGGCTCCACTGGGAGTCTGCATGAAGGAGTCTAGCCCTCCCCCTACTCTTTCTCTCTTTCTCTCTCTGATAAATAAATCTTAAAAAAAAAATTGTGCTTACAAGTTGTGACACATATGAAAATATCTGTAAGGAAACCATACAAAGCAACATAGATTTGAAAAGAAACCAGACTTAGAAATGAAAAACACAGTAAGTGGGTGAGCCTTCAAGTTCAAGCTGTATTGGTTAGCTTGTATCAGATGAATGCTTCTACTGAAACCAATTATAACAGTTGGGCCATGTATGTAAAACAACTAGTTGAAGGTCTTGGAGAGCAACCAGTGTAAGCTGGATTTGAGGGACTCTGCTTCTTCAGAAAAGGAAAGCTCATGAGTGATCTCCATATTTATTCTGGTTTTTCTCTTGAGGAAATTTTCCGCTTCTCAATGCCCAATAGAGCTCAGGCAGAAAGCAATATTTTCACTGGGTGAAGGGTCTAAAGAAATAGAACTGAGGCCAAATCCCTGAGACAAGACAGCTGTAGGGAGTTGAATATTCTACATATATTATCTGCATGTAAACTCTTCCTTCAAGTGTGGTACTTTAATAACTACCAGGCCCAGAGTAGGACTTTGAAACCCATCAAACAACGTTGAATGTGAGGATAAAGAGCTGAGCAGAAATTTCAGCAACCCTGGGGATACAGATTAGATTTCAGGTCCATCAAAACTAGTAAGTGGCACACTTAAGCCGTTATCTAAAAAATATACACCTGCAGGGATATACTCACCTGTGAATAGTTACGTTATTTTTAAGAGCTAAAGATGAAAGAGAATCTCTTTAAAGAAATAGAATAGACCAGATGTTGTGATCTTTTGTCTTATAAAATAGAGAAGAGTTAGGCTATGTCCCAAGTGCAAATATTGCTTGAGTTTTTAAAGGTTAGATAAGAAATTAATATATCTTTGGGTCATAACTGCACATTATCTGAAAAAGCAGTATATGATTTTTACTAACTTCATTTGCTGTACCTGGTCGTTACAGGAGGTAAGTAGTTAGAGGTCGTCATGGATATCCTTGTGTTGGTCTATATGTAGTTCTTTAAGTCCTTTGTTTTTATTTTGCTAAAAGTTTTCCATTTGTCTTTGCTCTCATGTACGGCTGACTTTTAAGTGGTTAGGGAAATTTGATGTAAGCACTAAAATGTGCTCAGGATTGACCAGCATACTTAATGCATGACCAAATACATTCAGCATCCACAGGAACATACAGCACTGAGGAGCGTGGGGGTTTTTTTGTGGGGTTTTTTTGTGTTTTTTTTTTTACAGGTCAGTGAATTTTCTACAGAGCTATTGCTGAGAATTATTTTTAAAGTACCTTCTCAGATATGCTTATCTAAGTCAATAAGCCTGGCACACTAGAAAGTTTTCGAGCAATACGTAAAGAGAAACACTCAACAAATTGTTGTTCTCTCAAGTGACATAATGTCTCTATTTACTTGATGTTCACAATAGTTATACTACAAAAATACAAAGGTCATTCCTGTTTTCTCCTTAATGGGAATTATTAATTTTGTTTTTTAAGATTGCTTTTGTTATGTCTTAAGGAGGTCTTCAGTTTTCTTAGGTTTCTTTTCCTATATGTGTGTACATGCACGTACACACAATACAGCTTTTTAGAAAGTTAGTGGTGTTTTGATTACAATGTATGTTTGTTGTTGCCATGTGTCAAGCATCTTCAATTGAACTTTTCAATAAAATTCACAGATGTGTGAGATACTGTTACTTCTTTTCCAAAATCTTATCTCGTGGCCTGTTTTTAGAAATTCATCTAAAACCTTGCTACTCAGACTTTGGTTCTTGGAATGAAATTCTCTGGCCATCACCTGGGAGCTTATTAGAAACACAGAATCTTGGGTCCCATTCCAGATTTATTGAATCATAGTCTGCATTTTATTTTATTTGTTTAAAGATTTTATTTAGGGGCGCCTGGGTGGCTCAGTAGGTTAAAACGTCTGCCTTCGGCTCAGGTCATGATCTCAGGGTCCTGGGATTGAGCCCCGCATCGGGCTCTCTGCTCGGCTGGAAGCCTGCTTTCCCCTCTCTCTCTGTCTGCCTCTCTGCCTAGTTGTGATCTCTCTCTCTGTCAAATAAATAAATAAAATCTTAAAAAAAAAATATTTATTTGACAGCATGGGAGGGTGGGGAGGAGCAGAGGGACAGGAAGAAGTAGGTTCCCTGCTGAGGAGGGAGCCGGATGCTGCTAATGCTGATGCTGCTGTGGGACTCAATCCCAGGACTCCAGATCATGACCTGAGCCAAAGGCAGACCCTTAACTGACTGGGCCACCCAGGTATCCCAATAATCTGCATTTTAATATTCTCCAGTGATTTTTATATACACTAAAGTTTGAGGATCACTGATCCTGTTTCCCAGCATTTATATCACATCTGTCTAACCCTTAAAGGGAAAGGGCCCTGTACTTTAAAAAATATTCAAAGCACAAAGATCAGCATTCTTTAAAAGCTTTCAAGGAATATCTCAGAGGCTGATGTAAACTGTACTTTTAAGAAAATAATATTTTTTTCCTAGTGGTTTTACCATGCTTTTTGTTAAATCCCCTTCCTTTCTTTTTGCTGATCTAATGCAATCATATCTTTAGTTCTCAGGTCTTTGCTGTAGACTTTTTAAGCCATTATCAGCCTTAACTTCTCCATCTTGGTTCTTATCTTAACGTTTCTGACATTCATTGTGACCCAGATAGAATATATTACCATCATTTTCAAACAGTGCTTTCATTACTAACTTCCTTTTATTATGTATCTGTTTTAGGCTCAGTAAAGCCTCAAATTCTCTGAGTCTTTCCACAGTTTTTCTTGTATACAGATATTTCCCCTTTCTTTATTTCTGTAACCCCCTTTCATCCCTTCTAGAAGATACAGAATTAGAATTCATGTCTTCATCACAACTTCCTATTTTGATATGACTTCTGTAAATAAAGTTTCTGACAGAAAATGGTCTTCGAAATACATCTTTTTAAATTAAAAAATTACTGTAAATCATTAAGTTGAAAATATGCCAGCAAGTATACTTTGCCAGTTGGTTGATTGTGAACATTGATTTTTTGTTTGTGTTTCACAGTTAACGAGGTTTCCATGTTATGTAGTAACCAACCCTTACCAAATCCGACTTGTCCAAAAACTAAATGAAAATCCCCAACAATAGAATGGTTCTTATAAAGCAAATTCATCAATGCATTCACCCTTAGGTACCATTCACATTTGATTGCTTAGTATAAAATGGACAGGAAGTTATTTCTTAAAGGTAAGTTAAATCATACAAATGGAAACTAATACAAACTTAAACACAATTTTAGAATGGAAGAACATTAAAGATCATAGTGCCCTTATTTTATAGTAAAGGAAACAGCAGTTAAATGTTTACTTCTATTTCATGCCAAAAAAGTATGCAGGGCACATCTCTCAGCTTTGATTTTTAGTCTAAAGCCCAGAAACTTGAAGGTGTAAAATTTCCAAATTATGTGTACTTCTAATTTGGAATAAAAGGTTAGCACTTGGATTAAATGACAACATTTGGAATCAGGCTGTGCATATGAGTAGTTTTAAACACAAAAACTTGATGTTCTAAGAAATGACCTAAGAGTTGGATGTGCTTTGGTAGTTTGTAGTTAATGGGTTGTTGGGGACATCTACAATTGTGTGTTTAAAAGTCTATAAGATTTTGCCAAGTTTCACTCGTTGCATTTTTTTTTCCAACTGTCTTTTTCTTTATAAGGCGTGGCAAGCATTTTATAGCTTTTATAGCTTTTGTATGCTTCAGCTATATAGCACAGTGGGAACGTATTAAGTTTTACACTTAGGAAAATAACTCCCTTGTTTTCTGGGTTAAACTCCTGAAACAGTTTTAACAATTTTACTCTCAGTTTTTATTGAAGAGTAGTTAAATATTCCTACTGTTTTCAAGATATTTAAGATACCAGTCACTCAGAATAACAGTTAATGTCTGCAGTGTATTGATTTCCAGAACTTATTTCGTTCTTGTTGTTGTTTTGACGAGATGGGTCAGTCTTTGTTGGTGAGTGCTTTAGTGGGTGGGTTGAGGTTTCCCCGGTGAGCCTGGGACTCTGTGAAGAGTAGGAGGAGCCTCATCCCCAATTGGGGAGGAGTTTTCTGCACTTTACATGAGTACAGATGTGAAATGGGCCTGAGTCACAGTAACTTCTGCTCACTGATGGTTACCCAGACATACACCCCCTCCCCCAGGCATGGGGAGAGCTGGGCAGTGAGGGGTACCCAGTGAGCAGCCACACAACAGCCTAGTCTCAAGTATAATGGAGGAAAATTTTTGTGTTTATCGAAAGGAGCACATCCCTGATAATCTCACTATATTAGTTTGGAGACTTGGAAAAACAGATGAATAGCTAGAGCAAAAATATTCCTTAAAAATATTTTCCTAAAATGCTAAAATGTTTGGTGGGAATGGCCAGGAGAAGAGAGGCACTGTGGGTTTAGTGTACAGGCCATTTCTCATAATCCGTTGTTTAGCTTTTTGAACCAAGTTCCTGTCTCTAAAATATATCCATACAGTTTTTGGGTTAAATTTTGTTAGTATCAAGATGTTCAAATCTTTATTGCTGTTTGAAAAGTAAAGTCTGTTTTAGTGGTCGTTTTAGAAATCTTCCTTACCCCATCCTTTTCTCTATGGGCTATGTGCAAGGAGGATATTTGAGATCTAAATTTAATGTAGCTTTAAATATTTACTTTTAAGTGATTTTTAAAGATTCAAAACAGTTATGCTCTGAAATTAAGTGAAGGAGCCTTTTAGAACTTTAGAACTTAGAATAAAGAACTTTAAGGTATAGTTTTAAAAAAACAAAGGTTTTTATTGTGATCAGTTCCTGTTGTATTTTTTTAGTAACACTTCTAAATCTTCAGTAGGTGACAACTTTGTATGTAGCTGCTATTTAGACTTAACATGGTAATAAGCCTGTGTATCTTGCTTAGTGTAGTTTTTAGATTATTGTTATTATATAAAATTCTTATTCTTTTACATGCTTTTTCAACAAAATACCAATTTCTTTTCTTTTTTCCACTGAATACTTTGTATGGTCCACTTTTTGGTCACCAACAGTTCTGAAAATCCTTGTTTTACCCTTGATTGGACCTTTTGGGGATCATTGGAGGCCTTTTGGGAATCATGGATCATCTAGCCTATAGGCTAGAGCTCCTCAAACTTTTTAGCAATGGAACTCTTTAAAACCTTTCATAGAAGCTTAACACGTGTTAATGTATTGTTCTTCTGAAGCAATAGGTGAAGAGGTGGGGTTGGAACTCCATGTACTGTGTGAGCGAGGGAACCCTGATGGTCCCAGGATTCCAGTCCAGACTAAGAATAGGTCTTTAATAAGTGATGGGTCAGATGAAGAAGGATCTTTCAAAAGGGAAAGCAAAGCGTGTTGTGTCAAAAGTTTTGAGTAATGGTTGGTTGGTTATGGTTGATTTCCTTGAAGTAGGTCATAAGATTAAATCAACAGCTATTTAAGATGCTTTACATCTGTTTTGTGTTAGATATGAAATTAGTCGAGCCTAAGGTTCAGGAGAGAAAAGAATAATGTTTACACGGACTTGGGGTGAGATAGGAAATTATCATAGTATTTGTACTAGATGGGATTTTATACACAGTGAAGCAAAGTTAAAAAATAAACTTTGCATAGTGTTGACAAAAAAAGCTGTTGAGGTGCTCTTTTTTTTTTTCCCCTCTTTTCATGAAATGGCATGATAGAGTTAAATGTTTACATTACTATTGACCCATTTAATCACATGTGCTTAGGGTGCGTATTCTGGGTTTGTGTTAGAACAAAAAGAGTCAATTTTTATAATTTTGTGCTTGTCTTGAATTTTGGTTGATGCGGTTACCTTTATAGGCACTGTCAGATGCATAATTGTGTGGATTTTAGTCATCAACTTAGTGTATTTTGTGTTTTTCAGTGATAGGATTCTTAGTATGTGGCTAAGAAAGTGTTAGCTTATGCCACCAAACATAATTTCCAAATACTTATATTATTTAAATAATATTTTATTATTATTTACAATATTGATTCAAAAAATATTGAATACCAGCCATTCATCTCGAACATTTAACTTCAGAATCTGAACTATTACTGTATGTCATTATTTACTAAGGAGATGCTTCTCTATCAGAGGAATGCATCATATAGCAAATATTGTGTATAAGCTTTTATAAAAGAAATATTTACTTCTGTGTGGAGTCACTGTCATCTGAAGATTGACCAAATAAAAATTTATGCACAAATTTGATGTGTTCCCTGAACTTATCGATACATAGTTTGATATGAGAATATAAAAGAAAAATATCCTATCTAGCAATATTGGCAGTGGCTTCATCGTGAACACTAAGCTGCTAAAGAGCTTCATGTATTTCAAATATTAAGCATAGAATGAGAGTTAGAAGCTACATAGTTCACTCTCAATCAATATAGAAATCTCCATATTATTTTTGATAGGCCAGCATAAGTTGTCTACTTAAAATTTCTAGAAACAGTAACATTAGTGAAAGGTGATCAATTTCATTTTAAAGTAGCTGTCATTATTGGAAAATTCCTTATTAGTTAAAGTAGAGGTGCCCCTTATTTTCAAATCATTCTGTGGTCTCAGTTTTGACTTTTGGAGTTAACTTTATTTTTTTTCTTTTTCTTATTTTTTTGAGTTTGCAGTTTAAGCCTAATCTCATCTTGAGTTCCACATGATGACAGTTGACCTGTTTAAAGATACTTACCAAGTTCCTCCAGTAAATTTTTAAAAAATCCCCAATGTATATCTTTGGCTATAACATTCAAATTCAGAAGGGTCACTTATTATGTATAAATTCCCTTTTGCCCACTTATAGGCAGAGTCTCTTCTATGTATTTTGGTTTTGTCGATTTTCTTGAGCTTTTCATGTTTTATGCCTTGACAGTTTGAGAAACTTTGCAGGGGCGGGGGGTATAACTGATCCTGTAATTTTTCTAAATGTTCAGATCAATCCCAGTAACTTTTTAGGCAAAGAAGATATTTTAATCTAGTTTCATGTATTTAAAAAATTGACCCTTAAGGATCACTATATTTAATAATATAGCGAATAGTAATGTATAGTCTTTAAAAAACTACAATAAAAGCCAAAATTGAGTGATATTAGAAGTTCTGTGTTTAAATAGATGTCAATGATTTACACCAGTTGAAAGAATAGTTAACACATACATGATCTCCTTATAACCAGTCTTGGTTTCAATAATTAAAGGTTAAATGAGTATGTATTTTAGTTAGCCTCCATTAATGGAGAGAACTAGGGAGAAAAAAAAAATTTAGGAAGATGCAGAGTAGCTATAAAGAGAAGAATCTTAAAAAAATATATAGTAATAAAATCAGTGAAGCAGAGGCATTAATGGCAAAATTCTGTACATTTGCCTTTAATGTTTTTTCAGTCCACTCAATCATGGATTGTACAAAAGGAATGGGGTTAATATTTTTAAGACTCTTCCATTACAAATCATCACTTGTTGGATAGGAGTATTTAATTGCTTTTGTGGTATGTTTAAGAGATTCTCTTTTATTAGAAGAACTGAGATGCTTCTAAAATGAAATTAGCGAAAGACATCACATGCCAATCTTTGTTTTCCTCTAACCACATTACCAAAACTTAGTGTATTTGGAAGAATTCTCTTCTAGTGAAATAACTTTTTAGTCCCAATTTTTTAGAATGGATATACTTGCAGAAAAGAGGAGATTTCTGTTAGCAGTTTTGCAAGCAGTGGAAGATTACAGTACCTTTGCCTCTACTTTCATGTAAAGAAAATATTGCTAGAGCCATATTCTTTTTGTATGAAAGTAGAGGTTTTCATAATATTTTAAATACCAGGTAGAATAGGAAAAATTCCTTTCTAATTTGTTATGAAAACAAAATTTTAGGGGAGGGGGGTGGGGGATTGGGTGAGCCTGGTGGTGGGTATTGAGGAGGGCACGTATTGCATGGAGCACTGCGTGTGGTGCATGAACAATGAATCTTGGAACACTGAAAAAATAAGATTAAATTAAAAAAAATAGGGGTGCCTGGGTGGCTTAGTGGGTTAAGCCTCTGCCTTCGGCTCAGGTCATGATCTCAGGGTCCTGGGATCGAGCCCCGCATCGGGCTCTCTGCTCAGCGGGGAGCCTGCTTCCCCCTCTCTCTCTGCCTGACTTTCTGCCCACTTGTGATCTCTTTCTGTCAAATAAATAAATAAAATCTTAATAAATAAATAAAATTAATGAAAATAAACCTTCAACAAGCCTCGAAAAAAAAAGAAAACAAAATTTTAGGTGAATATTTTTATGAAATTCTGAAAACATGCTGGCAAGTTTTGTCATAGGCTATTTAGCATCCCAGTGAGATTTGAGAAGTACTTACTGTTTTCCTTGTAATATTTTCCAATACCTTAAAATGCACCTAATGCACTAATGCCTGGGAACAGTAGTGAATTAATGAAAAATTTTAGCATTGACATAACCCACTCAGCTTATTTTTTTATTGTCAAAATATCCAGGAGAAGACATTTAGTAATTTTATGAACCATAGGAGTTGCTGAGCTAGTTCACCCTTATAGCACTATCGAAATATGCAGGGAATCCTTAAATAAAGGGTATCAAAGTAAATAATGCACACAGAGCACTTAGCAGTCAGCAGGGGCTGGTTTGCATATATAAGCAATACCTGTCTCTTGATTGATGAGGCCTATTACCATGAGATTGTATTTATTAAAGGTAACAATTCAGTAATTCTGTGCACAAATGATTAATAGCCAAATGATTATAGATTTTAATTAATTAAAATGGTCAAGATGAAAATTCTGATTGGAATAGATTGAATCATTTTATTATATTGACTCATTCTACTTGAAATTATTGAAGTTTAAAATTGCTACTTAAAGGTAACTCATGCTATGCGTATTCTAAGTAAAGTTTGAATGATTTTAGTTAATTTTTTCTAATGTTAACATATTATGATTAATCTGAAATGAATTTTCAACTATTTGCTAACAGGAGATTTTGGCTTAATTCCTTTATTAGCGATAATTTTTGTTCACTAGCAGCTGCTGAGTTAGCGTTAAAGACAAGTTCATTATTAACATTCTGTTGTATAATTTTTCTAGTCCTTTCATTATGTGGTTAGTAGTATTTTTTTTAAAGATTTTTATTTTTTGAAGTGATCTCTGCATCTGATGTGGGGCTCAAACTCACAACCCCCGACTCACAAGAGCCAGTTGTATGCTCCACTGACTGAGCCAGCCAGGTGCCCTGATTTTATTTATTTATTTATTTTTTTAAGTAATCTCTACACCCAGCATTGGGCTCTAACTCACAACCCTGAGATCAAGAGTTGCATGCTCTACCAACTGAACCCGCCAGGCGCCACTGTATTTACTAGTATTTTTTAACTTGAAACTTTTCCCTCTGTTACATAGATTGAAATAGCAATCTTATAAAGGGAAAGCATTTTAAAATGGTGCTTTTTAGTTAGGTGGATAAGGATATCCATTGCGTAGGAGAAAGGTTAAATTCTTTTCTAACAATACCATCAAAGTTTGTTGGTTAACAAATTCTGTATGGATTATACCTAAATATCCTTTCTCTTCTTCAAGCTGATGGCCACACCAAAAGCTGATGGATCTCAGCCATTTAGGAACTCCAGTTCATCAGAGTTTATGAGACTATTTGCTATAGCTTACAAAAAAAAGTTGTGCTCTCAAATACACTTTCATACATATACCCTCACATACATACATTCATATAAAATCCTAAGTGATACACATATAGGTATGTGCATTTTTCTGTCTCCTTTAGATTTTGTGGTCCTTGGCTTCCTAGCACACAAATAAAAAGATCTACCAAATATTTAATTTGTAGATCCTGCCAGGATTCCCACAATGATTGGCACAGGCCTCTGAGTATCAGAGAACACACAGAAGGATGCGAACTGAATCTCTATGAGACAGTTACACCGGTACCCATGCACTGCAAAGTTGGTTAAAATGTGGTGGAGAAACCATCCCTTTTGTTTTACTTCTCATTTGTTATTCTCCGTTCAGAGGTTTTTTTTTGTTTTTTGTTTTTTTGTTTTTTCAAAATATGTGGCACTCCTCTGACATCTCCAGTGTTACACACAGCTGATACAGTATTTTTTTTAATTCTGAGCTTCCTCCACGATACATAGCTTCTCAGTAGTTTTTAAGTAGTATGTTCCGATCTCTATCACATAAACACAGTGGCATAGAAATCTCCTTTAAATTCTGTACTTAGGATTTTTTGTGTACTCTGTTCATCCACTTTTAAAACAATCATCTCAATTATGTTATCTCTATTTTCAGCAAAATGGTACAAATCATTCTGTCTTCTAACCTTATTTACAAAATTAAAAGTAAAAATGCTTCTTTAAACCATAGCCTATAATGGCTAAAAGTATTCATGTTTCTGAATTGTGGAGAAAAGAAAACAATACTGTATTAGAAAATTACTTAAATCGAGCATTCTCGATCACTGCTTTAGGTCTAGGCTTCCTGACAAGTGGTTTAAATCAAATAACTCCTGTATTAAATCTCAGAGTCAACTTATATAAAATCTTCCCTAAATAGTCAACATATAGTGGGGAACTGAATAATTATAAGACAAGTTCAACAAGTCTTACATAGAAATATGTTCATTTTTCTTTCCACAACTCATGTTCTCAGAGCAAAATAACGTATGACATGTTGAAGTTCGTATATACCATTAGTTAATGGCTCATATTTGACATTTGGTAATTAAATTATATCCAGCACTCAAGCAAAAATGAAGACTGGTTGCTTGTGCCGTGTTTTGACAAAGTATTTATATACTTTGGTATTTTGAAATATAATTGCTGAGCAAAAATGACATGTGAATGCCTTATTCAGTAGCATTTATTCCACTATCAGTTATCTAAAAGCTTCAACACATTTCTCCAGTGAACTTTCTAAACTCAGCAGTATGTAACCTTTTAGCCCAGCACATGAATTAATGTTTTGACAAGACTTTTAAAATGGCAAGTAGGTGAATTTATTATGAAACAATGCCGAATAGAATTAAAAAGAATTTGAATAGATGTAATGACTGTTTATATTTGGCTAGCTATATCTTAAGAAGGTTAGGTAAGCCCAATTATATTAAAAATCCCTCACACTAATGTTAAATAGCTAATTCTGTACCTACCCAAATGCAAAATTGAGGAGGAGTTTGAGATCAGAAAATTCCTGTGTCTGTGATTGTTAATGTCTAGCTGGTTGCTACCCCCTCTGTTGTGTCCAATGTGCATTATGTTTTTACCTTTCCTCATCCCTTTACCCTGTGTGTTATATAAGAAGTGTGATTATTGATCTTCTGTAATCTTTGAAGAGTGGTAAAAAGAAAGGTTAAGCAGGCTCAAATTAAATGCAATCGCAGACATCAGAGGGACCCCCAAGAAAATGGGAACAGCTGGCCTTGTTATGGCAGTCTCCTGACATTTAACTAGGCTCGTACTTAGGAATACAGAAATGGGCTTTATATTGAATGGTTGTCATGGAGATATACCATTCGATGCTTTAATGTCCATATTTATAATATCGGGTACCTCTCTCACTTGCCATAGATATGGTGTATTAGAGAGCTTTTGCTATATTGTGATACTACACAACTGGCTTAATTCTTCTTCTGTTATGTATACTTTGTGGATCTGTGGCTGTGGCTCTCTGCTAGATGCCCTCCTCATTCTGAGACCTGAAGGAGAAGGAAAAAGTGATGGAACTTTATGATGGGTCTTCAACTGGTGTTTGTCACTTTCACATTTCATTTGTAAAAGCAGGTCAAACAGAAGCAGGAAATACAACTCTCCTATAGCAATAGACCCAGGAAAGAGGGGCAGGACATTAATAAAATCTATCACTTATGTCTTAAAATTTCTATCTTCCCACCCTTACCAACCGGCCCTTACCCTTACTGTTTGTTATAGAGAAGTATAGATATTTTTTTTAGCTTTTATATGATTCTTGACTTTTTTTTCTTAATTACTGTTTACATATTGAACAGGAATTAGGAAGTAACAGTAAAATTGACAATAGTGAGTGTAGACAGATTAGTTTACAGAGCATATGATGTCATTCATATTCATACTGGTGACCTGAGTTATTATAAAAAAAGTTGAAGTAATATAGAAAAAAATGATCTTTTCCTCCTCTTACATATTTGATAGAGTACCTTTTAGGGGATTAAGGAACCAATAGAGAAATTTAGAATAACAAATTACTTTGTATTATACATTTTTATATCTCATATTAGGAATTTTCATAAGTAGACTAAAAGTAGATGTTCTGCTCTTGTATTCATATGGATATAAATTAAAAATCTTTCGAAGTACCAAAGCTTTTAAAGTAAGGTTTCTTATTTAAAATTCAATAAAAGCACATAAAAATCAAAATATACTTCTTTGCTTTCACTTTGATAAAAGCAATATACATTTTCTAATTTTTACTGTTAGGTATTTGTTTATTGTATTGCCTTCCGTAAGCCAACCTGGATTCTGCTTACTGCTTAGTTATTACTGTAGAAATGTTATTGTGGTAATATGAGCTGACTTCTGTGTATTGTGTGCATATCTTAATGAAATATTCTGCCTGGTTCTGACCAGAAAGGGGGTATATTTACATAATGTTAATCATGCATTTGTTGTTAGCATTTGAAAAAGAGCAGTACTGTAGTTTTAGTGGGTTACAAAGATCTGTCACACAAGGTTAGCAACCAGCTGCTCAATATATATATATCACGCTGCCCTGGAAATTGTCAAGGTTAATTATAAGCTGTATTGTCTTTTTTACAAAGCTTACTTTTTGGTATATCTTATTTTGGGTCTTACTTCATTTGTAGATTGGGGAGTTTTGTTTTTTACTATACCAGAATAGTTCTCTGCGTTCTTTGTTCCGTCATTTGTTGCATCTGACTGGGATACCTTGACTTTATTTTTAATTAAAAAATTATTTTTAAATTTTGCTTGGTTTGTATTTATTTGATTTAAAACCAACTAGTACATTTTAGAAGGTAGACTCTTTCAAAGTGCCTTAAAAAGCAAAACATTCATTTAGCAGACTATCAGCTGATGATTATAATCTTTTAGGTCCTGGGTTCCGAGAAAGACTAATAGTAAATATACAATATAAGTGCTATAATGGAGGTTTGTCCTAGTGGTTTTGTTTTATTTTTTTTAAATTTAATTTCTTAAATTAAATTTTATTTAAATTGTCCTAGTGGTTTTATATATTATAAAGCTGTGTTCCATTTCAGCTATTAAACTGTTTGGGGGTTTTGGTAAAGTTATAATGGTCTTACACTTCTGCGTAGGCTTCTTAAAATCTGCCCCTTAAACGAGCAACCCACTCCTTAGAGACTACCTCATTTGGAACTTAACCAACACCAGTTCTGAAACAGTATTCTCACTAGTTTTCAGTATATTTCTCTCTCCACTGTAAATGGAAAAAAATGCTTCTCTTATCCAGTCAGATTAATGGGATTGTTGAGCTGAAGTCATCCCATCCGAACCAAGTCCAACAAAACTTGAAGGGTACTCCTTCAGTATGTAGTGACTGCGACCTGGTATTGATGTGTTTCAGATTTTCCAGGCTCTTTTCCTTTCTTTCTTTCTTTCTTTCTTTCTTTTCTTTCTTTTCTTTCTTTTCTTTCTTTTCTTTCTTTTCTTTCTTTTCTTTCTTTTCTTTCTTTTCTTTCTTTTCTTTCTTTTCTTTCT
>CM052900.1:100989712-101162156 GCA_028534135.1 Potos flavus | reverse complement strand
CAACTCTCTAGCCCCCTTCCCTCCAAAACCCTTAGTTTGTTTCTCAGAGTCCACAGTCTCTCATGCTTTGTCTTCCCCTCTGATTTCCCCCAATTCACCCTTCCTTTCCTTCTCCCAGTGTCCTCCATGTTTTTCCTTATGCCCATCTTTCATTACACTGGATTAAAAAAAACAGTGCTTATGTTTCTTAGTCTTTCAGTCACTTAGGATTAGAGAAGAAAATTGGTCTTAAGATAGTGAAGTATAGACAAAGTTGGAGTGGTCTCAGAATAAACCTTAATAAGCCACATTTTAAATAGATAGCTTCCCCCTCCCTTTTTCTCCCCATATCCTTGATGGTTTTGGTTAAAAAGTTGTCACCACAATTTCAAATGTTATGATTGTAATAATAAATGCTGTGTTTAGTTGCTAGAGTAATTGAAACAGAACTCTTGGTTTACTTGATGCAGTCTCCTCTAAAATTAAATCACTAAATTCTAACTCTAATTCTGTATCACTGCAGAATATCATCCATTCAACTCAAAATATTTGTGGAAATTAAAAAAGTTTCCGAGCAGTTGCATTTGTTTTACTTTTAAGTGTTATTTTTAAGCATTTTTTAAAATAACTTTTATGAATACACTGAGACAACTTATGGGGAAGGGAGAAGCAATCTAGACTAGAAAAAATAGGTAAAGATGAAAGGAAAAGACTAAGTGCGTATATAAGCCTTCAAGTCTACACTGTCTATTATAAATGGTTTTTAGGACAATAAAAAGGGAGTCTAGAAATTTTAAAAATGGGTTTTGTGTTAACATGCTAAGTGCTAATGTATGGTATTGTTAACAATGCTGGATTTTCTGCTTAGAATTAGGAAGCTATCATTAAATGAACGTTTGTCATTTAATGAATGCAGGGGACTTAGGATTTTAGGATATGGAGTTACAAAATGATATGAGATAATGACAGAATTTTTTACTTAGTGCCCATCTGGTGTCATATGCCTAGTGTTAGCAACTTTGTGTGAGGAGGATTGGTACAGAAGATTGGCTGTATAAGGAAAAATGATAAAATGCTAGATAAAATAAAATAATATTTTAATAAAAATAAGATGTTAATTCGACTAGAACGTAATATACCAAACACTGGTTAAGTTTCACCTTTACGATTAAGTAAACAGAAAATAACTAATTGAATTAATATTTTTTATGTCATACTAAAGCTATCCAGACGGCTGAGATTATCTGTGTAATAAAATAATGTAACAGATTACACTAGAAATTAGCAATATATAAATACTGCTATGTATTACTAAACTATTAACATGTAACTATATAAACCTATATAGCTATAAATAACATTGGACTTTATAGCTTACCATGCACTTCTATATGCATTGTCTTATTTAAAAGAATGTTGGATTTAGGATGGGGTTTGATAGTTTCCGTATGATCCCAAATTATTTTTTTCTCTTAATGAGAACTCTTGCCAGCGCTTAAGAGTTGATATCCTTAAGCTTGATACGATAGGTTTCACTGCTCTCAATAAATCAAATTCCTTACTAATTCTTGGCTTAGAAACTGAAGTAATGTTTGTTTCTAAGAATTCCATCAAGGACTTTGACTCTTCTCACTTAAATACCATCCGGAATCTGGGATATCATTTCTCATCTCCTGCCTCCCACCCTCCCCTCACCCTATATTGTGTGTGTATTTGTGTATGTGTGTGTGTGTGTGTTTAAAGATTTATTTATTTATTTTAAAGAGGGAGAGAGAGTGAGGGGGAGAGGGTGAAGGAGCGGAGAAGAGAGAGAGAGAGAGTGTGCACGCACCCACACGAGTGATTGGGGGAGAGAGATTCCCAAGCAGGCTCTGCACTGAGCATGGAGCCAGACGCGTGGGGCTTGATCTCACGACCCTGAGATCATGACCTGAGCTGAAACCAAGAATCAGACACTCAACCCGCTGCCTCACCGAGGCACCTCGCCCCCTTTTTTAAAAAAATCTGTGGTTACCACACAGTGAAAGTGATCCTCAAGCTCCTCTCAAGGGTACAGCCCTATCCATCATATTAGATTATCCTTTCCAGTTTCTTTCTGTTCAAATTTTAAGTATGTTTCCTTGGGTTTACATATCCTAATTTACGCTTATTAGTAACTTGACATGGTCTCCATTCTGAATAGTATTGCTACTTTGAAAGTTGAGTCTGCTTAAAATGTTTCTCTGTGTAAAATTACCCATTTCAGTCCTAGCAACCTGAACCACCTGTGACTGGCCGACCTATATAGCATACTCTTTGCCTTTTCACAAGATAGTCTGTAGTGTTCCCAAAGACATGTCATCGACATTGTAGTGTTTTAGTTTTTTGTTTTGTTTGGGGTTATTTTGGTGATAAGCATAAACATGTAACATGAGAGCTACTCTCTTAAACTTTTAAGTGTAAAGTACAGTATTTATAACTATAAAGTATAGTGTTGTAGAGCAGATCATTAGAACTTTTTCATCTAGGGTAACTGAAACTATACCCATATGCACAGCCAAGTCCTCATTTCCTCCCACCACCCCCATCGTCTGGCCACCACCATTCCACTTTATAATTCTGTGAGTTTGACGACTTTGGATACTTCATAAAAGTGGAATCATGCAGCATTTGGCCTTCTGTGACTAGCTTATTTAGCAGAATGTCCTTCACGTACATACATTTTGTTGCATATGACAGGATTGCCCTCTTTTTAAAAAATTTTTATTTTAAAGATTTTTATTTGACAGAGAGCAAGCACAGGCAGGGGGAGTGGGAGAGGGAGAAGCAGGCTTCCTGTTGAGCAGGGAGCCGATGTGGGGCTCCATCCCAGAACCCTGGGATCATGACCTGAGCTGAAGGCAGGTGCCCCTCCTTTTTTTTTTTAAAGACTAAATAATATTCCATTGTATGTATATACCACATTTTCTTTATTCATATGTTGAGGGACCTTTAAGTTGTTTCCATCTCTTGGCTATTGTGAATCATGCTGTAACGAACATGGGAGTGCAAGTATCTATTCAGGATCCTGATTTAAATTCTTTTGGATAAAAACCGAGAAGTCGAATTGCTAGATCATATGGTACTTCTATATTTAATTTTCTAAGGAACCTTAGTACTGTTTTCCACACAGCATTTTACATTCTTACCAACAGTGTACCAGGGTTCCAATTTCTTCATATTTTTGCCAGCATTTGTTATTTTTTTTTTGGTTTTTTTGGATAATAGCCATCCTAACAAGTATTGAGGGTAATATCTTGTGGTTTTGATTCGCATTTCCCTGATGATGAGTGGTGTCTTTTCTAGTACATGAATGTATTTTGTATGCCATTTGTATCTTTTTTAGAAAAGTGTGTATTTAATCAAGTCCTTTGCCCTTTTTTAAATTTAGCTGTATTTTTGCTATTGAGTTATAGGATACGCTTATATATTTTGGATATTAATTCTTTATCAGATATATGGTTTGCAAATATTTTCTTCCATTCTGTAGGTTGCCTTTTCATTTTGTTAATTGATTCATTAACAGGAAGAGTCATTAACGGAAGATTTTAGTTTGATATAGTCCTGCTTGTCTATTATTGCCTTGTGTTGCCTGTGCTTTTGGTTTCTTGTCCAAGAAATCATTTTCAAGACCAATATCACGAAACTTTTCCCCTGTGTTTTTTCTAAGAGTTTTGTAGTTTCAGGTCTCATATTTAAGTCTTTAATCCATTTTCAGTTGATTTTTATGTAAGGTATAAGATAAGGGTCTGGTTTCATTCTTTTGCATGTGAATATCCAGTTTCCCAGCATGATTTGTTAGAGACCATCCTTTCCCCATTGTGTTGTCCTGGCACCTTTGTAGAAGATGATTTGACTGCATATATGTGGGTTTATTTCTGGGCTCCGTTGTGTTTCATTGGTGTATATGTCCATCTTTATGCCAATACCAAACTCATCTAATAACTGTAGTTTTGTAATATGTTTTGAAATCAGGAAGTGTGAGACCCTCAGCTTGGTTCTTTATTCTCAAGACTGTTTTGGCTCTTTGGGATCCTTTGTAGTTTCATGTGAATTTTAGGATTCTTTTTTTTTCCTCTGGGAAAAAAAAAAAAGTCATTGGGATTATGATAGGGATTACATTGAAATCTATGGAACATTTTTAGTAGTATAGGGGTTTTAACAATATTAGGTCTTCTAATTGATGAACATGGCATGTCTTTGCATTTATTTGTGCTGTCTTTAATTTCTTGCAGCAATGGTTTGTAGTTTTCACTGCACAAGTGTTTTGTTTCTTTGGTTAAGAGTTGGGTGTGACAAAAACTAGTTCCTCGGGTATTCCTTCCAAAAATCCAGAATCTTGGATGCATACTCCATTTTTCTCTCCCTCCACCCCCAGGGAGAAGTTCAAAGTCAGGGCTATCTCCTGGTGCTTATCTGTCCTGGCTAGGTGGAGGAATTGATGTGGGGATAGTGAGATTTTTTTTTACCCATTTCAGCGCAGCTCTTTTTGGCCTTGTGCTTGCCTAGGGTACTGCAAATTTTTAACTGGACTCTAGAAATTTTGTAAAGTATTTTGGTCTTTATGTTGTTAAATTGATGTTTCCATGGGAAATAAGGGCTGGGACTTCTTATTCTACGGTTTGCTAATGTCACTCCAATATGGTACTCTTAAATGCTTGAACAGTGAACACTAATCAAATACCTATTGTATGCCAGGCTTTGGATTAGAAGTTTGGGTTATAAAGATAAACTAGATGTCTGGGGTGGAAGACAGACATACAAATAGTGAATAACTGTAAAATGTGTTCTTGCTTTATTCTAGATGGAAGCAAATTCTTGTAACTTAATGTCTAGAGGCCTTCCTCTGATGTTTTCAAGAAAAGTGGGATTTTAGCTGGGCCTTTTAGGCTGAGGAGGAGGTTTAGAGAGACATCCCAGGGAGAAGGAACAGTAGTTAGAGTGAAGGAAACTGTGCAAGACTGTGTTAAACAGAGAATAGGGAGAAATCCCACTGTGGAGAAGGAAATGGGGATAGATAAAGTGGAAATGCTTGTTTGGGGCTTGATTACCACAAGTTTAGTTTGCCAACCTAAGGAGTTTGGATTTATGGCATCAAGAATTTTTTTTTTTAAATAGGATAAAATAATAACCTCCCTCCAATCATAAAATCTTATCTCCTTTGTGGAACGTGAATTACAATGAAGAATTACTGTATTTAGGGAAATCAGTTGTTAATAGTCATGCTAGAGATTTTAAAAAGTAAGTCTATGACAGTGGACTTGTAGATAGAAAAGATAGGATTTGACAGAGATTTCTGGGATAAAGCCAAGAATTAATAACCAAATAAAAGTAGGAGGCAAGAGAAATGTTAAAAAAGTACCCTGTTAGGGCCACAGGAGGTCACTCGAGGCAGGAAAATGGATAAAGTATTAAATGGAGATTTTAACATATCAGAGACAGAAGCATTACACAAAACTCAAATTTGTGTTGTTTAATCTAATTCTTGAGTTTTGTAAAATAAGACAGTATAAAGGGAAGGCCTGGGTAGCTCAGTGGGTTAAGCCTCTACCTTGAGCTCAGGTCATAATCTCCGGGTTCAATTGAACCCCATGTCAGGCTCCCTGCTCAGCAGGGAGTCTGCTTTTTCCTCTCCCTCTGTCCCTACTCGTGCTCTTGTCTCTCTCTCTCAAATAAATAAATAAATAAATAAATAAATAAAATCTTAATAAAACAGAACAAAACAGGATGAACTATGAATTAGTATTTCAGTCAAACTGAATTGAATTATATGCTTGTTAAGCTCCAAAGCTTGTGTTAATCTTTGATGCCACCCTGCCTGGCTGCTCGTCCAGGCTCCTGCGAGGCATCTATCACCTATACTTTGCTCCCCACGGTACTGTTGGCTCCGAGCTGCTAGGTGTGATGAAATACAGAAAGAGGTCCCAAGTCACAGAAGAGATTTTCTTTTGTAACATTTGTTCTTTATTTGTAATTTAGAGTTGGTTTTCCTGTGGAAAGTCCATTTAGCTAACAATACCAACTCACCTAGAAAACTATCAGGAAAATGGGAGGGATTGAAACCAGAAACTTTTCTGTTCTCTTTTAGGCTTTCAATCTCAGCTCTGTTCCTCACCAGCTTTGCCATCTTGAACAAGTTCCTAAACTTCTCCATGGTACAACTTCTCATCTATGAGAATAGTACCTACCTTATAGCATTGTTGTTAAGATTTTTGAGGAGATTTTTAGGCAGAATAGTGTCCTAGTGATAACCAAGTGAGATTTAAAAAAAAAAATTACCCTGAATAAAAATATACTAGAATGTGTGGGAATAGTGGCAGTCCTATAACGTAAGTATTTTTGAGGCTTCTTCACATTTCTCTTGTTAATGAACAGCAAATCATGCTAAACATAAAATAGGGATTCTAAACTTCCTTTATACACCGGTTTCATTATGTTTTTGTTCTGTAGTTATTCACATTAACTTTTTGCCAAAATTGTATCCCCAGCTTTCTTCAGTCTAACCTCCTTCCAAATGAGCTATTTCTGCTGTTCTCCCCAGTGTTCTTAATACCATTTGAAAGGTTTAATTCTATAAACTTACTCTCTTTCCTTTTCATTCCTCAACTCACTCATTAATAATAGAATTAGGGCATTGTGTGTTGTTACTCTATAGGACAACCATCTGTCTTACCTAGCAAAATCAGCATAATTTAAATCTTAATATCGTATTGAGCACCTCTGTCAGGGACAAGAATTTTTCTTACTTGGTAGCAGTACAGTCCAAAGCTAAAGGTAGTTTGTCAAAATGACAGATTTAGGTCTCAGGTATGTACTTTGAGGAATTGATGCTGAAACTTTGTTCTTTAGACATGATTTTGGAGATGCAGGTAGCATACCTAAGACATATTAATTTATATATTTTTAGTGGCTAGGAAGGTTAACTTGAATTCTCACTCAATTCATTTCTTTATATATCTGGATAGTAATGTAATTTTTAAAGTTTTCCTTCAGTAAATGAGCAATGCATTTATTCATAACTAATTGAGTCACACCTCTCCATAATAATTGTCTTGCAATGCTTTCAGAGAATAAAAACTGCCAGTAATGTTTAGAAGTTGTCCACCTATTTTTTCTACACCCGAGAGTTACTTCCCCCAAAATTTATTTTTACCCATAAAAAGGTAAAAATACCTTAAAAATACCATAAAGGTATTTTTACCTTTTTACTGGTACTTGTATCCAAATCATAGATTTTTCTGTCACTGTCAACTTTCATTTCACAAAGTATAATTTCGAATGCCTATATCATATGCCTTTTCTCAGCAGTACCTTTCTTTGGTATCAAGCTTTAGGTTAGGTGTTTTCTAGAAGGGCATTTGGAAGGAAATACCTTAAGATGCCCCATCCGACTCTAGGTTAAACTTTATGGTTTGGAGTGATACAGTTTTGGATTTATATCACAGAGTTGAAAATTACCACTAATGAAAAATAATTTGGGGGGCGCCTGGGTGGCTCAGTGGGTTAAGCCTCTGCCTTCGGCTCAGGTCATGATCTCAGGGTCCTGGGATCAAGCCCCGCATCATCGGGCTCTCTGCTCAGCGGGGAGCCTGCTTCCCCCTCTCTACCTGCCTCTCTTCCTGCTTGTGATCTCTTTCTCTTTGTCAAATAAATAAATAAAATCTTAAAAAAAATTTTTTTTGCTCTTTTTCTCAAGGAGACTGAAAGTTTTTCTAAGTATATTTTCATTTAACTCAGATTTTAAAGTCAAATGTGTCAACCCACTTTGCATAGATCCAGTTAAAAACAGAATGGCATAGCTTCTGGAAATCTTAGTGTATCGTCAGTGATATTTAATTTTCAGGTCATTCATTACCTCTTCACCTCCCATTAGAAACCTGGATGGGAGAAGTTGGTTTTAGGAAAGATGATGTAATACAATTGTTTTCCAAATTAGTAAATTAGTTACTCTGTTTTACTCCTTTCCTCTCTCTCCTTTCCTTTTTCTTTCTTTGCTCCTCCCATACTTCCCACTTCCCTCCTTTCAGTATAATTGTTTTTCAAATAAAATGTTAGAGAAACACAGTACAGTTTGTTCTGTTATTCTTTCATTTGGCATATACACAGTTGATAAATAAGGGAACGATTGTCAGTGTAATATGGAAGTAGGGTTGGTTTATAGTGATATTTCTCAGCACCTCCAAGTTGAATGAAAACTTCATAAACTGAATCCTGAAACTGCCCGCAGCTCATTCACCCCACATTCTACCTTTTGATTTTAACTACATGCTATAATTTAAAAGATTTGTTCCTGTGCTCTACAGTTTTCATTCATTTTGCCCTTTTTCTCATAACCCAACTGTTATATCCTCTTCTGTCAAGCTCTCTTCAATTTTATTTTTAAAATAATGCTCTATATTTACTATAGTAATTATTTATAATTATTCATTAGGTCTTTTTATTTGAGTATTTTTATTTACCACGTCTTTTTGAGTAGTGATTATGTCTTTTAGTTCTCTGGTTCAAATTACCTAGCGTTCGAATGGCATATACTAACCCTGTTTTTCCTCCTAAGGCCAATTATTTATAGTGTGTGACTGTGTAGAAGACAAAGGTTTTTTTCTAGGACTCATATAATACCTTATGGCTTAAATGCTTGTTTACAGACATAGAGGTTAGAGTGGCAAGGGGATTAGAATCCTACCTTGTTCTCTCTACTTTGTGCCCTAGATCAGCCTGCCCTTTCTGGGATTCTGGGGGGAACTACTTGGGATCTAGTGAATAAGGTTTAGAAACATTTTGTCCAAAGAACAGGCAATCCATCCTTTCCTTAGACACTCTAAATCCTTTCCTTATATCCATTTGGGTTCATAGGAGAATATGTACTTGGACCAAATCACCCTGGTGTTCTGTAAAATTATTGAGCTGTACCTCAGTTTCATACTTTCCTTTTTTTTAGGTCTTCGGAAAAACCAGCTTTGTAAATTCTCTTTCTTTACTGGAAAACTACTGTTGAGGACACTGTTCATTGTATTATATAATTTCACACATAGCAAGTTTCCTTTTTTTTTTTTTAAAGATTTTATCCATTTATTTGAAAGAGAGAACACAAGCAGGGGGTGTGGCAGGCAGAGGGAGAAGCAGGCTCCCTGCTTGGCATGGGGCTCCACCCCAGACCCTGGGATCATGACCTGAGCCAAAGGCTTAACCCATTGAACCAGCCAGGCGTCCCCCCATGACAGGTTTCTAAGACAGTTTATTTTGGGGTAAATCTTATAGGAAATGGCATGTTTCCTCATTTTTGGTAATGAAGGTTTCTGTGAAAGATTGAATTTTCTTTTCTACCTTGAGTGCTTGGAAGCTTCACAGTTATGGCAGGTATGTTGACCCTTAAGGTTGACATAGTTGTTTTCTTTTTTCTCTCTCTTTTTTTTTTCCTTTTTATCAGTCATGTTGCAGATGTCTTTTTAAAATAAGCTTTCTCTTTTGGAAGAGAGCAAGGATATAAAAACAGTCAGTACCTAAAAGTAAAGGAGCAGGAGGCAGAGATAATCTGGGCATGAGATGGTGAGGGTCTGTTTAGGGGCAAAAAATCAAGTAGAGTTATTGTATTTCTGTTCCAGTAACCAAGGCACTCTGGAGGTATGATCAAGAGGAATTCTGGGGATGTCACGTACAGCGTGGTTACTACAGTTAACAGTATTGTATTATATATTTGAAAGTTGCTATGACAGTAAATCTTAAGTCCTCATTACAAGGAAAAAAATTTTTAACTGTTGAGTGATGGATGTGTTAACTTAAACTTATGGTAGTGAATGAATTGATCCATACATCATACTTAAACTAATATAATGTCATATGTCTGTCAATTATATATCAATAAAACTGGAAAAAGGCTAAGAAGGATTTATCCTAGGAATGATAGGATGGTTTATTAATTGGAAAAGCTCAGTGTAACTTACTATGTTAATAAATTAATGGGAAAAATTACTATTTCAATGCATACCTTAGGTTTTATCTAAAACCAAAATTAGCTTTGGCTTTAATTGAATTATTCTTCCTGTGTTGTAGGTAATCAGATATACGCACGGAAACTTTTATATAGTATTTCTTCCTCTCTCTTCTCTCTTCCTCTCTCTTCTCTCATCCAGTTCCTCTTGCATCTTATAAGGTGCATGTTTTTGTTTTTGTTTTTTTGTTTTTTCACAAGCGTGTTTTTTTCCCCGGCTTAGCCTGAGTTTCCAAGGGAAAAGAGGCCCCAAATAATCTTCAGTGTTGTATTTTATCAATCTGTTCCCCTCGAATGAGTCTTAAATGTGAATGACTGTTCTTTCATCAGTAAATTAGGGAAATTGGGATTCAAGGAATGAATTTTATCTAAGATTCTTTTGTCCTCGACTCATTCACTTACATCTTTTAGTTTGGAGGGTAAGATGTTACAGCAGTTTAGAATTCTAGCTGGGTGTCCTACTCATCATCAGTTTATTACCTCTCAACTCCATATTCACCTTCCACTGGCTGCTCTGGAAAAATTGAGGCGAACCTTTTGAATGTTTTTCCTTTTCCTGTTGGCACAGTGTCAAGTTTTGTCAGTGGAAGGTGCTGGCACAGTCCCACTGAAGGAGGAAGGGAGCTTCTTTCATGGTGCTGGCGGGCTTGCAGCTTCCCTGGCTCCTGAGGTGCACAGTGTTCAGCAGCCCCAACAGCCTGCAGCTTCCTTCGCTGTGTCCTGCACCCGCACCTCCACCCCCCACGCAGTTGTGTAGCAGAGTACTGCTGTCGCCTGTAGCGCCTGCAGCAACAGCGGGGTCTGCGTGGTTTCCTAACGGAGGGCTTCTGCTAAGATACCTCCCCACGAACGGTTTTCACTAACATTCTCGAGGATAGATTTCCAGCACCTTCTGCTGGTGCAGGACCCCAGCCACCTCTCTGCCATCCAGCGAACTGTAGCTGTGACCTTTCCAACAATATCTGGATCTTAGCCAGGCATGGGATATGGGATTCTCTCGCTCACTCTTTCAGTCCTGTGGGTAGTGGTTGCGCCTTATAGCTACCGTTCTTACTCTTCAGAGTTCTCTTCTTGGTATGCAATCTCTTGTTACTCCAATACCCCGTTTAGTTAATAATTCTTTATATTAAATTTTCTCTTGGGGTACCTGAGTGGCTCAGTCAGTGAAGCGTCCTACTCTTGATTTCAGCCCAGGTGTTGATCTCAGAGTGGAGAGTCAAGCCCGGCATTGGGCTCTACACTGGGTGTGGAGCCTACTTTAAAACAAAAACAAACAAACAAAAACCAAAACACTTGCTCTGTTCAAGTTGCTGGGTGGTTTTTAATTCCTAATTGGACCTTGACTGAAATACTGTATGCTTGTAAAATGCATGAAGTCTAATACATATAAACTTCTCATTAAGATGTTTCTTTAGATTGCTGTTCTTGAGCAAGAGAGTGGAATATATTTCATCATAATGTTATTTTTGATGACTGTTGATTTTTTAAACTGTAAGTTCAGAGCTCAGAATTTTAGGTATATGCATCAGTAATATGACCTTATTTATGTCACGTGGTGAAAAGATGAGACATCCAGCTACCGAGTTAAAAAAAACTCTCTATGCAGTTTATAGTATGCTATATAAATTTATTAGTTTCCTTAGTAATTTTATGAACTAGGTTGCAAGTATCATCACCCCATTTTCTGTAAGAAGAAATTAAGACTCTGAAGTTCAAAGGGTATTCTCTAAACCTCTTCAATACTTCTTAACCGTCAAATGGTAAGTTCACTGGAACATCTATCTCTTGATCAATTAAAACTATTATGCACAATGCCAGGCATGAATATTGTAGATATCTCACAAATCACCCCTTTGCCAGCTCTGTCCCCACACATCACCGTCTTGACTAACTTTGTGAGGTATCATTTTAGTATTTTCTTTTCCCTGGATGCTACAGAACATTAAATTGAAGGCATTTCTATTCTAGCATCACTGTAGCTTACGAGATAGTATTTTGTTTTTAGTTGAATGCAAATGTTGATTTCTCCTTTTTCAGTTTGCAAAACTATATGACAGGAAATCTGTAGCTAAATATCACTTTATGATTTCCATCTGTTCAAGTACAATAGTGTTCATGGCATAGTCCAGATTGTAGGGTGATAGAAATGTCCTATTGCAGCAGATAGAATTTAAAATGATCATTGTACATTCTAATGAGAAAACATTTTTAAACAAGTACTTCATGTAATTTCAAAGCAGAGTAACTGAATACCACGATTTGATGACAGCATCTGCTCTAAAGTGTGTGTTTGTGCTGTCAACAACAAAAACTTTTTCTGACTCCCATAGAAATTGATCAGTTTGCTCATATGTATACTAATAATGGAAGCCGAGTAGGCAGGGAGAATAGTGTAAGTCAATTTGAATATCCTTAAAAAAATCTCTTTTTTCTCTTACCATGGAGAATATCTTCCATTATTTTGTGTGGTTTAACTACAGGAGTGGGTGGAGTGTTGAGTTCTTAATTATATGACAGTATGATTTTTGCTAAATTTTATTTTGGGAATGTGTTCGCATTTACCAAATAAAAACAGTTCCCCTTATCATATGGAACTCTAACCATTTCACATCTCTTTGGCTGTATAGTTGAGAGTAGAAGAAAGGTGATAAAAATGATGGTCCCCGGAGTACATAAAGTGTTGAGCAATTCCAACTGATGTGAGTTCCCACGGTGTCTGCTGCCTCTGCCACATTACTGCACATGCACCTCTCATTCTGAGGTCTGACCGACTGCTCTCTGGTCATTCTCTTACCTGTTTTCTGTGCCAGCAGATGCAGTGCTACAGTAAGTGAGGAAAACCATACTTCCGGCCCTTGATGCTCCACTGCACTCTTTTTTTTTAAAACGATTATTTATTTGAGACAGAGCACGGGACGAGAGCACTTGAGCACGTGAATTGGGGGGAGGAACAGAGGGAGAGGGAAAGAGAGAAGCAGGCTTCCAGCTGAGCAGGGATCCTGATATGGGGCTCGATCCCAGGACCCTGGGATCATGACCTGAGCTGAAGGCAGACCACTAACTGATGGAGCCACCCAGGCCCCCCTCCACTGCACTCTTAATTACCAAGTAGCACTATGTTTCCTAAGTTTCAAACTCATTTTAGTTACTGTTCTTACTTTGATTGTTTTCTTTGTCCCTTTTCTTTAGGTCTGTATTAGTTTGTTAGGGCTGCCATTGTAAATGAGCACAGATTGGGTGGTTTAAACAACAGCAGTTTATTTTCTTACAGTCCTGTGTGCTAGAAGTGTCAGATCAAGGTGTGTTAGCAGGGTTGATTCCCCACACCCCGCCCCGAGGCTACTCTTTAGTCAAACACACATAAACAAATCTAATAAAAATTTTAACACAGTGTTACATGTGTTTAATGGCCTTTTACCCTGAAATAGACCTGATGTTTTCTTGTGGAAGTGGACATTGGTAGAATAGCACCTTGTGAGTTATTGTGAAGTGGCAGAGGGTAGGTTATCTGAAATGGGTTGGAAACTTAATATCAGATGTGAACGGGTGTGGCTCATGACACAAGAAGTAAACTGAGGTAGCTGGTCTATGTTTGAGGTATGTGTGACTTGTGTTTCCCCCCCTGCTCAGTTCTGCTGGGTGCATTTTTCTACATTTATCAAGAGCTTCTTAGGGATCAAATCGGTCCACAAGCAAACACAAACTTTGTGTTGTGCTCACCTTGTACCCCAGTGTATCAGTTGTGTTGGAACAAATTAACATTTCAAAGTGAGACAGCAGAATTCATGAAATTGCCATAACTTTTATAGATAGTAATTTGGGAATATTTATCAAATTTTAAGTGTATATACCCATTTACCCACCAATTCTCATTATCCGAGAGATAATAAGTACTTATGCAAACTGATATATTTGCAAGTATATTCAATGCAGCAGTTTGTAACGAAAGAGATTGTAAACCTCTAAAATGTCTATTCACAGGTCAGTGGTTAAATAAGTTATGGTTCATGCGTTCTGAGGAGTACTGTGCTGCCGTTAAGGATAACCACTTACACAAACTGGTGTGTAATGTTCCTCAATATATGTTTATAAACCAGAGTTTAGAACAGTATGTGTAATATGCTATCACTTACATAGAAAGTATTATTTTTGTGTGTGTTTATATGAACAGAATAAAACTGAGACCCATGCTAATATCTTGATAATACCAGACTTTGAGTTCTTTAAAGACAGGAACTGTGTTTTATTAATATTTCTCTCTTCAACAGGGTGCATAGTACCTAGCTCTTACCAGGCACACAAATAAGGATATGTTGAATGAGAAAATGGACATGTCTCTTAACATTCATTTCTGTAAGAAAATTTGATACAATATGAAATGTAAAACAGACTGACGATGATTGAGTTACTAAGGTATTCATTCATATTGCTGGATTTGTTTTGTTTTTGTTTTCAAGCAGCCAAGCTTTCCCTATACTTAGAACATGATTCTGCTATCAGAATTTTGGTTGAAATGTATCTTTCAGGGTGATGCTACTGCAACATAATCCATTGTAGAGAAACTAAGTGATGAAGAGCCATTGAAGAAATTGGAGGAGGAGGAAAACAGGATGAAGGGCAGACATGTTAAGTTTTTAATATTTGAAGAGCTGTCATCAGGAGGCATTATTTATGTTCTCTGTTTTCCAAAGGACTAAGGGCTATAATAGATATGAAAGGTACGAGGAAACACATTTCAGCCTAATGCAAGAGCATGCTAACAGCTATTAACAAGTGAAAGAGCATTGATATAAAGCCTTTTGGTAGCAGTTGTTTGTACAGAGATTCCTATCAAGATTAATGGTGAAATGGAGAGATTTGTAGTCTTTTTTTAGAACCAAGCATATTAGAGTTTGAATGCTGTGCCACTTAGGAACTATTGTGACTTTGGACGAGAAATTTAGCTTTTTAAATTTCCTTAACTATGGGACAAGTACAATAAAATATATCTCATGGGATTGCTGTCAGAATTAAGAAAAGGCAAAGTACCCAATACCATGTTATATTATGCCCTCAGTAAATGGTAACTGTTGCCGTTGAAATAGGAATGCTTTCAGATACAAGTTTATATTGTTTGGTTTCTAGGGTCCATTTTAAAGCTGATATTTTTGTAAGTTTTATTTCATGTATTGTCTGTGGTTGAATTGTATGTGTGCGGTTGAATTATCATAGCAAAAATAAAATTTTGAACTGGGAGAATTTAGTTACTGCCCCTATAGTGTGCTAACCATGCTTAATGTGTATTTTAATAATTATAAGATATGTTTTGCAGTTAAGGTGACTAGCTAAGGTTACGTAGGTACAAGCATCACCATAGAGACTGTACCAGCCAGGGTTTAAAACAGAAATGTGCTATGCATTTCCATAGAGGTAACTTAATATAGGGAACTGATTAAGTAAGTATTGGAGGGTTGAATGAGTGTAAGTTTGCACATCCCTAACTCCAGGATCACTCAGCAGAGTACAGAAGGGTAAATTTGGAATTAAGAGACAATAGGTGTTAAGAATGGCTTAGAGAGGGGCCCCTGGGTGGCTCAGTCAGTTAAGCATCTGCCTTCAGCTCAGGTCATGATCCTGCAGTCTCGGGATCGAGCCCCACATCGGGCTTCCTGCTGAACAGGGGATCTGCTTATCCCTCTGCCCCTCACCCCACTTGTGCTCTCTCCCTCTCTCAAAGAAATAAATAAAATCTTAAAAAAAAAAAAAGTGGTTCAAAAACCTCTCAGTGGAATATCTCTGTTACCATGTTTTTAATACCACATTTATGTATGTTTTCATGTTGAAAATTTGGTTTTTGAGGTCCTTTTTTCTCTAAAAGGGACTTACCTGTACACACACTTTTCCTCAGTGATATGAAATGTGTTCATTCCAAAAAGGCTGAGTGAGTTCACCAAGAATTCCAAACAAACTACTTCCCCCTCAACTCTTTGTTAAAAATTTGATCTAAACTTTCATGAGTCTCTAGAAAACCTTTCCTTTCTTTATTTTATGTGATTCTAACAGGAATTAAGATTGCAGAATGTAACATTAAAATTAAAACCTAAAGTATGACTTCATTTTCACAGTCACAGATTTTATCATTTGAATAAAATTACTAGTGTGGGTTTTTTGTTTTTTGGTTTTTGTTTCTTGCAGTTAGAGGAGGGTAGACTTACAGGGATAAGGCTGTCTTTATGATTTAAAACAGACGTTTTTCTTTACAGAAGTGAACCAATAGATCATAGTTGTATTTTTTATTAAGAATAGTTTGGTATTTTTGAAGAAAGTAATTTTTTTTCCCCAGATGCTAGAATCCATAGCAGGTGTGCTGATACAATGAAGACATGTTTCAACTAGACATATCCACTGCATTTCAGTTGGTTACATAGTCTCCGGTGAAGCCACAGTTGTCTGTTGGCCCTTGCTGTCACTGGGATATGTTTGTGTCTTCTAATGAGCAATCTTGTAGTTGCTGTTAAGCACACGTTAGCATGCATCTCTTGTAAAAATATGGTGTGAGCATCCTTTTGAAGCACCTTTTCTTTTGCCTGAGGGAACGCTTTGGGCGAATTGTGTGACTTGGTCACACATGGCATTGTAGTGATTTATAGAAGTTACATAAATGTTAGTAAATAGTCTTACTGCCTTTAAAATACCTCAATACCTTTATTTGAGGAAGGTAGGTTTTACAGTAATAAAACAAATACTCGAAGCATTTAACAAAATTATTCAAAATTTATAGTTTGATTGCAATTGTTAAGTAAAAAGCAGAAAACAAATTGGCAAGGTTTCTTAGAAGTTCTTTTTGATGTTTCCTTTCCATGTCATCAATTATGAGCTTTAAATTGTATACCTGCTTTAATGGCATTTCAGGGGTGGAGTTTTGGGGATATTTGGCCGCTTTGGATGTGTGAAGCCTATACTTCTGCCTCTGGATGAATGGCAACATAAAACTACATAAACTCCTCAATTACCAGCTTAGAAGAAAAAAAAGATATTAGGTACAAAGTTCAGGAAATTCTTGATTAAAATCTTAAAATTTAATGGAAACCGTTTATTAATATGTTGATTTTAATAGTGAGATTTAAAATCACTTTGTTTTTCTGATTTATATTAATCAAAACCCTCCACAGTGCTGTGTTGGTAATAGTCTGAAACAGACTGAAAAGTGTTTACCAACTGTGAAGTTGAGGAAGGTCGGTTAGTTAATACTAGTTAAGGGGCATCTGGGTGAAACAGTCAAACATCTGACTCTTCGTATTGGCCCAGGTCTGATCACAGGGTCATGAGATCTAGTCCTGTGCTTGGGTTTCTCTCTCTCTCTCTTTCCCTCTGCCCCTCCCCCTGCAAATAAATGAATAGATCTTTAAAAAAAAAAAATACTAGTGCAGATTTTTGGTTATGGAATAACATTAGGATGCCAGTGTCAATTTTCAGCACTGTATATAGCTCCGTGTGTTAACGCTTTTTTCTCCACCTGGAATTCTGTCTAACCAGTATTCTCATGAGCTGCGTCCACATCCTTTCTTTAGTCTCCACTTTCTTTTATCAAATAAGGACAATTGCTTAATTAAATTATTGTGGTTTTATGCCCTGAGTTACTCTGTGTCTTAGAGATTTGTAAAAATAAGCACTGTAATTAAATCACTTTACTACTGATCAGTGGAAGGGAAGCATACAGTAGACAACATATTTGAAAATTGTAGGAAAGAGACATGATTTTAAAAACCTGAATGAGGGGCGCCTGGGTGGCTCAGTGGGTTAAAGCCTCTGCCTTCGGCTAGGGTCATGACCTCAGAGTCCTGGGATCAAGCCCCGCATCAGGCTCTCTGCTCAGCAGGGAGCCTGCTTCCCCTCCCCCCCCTCGCCTGCCTCTCTGCCTACTTGTGATCTCTCTCTCTCTGTGTCAAATAAATAAATAAAGTCTTTAAAAAAATAAAAACCTGAATGAGAAGTCAGCATAAAGCACTCATATTGTTCTTTCTCAACTAGAATCGTATCCTAGAGATAGACTAGAATAGGTGGTGATACTGTTTGAAAAGCATATTTAACACGATAGCATAATTTTATATTGGGAAAATGAAAATTAAGAAGGTAGTGTTTTGTTATACAACCCACAGGAGTAAAATTCAGTAACTGGTGGGGATGAAAAGTTACAGCTGCTCAACTGAGAAGAATGGAAAAAGAAATCTTATTATCAGAATGGGACAGAAGTTTTTAGAATATTAAGAAATACTGCCTTAGATTATATCTGGATGTTTTCTGGCATTAATTTACCTCCCTCCTACTTCTGCCAGGTCTAATAAGATTCGTTTGAAGGGCTGAACAGTACAGGATTAACACTAGAGAATAACCAAAACATTAAGTAGACCGTTCAGATATCTCTACCAGTCAGATGATTTTCATGCCAAGAGAAGTCCAAATTGAAACTCTCAGCTGTGGCAAATCTGCACAGTGATTTCTAGGTTGTGTACCAGGTAACCTCAGGGTCTTGTAAATGTGCCTCACTGCCAGCTCTGAGAGCCATGGCAGAAGCCTGTTTGGCTTCAAATCACCCTACAAATCAGAGCATTTGCACATTTTTATGTTTTTTATTTATTTGGTTTACTTGCAAAAGACTTTACTAGGGGAAGAAAATAATTGTACTGTTCTAAAAAAATAATTTGTATAACCATGGAAGAGCCTTCTCACAAATAACACCATTTGCCCTTTATGGTTGGCATACTCAGTTTGGGGAATTGTTCTAAAGAGATTTTGCTCTTTATTCTTCTGCATGAAACTGAAAACATCGTTTTGTTTGCTACCCTATAAATAAATAGTGGAAAGATTAGAGGGTGAGTTAAAACTTCTTTTGGATATTTTGAACAGTGGGAAATATACTATATATTGGATACATATACACACCTTGCAGAGCCTAGTTTTGAGAGGATAGCAACATATTTTAAAGGATTTCCTAAAGAGCATATACTGTATTTGAGTGGAACATCCTACAGACTGAAATGTTATTGCTCTTTCCAAGGCTAAAGGTAATATTGGCCCGTCATTTTTAGACTCCATAGTTGAAAAGGATTATATGAAAAGAAAAACTGTAAAAACAGGAAAGCTTGTATTTCTGAAGTTTACTGCCACCATTCTTTTATTATTTTCCTATTGAAAAATAAGTTTCTGCTAAAAAGCATAGGTTGGTGGGGGTTTTTTTGTTGTTTTGTTTTTGTTTTTTTACCTCTACTGAAATCAGAAGCTGTTTTCACAAAGGTAACAAAATTTGCACTAGTGTTCTGTTCCTGGTTGAAATAACTGGATTATCTTCCCTTCCGACATGAGAACTAAACCTTCCCAAGGGTTTTCTCTCATATTAAATTCATTGTGTTGGTGGGAAGTAGGGGTGGGTACAAGGAGTACTTGGTTGTTTTTTCGTTTTGTTTTGATGGTGATAGGATGAGGACAATGATGTTTGAGAAAAGTCGATCAAAAACAATGATTGTGAAACAATAAAGTATCCAAGGAGTCCTTACCCAGATTTTCAACTTTGAGTTGTTTTATAACTTCCTTAATATCTGATACAAAATTACAGGTTACAGTGTGGTTTACATCTCAATTCATACCTATCCCTAGGCCACCTCAACTCCTGAGTCTCTAGGGCCCCTGTGTACTGAGTTAACTATGGGTGCATGTTGGTTTAAAGTTGTTTGGGGTATATTTTGTAACTCTTAAACTGCAAGCCAAGCTTCAGTTTTGCCATTGCCAGTCTTAAAGAGTGTTTTCCTTTTGTCACCGCTTTGCTCTGTAACATTTGGTGTCTCCTTATTTCTAGCACAGTCAAATCTTAAGCTGGCTTTCTAGATCTTCCATAATCTGATCCCATTCGTTATATCCCTTGAATTTCTTGGAATTTCTCGTATTCTAAGGTTTATTTGATCTAAAGAATCAGGTCTCTGCCTCATTCCATTAACATGCTATATTCGTTATCGCCTCAATGCTTTCACTAATGTCATTCTTCTCTGATGGAATACTCTGCTATGGACTGAATTGTGCCTCTCCAAAATTCATATTTTGAAGCTCTAACCCCCAGTGGATTATATTTACAGATGGGGCCTTTGGGAGATGATAGTTTTATGCGAGGTCATGAGTGTAGGCCCTCGTGATAGGATTTAGTGCCCTCTTAAAAATAGAAAAACACACCAGAGAACTCTTCCCACCAGCAAGAAGATGGCCGTCTTCAAGCCCGAAAAAGAGCTCTCACCAGGAACCAAATCAGCGGTACCTTGAACTTGAACTTCCCAGCCTCCAGAACCATGAGAAATAAATGTATGTTGTTAAAGCCACACAGTCTGGTATTTTGTAATAGCAGCCCTAGCAGGCTGATACACCCTGCTTCATTCTTTTCCTCCATCCTAAAATTCTACCTACTTTTCAAAGCCCAGGTCAGAACCCATCTCATGTACAAAGCAGTCCTAGTTCTTGTTTGTCCTCGTTTCTTCTGAAATGTACGACTTTTACTCTCTGAACCATACAGTTGAATACTTGGTTATATGCTACCATATTCTTTAATGGTTCCATGTAGACTCATTAGAATGAGATAGCTCTCTGCACATTGGAGGCTAAAATAAAAAGGAGAGAGATACTCAATTCATCTAGGCCACAAAGATGATGTTGGGAAAAGTGGCTAGAAGATTTATCCAGATTAGGAAACTGAAGCTCTGAAAGGTGAAGAAACATTTTTGAAGGACACATACAGATGGATAAAGACCAGGTTTAAATATACTGATCATATAAGTAGAATTCTGTTTCGCTTATAATATATACACTACTTTTTGGTTTCATGCCCCAGAAGAAAAGTAGTTCAGTAAAAATGAAAACAAATCAGCATACAGTTTTATTTTCAAATGCAGAGGAAGTAAAGCATTCCAGCAGTTACAAATGTTTATTCTAGCTTGCTCCCATCTATGCTTTTGCTGGTTTATAGACCTTACAGAAAGAGTTACAGAGCCCTCGGGTTCTTATTTTACAACATCCTCATCAGTGACCAGGATGAGCTGGTTGGCTGTTTTCACAGTGAAAATTAAATCAGGAAAGAAAGAAAGAAAAGTCCATTTGCTTTTGATGCTCATAGGATCTTTTCAAATTAGAAAAAAATGTATGTCTTTCCACTTGACATTAAAACAAGTTAATTTGCTAATAGCTTATTGCTCAAGAATTAATAAGTCAGTATTTTAAAGAAAAGCCTGGAGTATTTAACTTAGTATTACCCACTTTTGGATTTTTCTCTGGTAACAGATATTTATTTGTATCTTAAGGTAGATAATCCAAATTTAACTTAAAATGAGGTAGTCTAAATTTAACCACGTCATGCTTCCCTTATATTTTATTATCCCTTATTTCAATAGTAAGAAACAAATTCATAAACGTTACCATTCTTACAATATCCTGAATGTAAAATGGTGCTATAATAATTGTAACTAATCTTTATGTTTGGGGTGTAGTGGAAAGTATTTTGCAATGAATGAATGTTCTTTGATTCTCAGGTCTCATAAATTGGGTTTAAGTGGTTTGGTTCTCCAAGCCTCAGTGTTCTCATGTACAGAATGGGATGGGCCTAAATTAGCAAAAATACTTATGCCTCAGCCAATACCAATTAAATCCGAATCTCTGCAACAAAGCCCAGATATTCATATTTTCTAGCACTTCCTGGTTGATTCTCCTGTGGGTTCAAGATCGAGAACCACTGAACTAGATGATCTGTAAGATATGCAACTTTGTCCTAGAATTACCTGCCTGTCTACAGATGTTTATTACCAGTCCATGTGGAGCTTGTGCCAGAATGTAAATCAGCTAGAGCACTAGTGCACTATTGAGTTAGGCTGAAAAAAATTTTTGGTAGCGAGAGTTTGTTGATTAGGAAGTAGTGAATTTAATTTATACTCAGGCACAGGGTCCTTATCTGCTCTTGGATGAGAACTTCAAGTAGCACTTTGTCCTCACTCTTTCCTAGTCCTTAAATTATGGCTGAATATTCACTATATAGTTATCTAAAATTTGCTGATTAAATTGCTACTGCAACATTAATTAAAATCATAATAAAGAATGTTATTTAGATAGTGGAAATGGTAAAGTTTGAAAGGTTAAAAATATTAGGTGACAATTTTTTAAAGGACAAATGAAAAAGTTTAGGTGTCAGTTCTCTAAAACGGAAAATGTTCCACTCTGCAACCATGATATTATAATTCTAATATTTTATGGCATAATTTACTGCTTCAGTGCATCATTCTTTCCTCATTGTCACAGGAGATAATTGAATTACACATGGTTAATTATTAAAAATGATTGCAGGTCAGTTTTAAAATGTAAAAAAATCTGTGATCTATTGAATAGGACTCTAGTAGTGATAGTTGAAGAAAATTAAGAAAATAGTTGCTCTTAAATGTATCAGTTAATCAATAAACATTATTCTGCAAATAACTCATACCAAAAGGACTGTTCATGAGTGGGCTGAGAATACCAGGCTCATGAGAAAGTTCTATTATAGAAAAATTAAAACTGGTTGTATGACATGAAACTTAAAAATTTATAAACTTCTTTATATTTGAAGAAAATATTTGTGCTATAAACAGTATTGGAAAAAAATTCATCTATTTTAGAGTAACTGTGGTATGTCCATTCTCTTTCCCAACTCTGTGTAATTTTATATATTAAAGGTCAAAAATGGAACTGAATATTAAAATGCTAATTTTTTTAAAAGAAATGGTATTTATTTTATTTATTTTTTTTCCCCAAATACTTTTATTTTATTTTTTCAGTATTGCAAGATTCACCGTTTATGTACCACACCCAGTGCTCCATGCAATAAGTGCCCTCCTCAATACCCACCACCAGGTTCGCCCATCCCCCCACCCCCTCCCCTTAAAATGCTAATTTAATTGAAGCTCTAATTTGAACTAACTTTTTAAAAGATTTTATTTATTTGACAGGGTGTGAGCAAGCATAGGCGGGGGAGTGGCAGGCAGAGGGAGAGAGACGGTGGGGCTTGATCCCGGGACTCTGGGATCATGAGCTGAACAGAAGGCAGACGCTTAGTGGACTGAGCCACACAGGTGCCCCTGAACTCTACTAACTTTGAAGACACAGAGTTAAGGTCATCTCTGTTTCTGTTACTGATACATTTGAAACTTCGTTACTTTGATTCACTTATAGATGTTTATGGGAAATTATTTGCTTTATCTCAAAACAAACATAGATTGTTGTAGGTTATTCTAGATTGGCTAGGATAGCTCTTTACTATCAGGGGTTAATTTCCAAAGTAGTCAGGATTCTTTTTATTTATGGTCCTGCTTACTGTTCATCTATTCTGAGTTCTTATTTTGAATAAGAAGCATTTTCCTTTTCCTTTCCTTTTGTTGCTGTTTTTTTCCCAATTATTTTGACAACAAAAGTAGTCCCAATAGTACATATTCTTGGCCTAAAAAGCTATGAAATATATATATTGGAAGACCAGTGTAATTAAAAGTTTTGAATAGGCTCCAGATTAACTCCCACAGATTTTATGGATGAACAGCTGGTTCCATTTGACCATCTGTGATGACTGCCCTTTATAAAAATAATTTTCTCCCTTTCATCTGACTCATTTTGAGTCTTTGGTTTTCCTAATCCATTTAGTGTGTTGTAAACCCAGTCTTCTAATTATGATGAGCCTCTAGATTGAAAAATAATGATAAATGCCATTGTTCAAATGTTTTAATAAATTATGAAATATATATGTGAGTCATTTTCAAGATACATAACTAGAATAGTAAAACGAATCCCTGTTTACTTCTCACTAAGCTACAGCAATATGAACTCACATACAATACTATTTCATTTATACCTCCCCATGTAGCATATCTCAGATATTGTATCATTTTATTCATAAATATTCCTCAAGGGCGTTATTGACACATATTTGGCAAACTAGAATGAATGAAATACAAGAACCCCATCAGGTGTTCAGAAGTAGTAAATAATGAAGAATCTTTGCTAGGGGGGAATATGAATTTTCTCCTGGAGTTAAATGACTGAGTCATATGGTAACTACATTACTAAGACCCTGCAGTATGAGTATGAAGTGCCCTTTTGTACTCATTGTCATGTTGTCAATCGTTTTCTTGTTGTTTTTGTAGTTCTCCATTTCTTTTGTTCTTCTCTTGCACTCCTCCCCTGTGATTTGGTGACTTTCCTTAGTGTTATATTTATATTCCATTTTCTTTATTTTTTGTGCATCTATTATAGATTTGATTTGTATATTTTTGCATCTATATATTTGATTTGTGGTTACTAAGAGGTTCATATATAACATCCTATGTATATAGCAGTTTATTTTAAGTTGGTAGTCTCTTAAGTTCAAGCACATTCTCAAAGCATACATTTTTACTCCCCTTCCCTTATATTTTCTGTTTTTGATGTATTTTACATCTTGTTTTCTATATTCCTTGACTAATTACCATAGATCTAGATATTTTTACTACTTTTGTCTTATAACCTCCCTACTAGCTGTATAGGTGATTGATCTACCTTTCCTATATGTTTACCTTTGTCAGTGAGATATTTTCTTTAATAATTTTCTAAATTTATGGTCTCTCCCCCCCCCCCCATTTAAAAAGTCCCTTTAATATTTTTTGTAAGGCTGGTTGTTGAACTCTTAGCTTTTGTTTGGGAAACTCCTTATCCCTCCTTCAATTTTGGGTGATAACTTTGCTGGGTCCAGTATTGTTGGTTGTGTTTTTCTTTCAGCATTTTGAATATATTTTGCCACTCCTTCTGGCCTGTAAAGTTTCTGCTGAAAGATCAGCTAGTAGTCTTATGGGGATTTCCTTGTTCATAACTAGTTGTTTTTCTCTTGCCCCTTTTAAGAGGGGAGTAGTTCTTAATCTTGATTAAATATAAAAAATGAGTAGACCACCTACCTTTTAATTTACTTCAAGGTGTTAAAACAAAAATGTGATTTGTTGTAAGAATGACTTAATGAGATACCAGTGAAGACAGTCATAGTAAGTTACTACTTGACAAATAAAACTGTAAGCTCTTTGAGATTGGAAATGCTAGTATTACAGGAAAATAACCAGTATATATTGTATGCTTGGAAAATCATTATTCTAGAGCAGTTACGGTTTTTTTTCTTCCCATTAATTTCTGTGATCTCTGGCTTCCAGGGTAACTATTATGTATGGTTTTCTCATATTTGAAAGGGAAGAAAATAAATTAATAATGGATTGGTAATTTTATTCTTCAAGCAATTGTATTCTTTTCATTATGGGATTTTAAATTATTCACTAAAATTATCCTCAAGTTGTAAATGTGCTAATAAGTGTGACCACTTAATGAACTACATTTTCAAAAATGCAAATATAGTGTGTCAGGCTAGCAGGGTAAGGCTTTAAGAAATCAAAATCTTTTGCAAGTATCTTGAACTTTCAAAAACCTTTCAAATTCTATCAGTTGAGAAACTTACAGTTTTACCAAGTATTTGTAGTAAGCTTTTCCTTTTAAAAGATTATTTTAAAATTGGATCAAAGAATTAAAGTGTCAGTATCTTTATAAAAAATAAAGAGATAAAAATATCCATTGTGGTAGGTTGAATAATAGACCCCAGAACCTGTGAATATGTTACTTTACATGACAAAAGAGATTTCCAGTCATGATTAAATCAAGCATTAGAGATCTGGAGATTATCCTGGATTATCTAGGTAATCTCAGTGTAATTTCAAGGATCCTTTTAAGAGGGAGGCAGGAGTGTCATAAAAAAGGAGATGAGAAGATAGAATCAGGGGTCATAATCAGATATTTGAAGATGCTCTGGTGCTAGCTTGGAGGGTAGAGGCAGAGGCCATGAGTCTAGGAATGAATACAGAGAGCTCTTAGAAGCTAGAAGGTTCTAGGAAGTGGATTTTACCCTAGAGCCTCCAGAAGGAATATAACCTTGCTAACACCTTGATTTTAGGACTTCTAATGTCCAGAATTATAAGATACTAAGTTTCTATTCTTCTGAGCCACTAAATTTATGGTAATTTATTATAGCAGCAATAGGAATAATTTTTAATAGTGTCACCTATTCTTATTTTAAGCATTACTTCTAAATATTTTTTAAAAATATGTTTTTTCTTGAAAAACTTATTTTCCTTTAGGATTCAGACTTTCCATGTACTCAGATAAATGAGCAAGCCCCTGTTGCAAATGACTTTTCTGTTAGACATATCACATAGTTGTATTCCATGGCCCAGATTTTCTAATGGTCCCACATGCCCATGAAAGAATGATATTGTCATGATAATTTGGCAAGTAGCTTCTCGACTCGGTTTTCCATTTGTAGTGTAGATTATATTTATTTATCAATTTTTCATGCATCTATTATATAATCATCATGCCATAGAGACTATATATATATATATATATATATATATATATATATATATATATATATATAAAACAAGTTCTATAATAACTTTGCAAATTTGGCATTATATATTTTTTATAAGTGAGGATCCTGAGTGTGACCCAATGACTAATTAGTTTGAAATAAATTAATATTTGTTGTGTAAATCTTTTTTCCCAGAAGGATTTAAAATTCAGCTTCCCAGGGCACTTGGGTGGCTCGGTCAGTTAAGTGTATGACTCTTGATTTTTGTTCTGGTCATGATCTCAGAGTTGTGAGATGGAGCCCTGCGTTGGGCTTACGCTGGGTATGGAGCCTGCTTAAGATTCTCTTTCTCTCTCTTCTCCGCTCCCTCTCTCCCTCTCTTCCTCTCCCTCTCCCCTTCCTCCCCTCTAAAATAAATAAAATAATAAATACAATTCAACTTCCAGTACTGTTTAGGAAGTAAAACAAGTTGTTGAGGAAAGTGAGTATCTTAGATTTTTAGCACTGTTGATTTAATTGGGAAAATAAGAAATACCATTCATTGTATAGTTGGAATTTGAGATGGGCTTTAAAGGATGAGTAGGTTCTTGACAGCAGTTGGAGGGACAGCATTCCAAGTGGAGTGAATATTGAGCAAAGGCTCAAAGATATGAAACGTGAACTAGGTTATGGGGACATAACAGTTTGGCCAGAAGATTTATTTAAGGAAAGAGTAGAGTACTGAAATGAAGTGAAAGTGCTTAAAAATTTCTATTTTGTAGAATTTTATTTTTAATTAAGTTGATCAGTAGTAAAATTACCTTAATCAGACTATTTAATATCAAGATTAGAGTATCTACATTGCAAGCTCTATGAAGACATATCTAATTTGCTAAATGAGTGAATGAATGAATGCCAACTGTAGTTTTCAAGGAAAATCTTGAAAACCTTGTTCAGTGTATGTGTTTTAATTTAAACCACAGGGAGGTGTGTAATTTTTGAGGGATTTTCATCAGAATAGTTAAATGGAAAGGTTTTGATTTTAAAAGGATGATTTTAATAAATGATAAATTCTAGTTTTCATAATATCAATATCAAATAAATATATCAAATAAATGATATCATTTATCAAATAAATCATATCAAATAAACGATAGTTCTAGTTATCTGGAAAATTCACTTATATATGTCACATCATTTCCCAACATTTGTTAAATGTCATGTTATACATTTTGGTAATCGAAGTGGTTTTTTTTCCTCTTCTAATGAATGAATAATATAAATTGATATATTTCTTTGATTATTTAATTTATCACATTCACAGATACTGACATTTTCTTTATCTGTTCACAACTTCTGCTTTGTCATTTGAATATGCTCATTTTCTGGTAAAAGAGGTACTTGAATGTTTACTAATTATATAGTATTTTGAATAGTGACTATCTTGGTGCTAGTTTGCTTTTGGTCCAAAAGTGAAAGATGTCTCCCTTGATGTGAGACAGCCATTGGAGGTTGCTAAGGTGGTTGGTAATTATTCAACATATCTTGCTGTTGAAAAGCACAAGTTTATTGTGCACTGTTTATTCTGCATGTTTGTAATTGTAAAATAAAATTCTCTTGCCTAATAAGTCTGTTCCTAAGTTGTACTCTATGTTTTTCTTATAAAAACCATTTTAAAAATTAAGAAAATACAGAAAAGTGTGAATTAATAAATTACTTCTATTCTCTCAGAATTATGAAATGTTGATACTTTGGCGTACTTACTTCCGGACTTTCAGCCATAGCTACATTTTAAAAATTTCGTCAATTATTTCCTAAGTATAGAAATTTCTAATAAAGCTAAAGTTCCTTTTGATGACCATTTCTAATTCTGATCTCCGTCTCTCTTTTAGAAGTAATATATTGGATGTGTATTTATCTACTATTTTTTGGTAAATATTTTCACTCACATATGTGTAACCGTAGAAAAAACATTATTTGCAGAGATGTTTATCATCCTGTATGTGTCATTCTGTATACAGCTTGCATTTTCACTCAATTCTGATAGCTAGCCATGTTGATATTTCTAAATTTAGTTCTGTTAGCTATGATGTAGCTTGTATGTACTGTCTTCATTTATTCTCCTGTTGATGGACTTTTAGGTTATATCTTTTTTTTTTTTTAACCAATTATAAGCAGTTCAGCTGTCAGCATTATTGTTCGTGTTCCTTGGACACATGAGTAAATGCTTTTCTAGAAGGTGCCTGGAAATAAAATTGCTTGGCACAGAATGTACATTTTTATATTGCAAAGTTGCCCTCAGTGTGATTTGTACCAGTTTGTACTCACAACATATTGCGCATGTATTTGTATGTGTATAAAAATTGAGATTCTACTGTCTATTTTTGTGGCCTCTTTTCTCATTTAAAATTTTTTTGGGAGCTTTGTTTCTTGGTCAGTGTTCAATTCATCTAGTAGAATTTGATTCTGGATGCTTTTATGGGAGAAGAATGATAGGCAAAAGCTTTGTAGCATTAGTGAGCAATATATTTTAACTAATGATGTTTTAGTTCTAAATAGACATAAACTTTATTCTCTCTTAATATTGCAGTTTAAAAAGTTACCAAGTTATGTTTGGTTTTGTCATGATCATTCTTTTGATCAAGGTGTCTTTGATCTGTTCTATGACAATATGCCGTGCTGTTAACACCCAGCAATTATCTCATAATGATTCTTTTATGACTAAGGAAAATAGTGAAATGTATTGAATATACAGATGTGTATATCCATCACTACCATTGAAATAATTATCTTAAGAACATACCATAATTAGTAGTCCATGCATTTTATTTTGGGATTGGACGTGCCGTCCTGGAAACTCAATCTACATGTAAGTAATTAAACTACTCTTGTATATTATTCTAACATTTGCTTTTAAGGCTATTGTCATGAGAACATTCAAAATTAAGTGTCAAATGAAAACATAAGTTCAAGAAAATTAATTGAAGTTTATAAAACTGAAGCTAAAAATATTATAGTGACAGATGTTACGGAAATTCTGGTAAAAATTATAGAGACCATAGAGCTGTTATCCAGCCCCAACCCTCCATTTTATAGATGAGGGAAAAATTTACTGAAGGGTTGTTAGCCAAACCTGTTGAAAAAAGGGTTTCTGTACCCAAAGTTTTTAGCACTCTTACTATTGTTCTTAAGGATCTGAAAAGTTCTATAACTTGATGTATAGGCCTGATTATAGCAAGATATTTTTATTATGACTAAAGAACAGAAACCAGCCAAATGCCCATCAGTAGGATTGATTGAATAAATTATGGTACCTCTACACAGTGAAGTTCTGTGCTGCTTTACAAAGAAAATGGAACAAGGAAGGTCTTTATGTTTTGATATGGAAAAGTCCTTAAGATATATTTAAGTTAAAAAGAAAGGCAAGATGTAAAGTATATATTATCCTAATATTTGTGTCAAAAAGAGGTATTTGTTTTTGCTCACATTTGTATAAAATGATTTCTTTTTTTTTTCCCCCAAATACTTTTATTTTTTCAGTGTTACAAGATTCATTGTTTATGTACCACACCCAGTGCTCCATGCAATATGTGCCCTCCTCAATACCCACCACCAGGCTCGCCCATCCCCCCACCCCCTCCCCTCCAAAACTCTCAGTCCCTTGTTCTGAGTTCACAGTCTCTCATGGTTCTTCACCCCTCCGATTTCCTCCAAATTCATCCCTATAAAATGATTTCTGAAGGGATAACTAATCATAGTGCTTACATATTATGAAGAATGGAAATTGGGTAGATGGAACAAGACCTCTCAAGACTTTTTGTTGCATATCCTTTTAAAAATGCTTCTTATATTTGAACCATTCAAATAAATTGCTTTTTCCCCTGTCAAAGTAATCTATAATTTTAATAAAATTCCTATTGTATACAATTGTAAGTTGTTTTTAAATTTCCAATGGAAAAAGTAAATTGGTAAAAATAATCATGAGCCTTTTTTATTTTAACCTTCATAACAATTTTTGGGTGTATAGTACATTATTGTTGACTATAAGCATGATTATTGTATACCTGATCTCTAGAACATTTTTTTTTATCTTGCATGACTGAAACTGTGTACCCACTGAACAGAAACGACCCATTTTCCCAGCTCCCAGCCCCTGGTAGCCATCATTCTACTTTCTGTTTTTGTCAGTTTGACCACTTGAGGTACTTGATATAAGTGGGAATCATGCAGTATTTGTCCTTCTGTGACAGGTTCATTTCATGTAGCATAACATCCCCCAGGGTCATCCATATTGTTTTGTGTGACAGGATTTCCTTCTTTTATCAAGACTAAATAGTATTCCATTGTATGTATATACCACATTTTCTTTATTTGTTCATCCACTGATAGACATTTAGGTTGTTTCTACCTCTTAGCTATTATGATTCATGCTGTAGTGAACATGTGAGTACAAATATCTCTTCAAGAGCCTGATTTCAATTCTTTTGGATAAATACCCAAAAGTAGAATTGTTGGATCCTGTGGTACTTCTCTATTTAATAATTTTCTGAGGAACCTCAGTACTGTTTTCTATGGTGGCTACACCATTATGTATTCCCACGAACAGTGTACAAGAATTCCAATTTCTCCAGATTCTCATAAACACTGTTTTCCATTTTTTTAAAAATTATGTTCACCCTAACAGGTGTGAGGTGATACGTCTTTGTGGTTTTGATTTGCATTTCTCTGATGATGAGCGATGTTGAGCATCTTTTCCTATACCTCTGGTCCTTTTGTATGTTTTTGGAGAAGTGTTTATTCAAGTCTTTTGTCCATTTTTTAATTGGGCTTTTGTATTTTTGCTACTGAGTTATAGGAGTTCCTTCAGATAGTTTGCCAAGTAGTTTCTTCCATTCCATAGGTTGCTTTTTTATTCTATTAATTATTTCCTTTGCTGTGCAGAAGATTTTTAGTTTGATATAGTCTGGCTTGCCTATTTTTGCTTTTATTTAATTTATTTTTTTTTTACAGAGAGAGAGCACACGCATATACATGTGTGAGCAGTGGGAGGAGGGCACAGGGAGAAAGAGAGAGAATCTTAAGCAAGCTCCATGCCCATCACTGACCCCAGTGTGGGGCTCAGTGTCACAACACTGAAATCATGACCTGAGCTTAAATCAAGAGTCAGACACTTAACCAACTGAGCCACGAAGGCACCCCTCCATTTTTGCTTTTGTTGCCTGTGCTTTTGATACTGTAGCTAAGAAATCATTGCCAAGACTGATGTCATGAAGCTTTTTCCCTATGTTTTCTTTTGGAGTCTTATAGTTTCAAGTCTTACATTTAAGTCTTTAATCTATTTTGAGTTTCATTTGCTTTTTACAGCAGTTATTATTTTTAAAATAAAAATGAAAAGCCCATTTTCTTTTTATCCATGCCTCCTTTTAGTATTTTGGACAGATAGGCATTGGCTATGTTAAATAAAGAAAAAGTGCTCTCTTGCATTGCCCACCAAGCATGCCTAAACATATAAGCCTTTTTCCTTCTAAACAAATTAACTTCCTGATAAAGAGAGCTTATGTTATTACTTAGTTCTTCTAGAGCATCAAGTTGATAAATATATCATTCATTGGAGATTATGTATTTCCATAGTCATCATTGAATAGATTATAATTGGCTATATTTTATAATACTGTATGTTAGGGATTTTGTTAAATGAAATACTGTGTAAAAAAGTCTATGATTCATGGGAATTTCCTTTCCAGACTTTTTTTTCCAGCTTTACACCACATGAAAAAATTAAATGAGTGCATCCTTGCTAACAGCATGTCTAAAACCCAGCTCTTTTCATAGAGGCCATTTAAAATGAAAGTGAAGAGGAGCCATGTTACTTTGTATCTCCCTTTTTTTCACCCTTCAAGATTAGATTTTGCCTGTGGAAAGCAACATATTTGTGTAAGGGGATGCATATAACAAATCTTTCCATGTAGAGAACAGTTCTTTTAATTGTGCCTTCTAACTCAAAAAATGCTGCAAGGCAAAGAAGTAATACTAGGGAGGATCTTCATGATGATTTAAACACTGTTTTGTGTGGAGTGGGACTGATGAGAAGGGATAATAACCTAGATCTATAAACTTAGAATTAATCCTATTTCTGGGTACAATGTAAAAAATTTTGTAAATTCAAGAACTGTTAAACTTTTAAGATGAGCATTCTGAAGACTAGTCTTTAGTGTTACTTTATATGTGGCTTTAAGTTAAGCCTTTAGATTGGATCATTTTACAGACCAAGTAAACTTCTTTAAAGTGCCTTTTACTTTAAGTAACTGATTTAGTAATCAACAAAAAAATTTATTCTAAATTTATTGTAAAGCAAAACAGTTACTGGGTTTTTTTTTTTTTTTTTTTTGTCCCTTTCTTAAACAAGTGATGGAGATTTGTTGTTTATTCCATTCTAATGTAGTCAGAAGTGAAAGTAAAGATTTTATTGTTACAGTCCTGCCTTATATTCTGCATGGTTAGTCCATGCCCTGCTGTAAGTATGGTCATTTGAAACTAAAAGACATCTTTCTTACTGAAAATGTGGATGTTTATGTTCTGAAGTCCATAAAAATTCTTCTAAAATAGGACTTTGCTAAATGCACCATCTCTGATTCCGAATATCAGCTTGAGTGTTTATCAACAAAAGGGTGTATGTAGCCACAAAATGCATGTATAGAAACATATAGTAGTTTGTATCTTAGCTGAGTGATTATATTTGTGTCATAATATATTCTATGAGAATAAATTTTCTTTGGTTTCCAAAGGTAATGCTTATTTTAGGCAATTTGGGAAATAACTGGAAATTACCCTGCCTTGTATTTTAAGTCTCAGAGAGGTTAAACTTTGAGTGGTATGTAGAATCATGAAAGTTGAGCTTAGAACAAATTTTTGGTAATCAGCAGGCTAAACCAGTTGGTAGGAGAAGGGTTTTGTGGTATTGAATGCTAGCATTATTCAGTCATATAATTTTGAAATGTGCTGTTACTCTTGTTACATGGAACTAGAACATAAGAAAATGAAGGCCTTTAAATAAACAGCAATTACAGGCAGTACCCACATTTTTGGACATTTTAGCTATACTTCTTAGCTTCCTCGTTGACATCATTAACCATTCCTGTCATCTTTATCATATTTATTTCATTGATTCACTGGAATTCAAACATAGGAAAGTGGCAGTTAGACGTCAGCATGAGATTTCAGAATATATTTCTGTCTTGACACATAAATGAGGGTGTTTTAGAAACTCCACATAGGTAATTGTCTTTTCTGTTCTCCTTTGAAGTGAGAAGTGCTTTGATAATGCCACAGGTTGTTATTTGAGAGAGCAGTGATTTTCTGGTTGTTTCAGTCTTTCTGAGAAACTGCTTTTATAGATTTAAATAAACTGAGATGATAAATGAGAATAAAGGGAAGAAGTAATAGGGCAAGCCTTGTTTTTAAAGTAGCAATTTATTGCTTAGGATGTCTCAGGAATCTAGATTTTAGCTGTTCTTAATCTATATTATCTTTAATTTCTGATTTTCAATTCAGAAAGAGAAATGAATGACTCTCTTAGTACCGCAGTATAGGTAGACATTAGTATGTACATGTATGGCTTCTGTAATTTTAAAAGCCTGGGCCAAATGCAGGTTTTTGAAATAGAGATTTTTTTCAGTGATATGGGAGAACCACCGTGTTTGTAAAGCTAAGGGGAAGAGGCAGGTACAAAAGTGTTTATATGTTATGATTACTGTTTAATAAAAGCATAGGAAAAAAAATCAGTGAAGAAATGTTCATGGGTATTTACAAGGATTATATTTGGATTGTGAGCTTGTGTATTATTTTCTTTTTTCTGGTTTTGTGAATCCATCTTTTTCAGGAGTGTATCAGCTTTTATAGTAGGAAGAAAGTAAACTCAAAAGACCCTGGAAACTCTCCTTATTCAGTGGGGCTAAGCCCCTATTTTGTCATTTGAGGCATGGGGGAATTATACCTTAATATTTTAAGTCAGAATATATAAGTACATTCATTCATGCACATATCAAAAATATAAAAGAATTTTTTTTTTTTACACTATGAATCTACTTAGGGGAGTTCCACCTTAGTTTTGTTTTATAAAACACACTTATAATACTTAGTCTATATTTTCCACTTTGGGCTTCTTTTAATATGTAACCAAAAAACCCTAAGACCTTTGCAAAGCAGCCTCGATCTTCAAAATTTTTTCTCAAGTTTTTTGCAGTTGTCTTGTCAATATCTGATTCAAGAGCACTTTTTACTTGGTCTTCCCAGAGTATCCAATTTGATTTTCATGGAAGCAACAGTCCTCTTCCTTTTTGCACTCATGTATCATTGATTTATACAATTACGATATTAAATATAACTGGTTGTAAACTAGTTTGGGGATGAACAGTTGACCAAAAGATGAACTTAATGAAACTAGCAACTTTGTTCTTTGTTACTGTATATATTGTATAATATGTATTCTTCTGGGGGAGGGGCAGGGATCTGGCTTCTTTAACTTACCATAATATTTTGAGATTCATTCATCGTGCATATATCCATAGGTTCCTTTTAATGAATAGTAATTCATTGTATGGATATACTACTATTTGATTAGTCATTTATTTGATGAACATATTGATGTTTCCTGTTTGCAACTATTAAAAATAGAGGTGAGAAAAAAATAAAGGTGAATATTTGGTCACAAGACTTTGGATATATGTTTTTATTTTTCTTGGGTAAATACGTAGTCGTGGCATGGCTGCGTTCTATGGTCAGATGTATGTTTGACTTTTTAAGAAACTCTCAAACTTTTCCAGAGTAGTTGTCCAATTTTATATTCCCAGCACTTGTTTATGAGATTCCAGTTTCTCCACATTCTTGTGAAGACTTAGTATGGTATGGTCATTCTATAAATTTTAGCCATTTTAATAAGTCATGTGTGGTATATCATTGTGCTTTTAATTTTCTTTTCCCTAATGAGTAAGAATTTTGAACATCTCTTCGCGTTCTTATCTGTTATCCGTATCTCCTTTGGAGAAGTATCCAACTCTTGGTCCATTCAAAAAACTTAGGTTGGTTGTTTTCTGCATATATTACATGCAAATTTTTTGTTAGCTATATATTTTGCTAATATTACCTCCTCTTCTGTGACTTTCCTTTTAATTTTCATGTATTTTGGTTTCAGTGAAGTTGAACCTATTGATTTTGTTTTTGTAGTTCTTGCTTATGATATATTTAAGAAAACTTTGCAAACCCAAAATTACTAGGATTGTATTTTTTCTAGAAGTTTTATAATTTAAATTCCTATGTTTAGGTCTATGATCCATTCAGATTTTGTTTTTCCATGTAGTGTGAAGTAAGAATTCTGTGTAGTGTGAAGTATGTTTTTAAGCATATGACTATCCAGTCGTTCCTGTATCATTTATTGAAAAAGTGATCAGTTTTCCCATTGAACTGCCTTGCTAGCTTTGTTAAAAATCAAATGATCATGAATGTATGGTTATATTTTTAGATTAACTGTTCTATTTCTTTGATCTCAATGTCTGTCTTTACACCAATACCACACTGTCTTGATTACTGTAACTTGATAATATTCTTGAGATAAAGTAGTGTAAGCTCTCTAATTCTGATCTTTTTCAAAATTGTTTTTAGCTATTCTAGATCCTTTGCATTTCCATGTAAGTTTTATAATTGTATTATACCAAAAAGCCTGCTAGAATTTTGATTGGAAGTGTGTGGCATCTATATATAAATTTGGGAGAGAATTGACATCTTAACAATACTCTTTCAGCCATGAACATGGTATATCTCTCTATTTAGGTCTTACTTAATTTTTCTCAGTGTTTTGTAATTTTTACTGTATGTCATATATCTTTTTGAAAAGTTACCTATATTCCTGTGCTATTTTAAATGGTAGTTTTGAAAATTTTAATATTTGATTGTTATTGGTATACAGAATAAATAGACATGTTTTACTGATTTTTGTATGCCGTAACCTTGCTAAACTCCTTAATTCTCCTAGGTCTTTTGTAGATTCCTTAGGAATTTCTGCAGAGACAACTATGCTTTCTGCAACAAAATGCAGTTTTACTTTTTGCTCTTTAATTTGTGTGCCTTTATTTCATTTTCTCACTTAAACATGGTTGAGGCATGAATGCAGAAATTTGATTGGTTGGAAAGCTAATTAAACTTCCAACTTGCTCAAATAGAATTACAAAAAGGCAAAATTGTGTTTTTCATGTGTTTTCCCTGGAATCACAACACTGGACAGCTGTTAAGAGTATTTAGAGTCCTGAGATAATAAGGAATCCAGGCATCCTTTCAGCAGTCTTCAGTTGTCCTTTCCGCCCAAACGGAGATTTGTGGGTGTGTGGGAATTTGCTGGTGGGGGAATGACACCCCACCAGCAATCATAGCCTTGACTGGAGAGTCCAACTCTTCATCTCCAGGAATACCAAGTTGCAAGCAAACAGGGGTAATATGCTTTACCTTCAGCTCTTTTGATGCTATCCTGCCAAGTCTGGTACCCCTGCGGTGAGGTGCTCCAGGATGGCTGAGCCGTCCACCACGGCAGGTGTCGATGAGTACGCCCCACTGGCAGCTGCAAGCCGGCTCACTGTAAGTGGAGACCGCCTTTGTCTTGGCCTCTCCAGAGTCACCCCAGCCTTTCTGCCAGCCATTTCGAATTCTGCTGAAACTCAAACAAGCAAGGTAGAGCAAGGACTAGTCAGACAGCCAGTGAGATCCTGCTGTCTAGTCCTTTGTTGCAGTGCGCTTCCAACTCTGTAGTGTCCTGTAATATCTGTCTCTTTTGGTATCACAGCAACGATGGCTCTGTAGAATGAGTTGGGAAGTGTTCTGTCTTCAGTTTTCTTTAAGTTTGTGTTGAATTGGTATTTTCCTTAAATGTTTGGTAGAATTTCCTAGTAAAGCAATCTGGGCCTATTGTTTTATCTGTAGGAAGGTCTGTTTCTGTACTTTGTGGGAAGGTTTTCATCTACAAATTTAACTTCTTTAGTAGATAAAAGGTTATTCACTTTAGTTACCTATATTTGAGTGAGCTTTGTTAATTTTTGTTTGCCAAAGAATTTGGCCATTTCTTCTAAGTTGTTGGATATTTGGCATTGTTCCTTTATTTTCAGTAGTGACTTCTCCTTGTTCTTGCTGTTGATAATTTTCTTTTCTTTTTTCTTCTTATTAGTCTGGCTACAGACTTACCAGTTTTTATTGATTTTTCTGTATTTTCTCTTTTCTGTTTTGTTGATTTTTGCTTTTTTTACTCTTTCGAAAGTTTAGGGCAAAGCTTATTAGTTCATTAATATTAGACCTTCTTTCTTTTTAAATATGGCTTGTAGTACTATTAAGTTTCCCTGGAGGCACTGCTTTAGCTACATCTTAGAAATTTCAGTATATTTCAGTTTTATTAGGTTCAAAATGCTTTTTTAGTTACCTTCTTGGTGTTTTCTTTGACCTTGGGGTTACTCAGAGCATGTTCTTTGTTCAAATATTTATAGACTTCTCAAATACCTTTTCTGTTATTGGTTGTTAATTTAGTTCTGTTGTAGTCAGAGAGCAGCATACTTTGTATGATTTGAATTCTTTCATATTTATCAAGCCTTGTTTTATGAGTCAAAATATTGTCTGTCTTGTTAAATGTTCCAGGTGCGCTTGAAAAGAATGTGTCTCTGTGTTCTGGTTGGAGTGTTCTGTAAGTGCCAGTTGGGCAGTTTGTTAATAGTATTGTTCAAGTTTCCTATATCTTTACTGGTTTTCTGTCTACTTGTTCTGTCAGTTATTGAAAGCATAATGGTGAAATCACCAATTATACTTGTGGATTTGTCTATTTTTTTACTCGTGTATTTTGAGACCTAAAGGTGCACAGGTTTTTAACGTCATTATGTCTGCTTGATAAAATGACCCTTTATTATTATGGAATAACCTTTTTTCTCTAGCAGTATTCTTTCTTCTGAAGTCCATGTTATTAATGTTGCAGGATTTCTTTTTCTTCAGTCCTCGCAGTTCTTGGTCACGCCACTTGGAAGAATGAATGAAGAGGTAGACCAGACAAAGAATGGTGGCAGCAAAGCAAAGTTTATTAAGCAACAGTACAAAGCTCCTGAAGAGGGAGGGGCCCTGAGAGGATTGCCACTGGCGTTTCCAAGTCTAGGGGTTTTTATGGGCTTATTGGTGGGCTGTTTTACTCTGATTACCCCTCCATGCACCTGTCAACCACCCAGATTTTTGTCCACTCGCTCATCTACATTTCAAGTAGTTGTTCTGTGGGAAAGGGTGGAGGGCTCCTTGCAGGATGGTGTAAAATCTTTTTAAGGGTGGTTTCCTCTTAGGGCGGGGTCCCTGCCTGCCTTTCTTCCTACTATCCTTCATTATTAGTATGGCCACTCCAGCTTTCTTTTGATTTATGTTAACATGATAAATGTCTCATTCCATCCTTTTCCTTTTAAATCATTTGTTTCTTTTATTTAAGGTGGGTTGCTTTTAATCAGAGAAATACAAATCAAAACCACAGTGAGATACCACCTCACACCAGTCAGAATGGCTAAAATTAGCAAGTCAGGAAATGACAGATGTTGGGGAGGATGCGGAGAAAGGGGAACCCTCCTACACTGTTGGTGGGAATGCAAGCTAGTACAGCCACTCTGGAAAACAGTATGGAGGTTCCTCAAAAAGTTGAAAAGAGAGCTACCCTACAACCTAGCAATCGCACTAGTGAGTATTTACCCTAAAGATATAAATGTAGTGATCCGAAGGGGTACGTGTACCCGAATTTGTATAGCAGCAATGTCCACAATAGCCAAACTATGGAAAGAACCTAGATGTCCATCAACAGATGAATGGATAAAGAGTATGTGGTATATATATACAATGGAATACTATGCAGCCATCAAGAGAAATGAAATCTTGCCTTTGCAACGACGTGGATGGAACTAGAGGGTATTATGCTAAGTGAATTAAGTCAGTCAGAGAAAGACAATTATCATATGATCTCTCTGATATGAAGAATTTGAGAGGCAGGACAGGGGGTTGTGGGGGGTGGGGGAGGGAAATGAAACAAGATGGGATCAGGAAGGAGACAAACCATAAGAGACTCCTAAACTCACGAACAAACTGAGGGTGGCTGGGGGGTAGGGGCAGGTAGGGATAGGGTGGCTGGGTTATGGACATTGGGAAGGGTATGTGCTATGGTAAGTGCTGTGAAATGTGTAAGCCTGATGATTCACAGACATGTACCCTGGGGCAAATAATACATTATGTGTTAATAAAAAAAAAAATAGAAAAAAAAGTGGGTTGCTTTTAGGTAGGATATAGTTGATTCTTGCTTTTTTATCCAGTTTGACAATTTCTGCCTTTTCATTGCAGTTTATATATTATTAACTCTATATGCAAATATCAACTTTCTGAAGATATGAAACTATAAAATATAAAAATTCCTATCAAAACTTTGTTATTAAAATATGAAAATTAGGGGTGCCTGGGTGGCTCAGTGGGTTAAAGCCTCTGCCTTCAGCTCAGGTCATGATCTTGGGGTCCTGGGATCGATCCCTGCATCAGGCTCTCTGCTCAGCGGGGAGCCTGCTCCCCTTTCTCTCTCTGCCTGCCTCTCTGCCTACTTGTGATCTGTCAAACAAATAAATAAAATCTTTAAAAACATATATATATGAAAATTAATAACAATAGGTAATATCTAATTTACGTGTAAGACTGGAAACTATGATCAGAATTTCTTCATATATAGGGGCACCTGGGTGGCTCAGTCAGTTAAGCATCTGCCTTCAGATCAGGTCCTGATCCTGAGATCCAGCTCTGTATTGGGCTCCCTGCCCAGCGGGGAGCTTGCTTCTCCCTCTCCCTTTGCCCCTCCTCCCTGCTTGTGTGTGTGTGCTCTCTCTCTCTCGCTCTCTCTCAAATAAATTAAAAAAAAAAAAAAAGAATTTCTTCATATATAGTAGAATCCTGCAAAATGAATACCTTTAACATGGTTCTTGAATTAGTGGTTGTATCCAAAAATTATTATTTCAGAGTAAAAGGATGGGAACAGCAAAGGTCAGTTAGAATTAATAAATATTCCAATTAAATGGATTTGTTAACAGTTTATTCTCAAGAACATTTTAAATATTTCATGTATGCCTCCCATAATGATGATTATAGCATCCCTGAAGGAGGAATTGCCTAGCCTTTGGAAACCTAATGGTTGGTGGGGAGCAGGGAGAGAGATGAGACACACACTTAGCTCAGAAGAATCAGCGCCATAAATGGATGTCTTGACCGGAACACCCTTTCAACTAGTTTATACCATGAAGTTGAATAGTGTAATTTTTTACAGATCTAAACTGTTGCAAAAATTACTGTAAATTCCAAATTAATGGGGATAGGAATCAACTATTTACATAGAAAAGAGACTATTCTATAACTGTCTTCTTAATAAACCAAAAGAAATACTCTATAGAACTTGAATTCTTAGTTCCTAGACCATCATATCAGCATCACCTCGGAACTTGATAGAAATGTAAATTCCTTCAGCCCTGAATTAGTTAACTGGAGAATGTGGAAAGGCAGGAATCTGTATTTTAAAAATCCTGCAAGTCATTCTGTTACATGCCCAAATTGAAAACCATTGCTTTACAGAATGATATATCTCAAGCTTTGGTGAAATAATGGCAAATTTTCAGCATCACGAATTCTAATTCTCAAACAGCTGTTGAATTAGGTTTTAGTTAATGATCTCCAAACCCAGCTGGAGTTCAGTCCTAGTTACTCCTTCTTCTTTTTACTTACTAGTCAGTGGAACATAGGTGCAGTTGTTGAAGTTGAAAATAATTCAGCTTTGTAGACAGTATTGGCATTTCTTTCTTGATTTTGAAAATACTTTAATTTTCTTGGTATGTATTTATTTCAATAATCAAAGGCACATCTATTTTGATGGCACTTTGGACTAGTGCTAAAATTTGACATTTCTGAATCTTCCTGCCAGTTTAATGTTAATATTTTAACTGGATTATAAAGTTTACATATAATTGAGTCCCTGCTATTGTGTTTTTTCCTCCAGTGTTTACATTTATGCTTTAGGAACAATTTTTGTCTTCCCTGAATAACTTACTTTTTCTACCTTCAAATCTTTCATATTATCATATCTTTATTTTACTTTAAAAAAGAATGCTAGCAGAGATTTATTTTAATAAAGTGCATTCTGTGGCAAAAATTGACAAGGCAAAAAACAAATGTTGGAGAAGTTGTGGAGAAAGGGGAACCCTCTTACACTGACGGTGGGAATGCAAGTTGGTGCAGCCACTTTGGAAAACAGCGTGGAGATTCCTCAAAAAATTAAAAATAGTTACTGTATGACCCAGCAGTTGCACTACTGGGTATTTACCCCAAAGATAAAGATGTAGTGAAAAGAAGGGCCATATGCACCCCACTGTTCATAGCAGCAATGTCCACAGTGGCCAAACTGTGGAAAGAGCCAAGATGCTCTTCAACAGACGAATGGATAAAGATGATGTGCTCTATATACACAATGGAATATTACTCATCGGTCAGAAAGGATGAACACCCAACTTTTCCATCAACATGGATGGGACTAGAGGAGATTATGCTACGTGAAATAAGTCAAACAGAAAGTCAGTTATATGGTTTCACTTATTTGTGGAACATAAACAATAGCGTAGAGGACATTAGGAGAGGAAGGGAAAAATGAAGGGGAAGAAATTGGAGTGGGAGACTAACCATGAGAGACTATGGACTCTGAGAAACAAACTGAGGGTTTTAGAAGGAAGGGGGGTGAGGGGATGATTGAGCCTGGTGATGGGTATTAAGGAGGGCATGGATTGCATGGAGCACTGGGTGTTACATGCCAACAATGAATCATGGAACACTACCTCAAAAACTAATAATGTACTGTACGGTGACTAACATAACACAATAAAAAACAGGAAAAAAAAAAAAAAGACACTCAACAGTGTATAAAGCACTCATTTTTAATTTAACAAATACTTACTGAGTGCCTCTACATGCAGTGACTTCTCCTATGCCTTGTAATACATGTTTTACATATACATTATGCTTGTGCATTAATTGTCCATTAATTCTTAACATTAATGAAAATACATTATAAAAATCAAATTTTCTTTCCAAACTTCATCTCATTGATGAACTGCCGCTAAGAATATATTGGTTAATGCTCTTGAGATGATTAGGTAAGAACATTAAAGTAGCTGTTAAATGTCTCATCAGTCCAGTGACCACCAATATAATTCTTTTTGTTGTAAGGTTACTCAGTTAAAGAATATGAATTATATTTTACTTAATATACTTGCTAAGCTTGATTATAGGTTTTTATAGTTATTACACAAATTAAAAAATGTGAAATTCTTCTAAGTTACAACCTTCTTTAATTATCAGTCTAAGAAATGCCCTAATCACCTATATGAAATAGTAATATTGGTAGTAGCTAACATGGAATTCTCACTATGTGTTTTAAATATACATGTATCATCTGTTATATGCATGCTCTGTGGTAAGTTTTTATATACACCCTCATGTTTTGATTTTTTAAAACAGCTCAAAGAGGCACCATTTTTACCGCCATCTAGATGAGGAAACTGAGTGTCAAAGAAGTGATTATCACCTGAATACTGATGTCAGGTTACTGTTCCCATGTTAATCTGACTCCAGAGCCTGTGCTCCACATTTAAGTGGTTGTCTGAGATTTAGTCTGTTTCTATATTATGATGGAGTTGAACCGGATAATTAAATACAGAATGATGATATTATAGAAGTATTTTTTTCAGGTACCTATTTTTTAAATATAAAATAGTTAAAAATCATAGGTAAACCAACTTCAAGACTTCATTCTTTGTGCATCTCAATCACTTGAAATGAATACTTTGATAGAAAATAGGGACTCAAGCAATCTATTCCTATTTTCAGTTTCCATCAGTGAACAGAAAGAAAGAGCAATTAAAATTATAGTCAGAGGGGTGGAAAAAACTAGTGAGGAAAGGGAATGGAGCCTTAGGAACTCTATAGGACATGGTCAAGTGGACCAACATATACTGTTAATCTTACTGCAGATCCTTTGTAATAAGTGGCTTTTTTCTTGCTGCTTTTAAGATTTTCACATTGGCCTTGGCAGTTTGATTTAATTTGTCACTGTGGATCTCTGAGTTTATCCTTCTTGTAGTTCATTGAGCTTGAATGTGTAGATTCAAGTCTTATAACAAGTTTTGGAGGTTTGCAACCTTTTTCCTGCATGTAAATCCTGTGTATGTTTTGTTAGATTTACAACTGGATATTTTTGTGTGCGATTGTAGATGATATTGAATTTTCATTTTTGTGTCTATGTGTTTAGTATAGAAATACAGTTGTATTTTGTATTTAAAAAAAATTTTTTTTTTTGAGAGAGAGAGAGTTGGGGGGGAGGGGCAGAGAGAGGGAGAGAGAGAATCTTAAGCAGGCTCCACGCCCAGCATGGAGCCCAACACAGGGTTTCAATTACATGACCCTGAGATTATGACCTAAGCTGAAATTAGTAGTCAGACACAGCCTACTGAGCCACCCAGGCACCCCTGGATTTTGTATTTTTATTTTATATCCTGGAACTTTGCTAAACTGACTTATTCTAGGATTCTTTTGTTTTTGTAGATTCCCTGTGATTTTCTTTGTAGAAAACTAATATCATCTTCAAATAGGGTTAGTTTCATTTCTTCTTTTTCTATGTGTATGCTGCTGCTGCTACTGCTGCTGTTGTTTTTATTATTATTTTGCTTTAATGCACTGGCTAGAACTTCCAATTCTATGTTAAATAAGAGTAATCTTCTTCCTGATCTTAGAAGGAAAGCATTCAATTTCAGTTTTTCACTCTTATTGTAGCTGTAGGATTTTTTAGAGGAACTTTTTCTGTATTCCTATTTTTCTGAGAGTTTTTATCATGAACAGAAATTCAGTTTTCCCAGGTCCCTGGGTATTTCATTTTTAGGAGTTTCAAAATTATGAATTCAATATCCTTAATAGTTATAGAGCAGTTCAAATTACAAATTTCATATTGAATGAGTTCTCACAGTTTGATTTTCAAGGAAGTTGTCCATTTTATCAGGCTGTCAGATTTATATGTGTGAAGTTGTTTGTAGTATTCTTCTACCCTTGATGTCTGCAGAATCTCTAGTGATGTCTTGTTTGTTCCTAATATTAATAATTTGTCTTTGTTTTTATCAGTCTTACTAAAATTTTATCAATTTAACTGATTTTTTCAAAGAACCAGCTATTTTATTCACCCCCCCCCATATTGTTGTTCTGTTTTTAGTTTCATTGGTTTTTGTTCTTTGTTATTCCATTCCTTCTTGATTTGAGTTTATCTTGCTCTTTTTCTGGTTTTTGAGGTAGGAGCTTAGATGATTGGTTGGAGACTATTCTTTTTTGATGTATGCATGTAGTGTTGTAAATTTCCCTCTCAGGCCTGCATTAGCTGTATCCCACAAGTTTTCTTTTAACTTGCTTCAATGTCTTTTTAAAATTTCCCTGATACTTTTATTTTTTGTTTGTTCTCTCTGGTTTTGTTGTTTCTGTTTTCTTCTTTCTGCATTCCTGTAGGTTTTATATTTTTTTAGAATTGTGATTTATCTAGTGTATTTGAGTTTAAAGTCTTCATATAGCCTTTTTCATGGTTGCTTTATCTATTTATATAAATATCACTTCTCATGGGACGCCTGGGTGTGTCAGTCGGTTAAGTGGCTGCCTTCAGCTCAGGTCATGATCTCAGCCAGGGTCCTGGGATCGAGTCCTGCATCAGGCTTCTTGCTCAGCGGGGAGCCTCCTGCTCTCCCTGCTTGTGTGCTCTTGCTCTCTTTCTTTCTCTGACAAATAAATAAATAAAATCTTAAAAAAATATATATCACTTGTTACAGTCTACTGGTATCATAATTTTACCAATTCAAGTGAAGTGTAGAAAGCTTACCACCATTTACATCCCTTTTCTATTTGCCATTTATAATATAATTGTCTTAAATACTTCCTCTGTATATATTTAGAACCACATCACACAATGTTTAGATAACTTTCATTAGCTAACCTTTAAGGTAGATCTACTGGTGGTAAATTTGCTTAGTTTTCTTTCAGATGAGGATATCTCATTTATATTTTCATTCCTGAAGATTATTTTCTCTGGGTATAGGATTTTTTGTTTCACTTGAGAAACATTGTGCCACTTCGCGCTATTATTCTACTGTTATTCCAGTTTTCTCCTATAGTTAAGGGTTCACGTACTCTGGCTACTTTCAAGATTTTTTCTCTGTCTTTGTTTTTCGGAAGTTTAATTATGATGTGTCCTATTATGGATATCTTTGGTTTATCTTGTTTGGAGTTTGTTCAGTATTTTGAACCTTTCTGTTTAGGTCTCTTGTCAGAATGTCATGTTTTCAGGTGTAAATTCTTTCAGTACTCCTACAGCCCTGCCTTCTTTCTCCTATCAAGACTCTGTGACAGAGGAGTGCCTGGGTGGCTCAGTTGGTTAAGTATCCAACTCTCGGTTTCTGCTCGGGTCATGAGCTTAGGGTTGTGAGATTGGGCTGTGCGTCAAGCTCCGTGCTCACGGTCAAGTCTGCTTGGGATTCTCTCTCTCCCTCTGCGCGTTACCCCCCGCTTGTGTGTGCATGTGCTCTCTCTCTCTCTGTCTCTAAAGTACGTGGCTCTTTTGTTATATCCCACAGTTCCCTGAGGCTCTGTTGTTATTGTTGTTTGCAATATATTTTCTCACTGTTACTGCCTTTGGGTAATTTCTTTTGTTCTGCCTTCCAGTTTACTAAACTTTTCTCCTTTCCTACCTACCATTCTGCTATTGAGCCCATTCACAGTTTGTTATTTTGATTATTTTAATTTTGAGTCCTGAAACTTCCATTTCAGTCTTTTTTATATATTCTTTTTTGTTACTCAGCCGATTTGCTGAGGCTTTCTGTTTATTCATTTGGTTCAAGCTTGTTCAAGCTTGTTCATAATTGTTCTCGGAAGCATTTTTATCATGACCACTTTAAATCTTTAATAATTCTAACATCTCTGTCATCTGGATATTGTCATTTCTTGATTGTCTCCGTTCATTGGGTTTGAGATCTTCCTGGTTCTTGGTATACTGAATAGTATTCGATTGAAACTTGGACATTTTTGTATTCTGATGTGAGACTCTGGTTCTTATTTAAATCTGTTTCATTTTATTTTTTCTGACGCTGCTCTGGTAAGGGAAAGGCAGATCCTTTTTTACTTCCAAGTGGAAGTGGAAGTCCAGGTCCTCTATCAGCCACTGTCAACAGCTGGTGGGCTCATTGGTACTGCAGGGCAGAGGTGGGAGTGGCTTTATCACACTGGAGGATGGCGCAAGTCCTGATTCCCCACTGTGTCTCCTCTAACACTTTCAAGAAGGGGAGGGGAAAGGGTCCTCATCACTGCGATGTGGAAGTAAGTATATTTGCATGGTCTCCCTGACACTGTAGAGGTGGCTTGATACCTACTGCCTGGGATGAAAGTCCTGGCTCCCTGCTTGGTCTTCTCTGACACCACCCTCTCAGGGACATTGAGTACCTACCTCATTCAGCCTCGTGGGGGTAGAAGTCTGGCCTGCCTACCTGCTCTGTGAGGGTGGAGACGAGACCAGTTTTTTCTGTAGGGTTTGACTAAAGTAGAGTTGTCATGTCTGAGAGTTTTTCAGTCTTGCTTCGCTGTCCCTCCCCTGGTCCTTTGGCTAGAAAGAATAGGCTTTTGTTCAGTTCTTTCTGTGTGTGCCCATTCTGGGACTGCCAGCCTCTACTGCTCCAAAGCTGGAATATGCAAAAGGAACTCACCACTTTGTCATTCCTGAGTCCCAAGAACCCTAACTAGTTGGCTGGTTGCCTTCTCTCTCTACCTTTTAGAGTCTCGTGCTTGTCTTATATATAATGTCCAGGGTTTTTAGTTGTCTATAGTGGAAAGAAGAGCAAAGCATTGGTCTACTGCAGCTCCTTTAAAGTGAAAGGTGCTATCAGCTCTTTTTTTTACAGGATAATCCACTTAAACGTATAACTTTTAATGATAGCTCAAGCACCCCTTGTTGACTGCCTGGAAACCGCACAAGAAAGCACTGGCCACTGTTCAGTGGCCAGCCTTCAGCCTTTCATGTAGAAATTTACTTTGTCAGTCCCCATGGTGATTGAGCTCAAGGAGACTGATCCAGGCTAAAAATATTCTTAAAACAAATGATGTATACAGCGAGACAACCAATTTATTTAATTTATAGTCATTGCCAAAGACTGCATCCATGAGGATCAGGTGGTGTTTGGTTAGACAGTACATTCACAGTGAGTGGTGCTGAAGAAAGGATCAGTTAAATAGCTTCATAATAACATTCTTTTGGTGCAGCTTTGTTCGTTCCTACTTTACATGGTATATACATATTTTGGGGTATAAATTACATAATACGGTTGGGGATTTACACAATTCTAGGTTTGTCCCTAGAGTATGCTGAGGATCCACTTTAATTCAGATATGATGGCATCAAGCTGTTAGAGCCCAGTTTATCTAGCTGTGCAACAGGCATACTTGCCATGGGGTCTGGACAGGTCAAGTTTTGTGCCAAGGCATCCTTACCCATAGGTAATTCTCAGATGGACACTGCCAGTTTCCTCAGTGATTTCTCTTCGCCTGAAGTCCTTACTTATGGGTAACCTATTTTTTTTCTCTATATACATTACTGCCTTAAGGCAATTTACAATTTTTTTTTCCCTCTCTATATACTACTGCCTTAAGGTAGTTTACTATTAAACTTAGTATTAGACTATTAGGCTTGCTGTCCTTGGAGCTTTTTTTTTTTTTTTTTTTTTTAAGTAGTTAATCTGGGGTCATGGAACCCCCTTCCTGAAATGCACAAGTCAGTCTTTCTGGACAGAGGGTCCATAGTTTTCATCATATTCTTAAAGGATTCCATGACCCAAAAAGTCATTAGGTCACAAATACTTTTGCTCTGCTCTGTCATGCATATATGGTTTAAACCTCTTATAAACCATTTTAGCTTATGCTCATTTCTATGTTTTTTCTTATAATGGTAAATATTAAAATTTGATCATTTTTTTCTTAGCATTCTTTGCCTTTTATTTGTTATTTATCCATATTCTAACTATATATTTTTTTACTTTAGCATGCCGAAGTTTCTGTATTTGAAGACAAGGCAATGTATTGCTCTTTCCTTATGTTATTTATTTCCTCCCTTACGTCCTAATCTGTTATCCATAATACAAAGATACTACACATTTTGGACATTTGTGAAGTATTTATTTTCTGCTGAGACCATTTTAAAATTGAGCTGTGACAAGGGGAGAGAGTTATATATGCATGGGTCCTTTAATTTATATTAAACACAAAACTTATTTCTCTATAAATGTATAAGTTAAGTTATTTAGTACATTTAACATTTAATAACATGTTCAAAGAGAAAAGGTGTTCCCCAAAACAACAATCATAATATTAAAAAAAGATTATCATTAAAAGATGTGATTTTAAAAAAAAATCTTTTTTTCTGTTTTCTTTCATTTTTCTGTGGTCTGATACATACATCTTTGTGACTTTAATGGTATGTAGGATCTGGTTTGGTGCATTTAGTGTAATGTTTTATATTTACTTGATCATTACATTCTTGCACTAAATAAGGCCTTTTATGCCTTGCCAATGCAGAAATAGGTAATTATTGCTATTATGAATGGTCTTCTAAGAGTTGAGCTTGTTGATAATCTGCCACAGGGAAAGGTTCATCGAGCTGAGAGATACATGCCACCTTGCACGGGAGCCTAGAACTAGAACCGCCGTGGAGTTCCGGGTCTGTCCTCAGTGTTGGACGCATTAGTTCCGGGTGCCAGTGGTGCCTGGCCTGTGTGTAATTTCATGACTTTTGGATTACACCCCATGTTGTTTGTAGGTTGTACATTTTGTGGGGGTTCTGAAATAGCTTGCGTAGCAGATTCTCTATAATTCAGTACTCAAACATGAAAAAAAACATTACTTCAGAAAGCATCATGAGTATTTTAAATTACTGCCTACAGTCTCTAAGTGCACTACAAATGTGCTGTAACTAATAAAGCTTCCCCACTGATTTAAGAGAGTCTCAGAAGAAACTGTAGTAACTGGATGCAGAGCATCTTTGATAAAGAGAATTGGAACTGTCGAACACCTAGTAAGTAAAGAATGTGGCTGGACTGCAAACACCCTTACTGACTTTACATTTGTCACAGGTGGAAAGAGATAGTATTTTACCATCAACAGTTATTATTATTAGTCAACTAAGTGAGATTTGATTTTTTTAAAAAGAGAAAGCATGAGCAGGGGGAGGGGCAGAAGGAGGGTTGGGAGAGAGAATCTCAAGCAGACTCCCCGCTGAGCACAGAGCCCAACTCGGGGCTCCACCACATCAGGACCCTGAGATCATGACCTGATCCAAAATCAAGAGTCGGACGCTTAACTGAGCCACCGAGGCGCCCCGAGATTGGATTCTATAAACAAATATTACTAACTAAAATGCTTTTGACATTCCACACTATTTTTATCTTTTTATGGAGTTTTAGGCACAACACTATGTTAATAATTATCTTGTTTTTTAAAGCAAAGTAAAAACACTTGAAAAATAGAAAGTGCATATGAATATGTTATTTGAATGAGGAAAGTAGTGACTCCCATATTTGCACCTTTGCATAGAAATCTTTTTAAATTGTGTTAATATGCAGTGCATGTAATTTAATACACATGATAAATCAAGACCTATGATTAATTTTTACATGTGACATGGTCTGGCTAGAGTTTTGTCACTTTCAAAAAAATTAAATCCACAGACTAAATGATCACTTCTTTTTAAAAATATTTTTAAGGGGTGTCTGGGTGGCTCAGTTGGTTAAGCGTCTGCCTTCAGCTCAGGTCATTGATCCTAGGGTCCTGGGATCAAGCCCAGCATCAGGCTCCTTCCCCGTTCAGCAGAGAGTCTGCTTCTCCCTCTCCCTCTGCCTGCCGCTCTCCCTGCTTGTTCTTTCTCTCTGTCAGATAAATAAATACAATCTTTAAAAAGTAAAATAAAATAAAAATACTTTTTAATTTAGTAGCTAATTTTCCCAACAGTTATTGGGCACGTAAAATTTTATTAAGTAGATGGAGTAATTATAAAAACTATTAATATTGCAGGTTTTTAAAAAATTATTTATTTGAGAGAGAGTGAGAAAGAGAGCACACAAGCAGGGAGAAGTGCAGTGAGAGAGAAGCAGACTCCTGGCTGAGCAGGGAGCCTGATGTGGGGCTCTATCCCAAGACCCAGGGATCATGACCTGAGCCAAAGGCAGAGATGCCCAAGCAACTGAGCTACTGAGGTGCCCACAAATTTTGTTTACTCCTTGAGTATTCTGTAAGTAAAATGGGTACCTATATATGAAGTAACACATAGTCTTTTCCAAGTACTTGATTTCAGAAAAACCATTTAAGGTAAATTCAGCATTGTTGCTTGTAGGTGAATCTTTTAAAGGCAATTTTATGCATGTCTGGGCTGCTAGAGGAGACCTCTCACGCTTCTGTCAGCACTTGAATGACAGCAGCACTGCTTTATTTCCCTTTATGGAAAGAGGACGGCGTGTGTATGTAACAATATCATAATAGTTTTGGATCTGATGACAGTTTGAGGTTTGGGAGATAAGAGTCCTTAAAAATTATTGAATATAATAATGTATGTAGGTTCTCAATAAATACTGGTTGAATTTAACCTGAGATAGCTTCCAAATCTTACGTAGGTGCTTGTAGCCTCATATATTACCTTGATTTATAGGTCCATTTGGAAGGCCCTGTCAATTTGAAAAGTAATATGCTTTCTATCATGTGGCATGTGATTTTTAAAAGTCTGTCCTGCTTCCTTTTTCTTTCTTTCTTCTTAGCCTCCTTCTATAGATTGTCTCTACTTGCTGCTTAAATAGTGGTATTTCCTAAGATTCTATCCCAGAGTCTCTTCTCCATGCTACATATTCTAGATTATGTAGGCAGTTGCATTCATTTCCATGGTTTTCCCAGATGTCTTCTACTTGAATGTTTATTCTCAACTCTTGACCTATGTGCCCAATTATCTACATAACATCTCCTGGATATCCCAGGAAATCCAGCACTGTGTTCAACATTAAGCTCATTTCCTTCTCTGCACGTTCCCATCCAACTCTCCCAATGGGAAGAAAAAAAAGGGAAACATATATGCATATACATATAGAATATATGCATTTCTCCTCCTGTTTTGGAAAGCCCACAGCTAGTAAGTAGGAGGCCTGGAACTTTTATTGAAGTCTTGTGAATGCGAATTTTCAGCTCAGAGTATACTTTCTATAATGTGGTGACCATATCTTCTGAACCAAAATATAAGATGCATGGTTTGACAGTATTTGAGGCCTGTGCTTGTTACTGTAATTATACCTCATTGCTTTTTCATGTCATTGTATTAAGTCATGCTTTATGGTAGACAGATACCAATAACACATCCGATATTAAAAAACTGCTATTATGAGACATGTGGTATGTGGGACATATGCATGCATTATGTGTATGATTGTACCTAGTTAGGGAGATTGGATAATACTTCCCCTTTGAGCAATGAGGACATTCCATGTGGAGGTGGATGAATTCACCAGGCAGCATTAGGGTACAGGAAAAATGGAAGAGTGTTCAAAGTAGGTGAGACCGCTTACACAAAGATCTAGTGGTAGGAGGGTGCACATGTGTGGGCAGCTGTCTCTGTGCAAGGTAACTCGTAATCTTGTTACAGGTTTTTATTCCCTGATTTCTCTTTTTTCTCTTGCTTGCTTCCTTATTCTAAAAAACATTCAAAGCTGAAGTTTATATTAAATAGAGAATAATAGTAATAGGATGCAAAATGCTAACTGCTTTTCAAGCTGCATGGTAGTGATTTGAGTTAGATGAACCATAGAACTTAAGGAGTAAACATAGCCAGGACTGGAACGCCTGGGTGGCTCAATTGGTTAAGCATCTGCCTTCAGCTCAGGTCATGATCCCGGGGTCCTGGGATTGAGCCCTGCATCAGGCTCTCTGCTCCTCGGGAAGCCTGCTTCTCCCTCTCCCTCTGCCTGTCACTCCCCCTGCTTAAAGGCTCTCTCTCTCTCTGACAAATAAATAAAATCTTAAAAACAAACAAACAAACATAGCCTTGACTTAGAATGTAATGTAACACCAAAAAGAAAAAGGATTTGTAATGGTATAGTTTCTACTCTTGTTACCTAAAAATCACTCCAGCATTTATAAATAACCATTGCCTTGCTACCTTTTGATAAACAAGGGAGTAATTAAATCCTAAGTATAAATTTCACAATCTTTGCTTAAATTCCAAGTGACTTATTTTCTAAGTACACTTTTTACTGTGAACTTTAGCATCCATGCAATCTCTCTTTGTGTGTTTGAGAGTTAATTCAGGCTGTAGAATTCTAATCTATTAGAATGTAGTGTGGGGCACCTTGGGTGGCTCAGTCGGTTAAGTATTTGCCTTCAGCTTAGGTCATGATCCCAGCGTCCTGGGATGGAGTCCTGCATCGGGCTCTCTGCTCCTCAGGAAGCCTGCTTCTCCCTCTCCCTCTGCCTGTGACTCCCCCTGCTTGTGCGCATGCTCGCTCTCTCTTTCTCTCTCTCTCTCTCAAATAAATAGTAAAATAAAATCTTTTTAAAAAAATCTTAAAAAAAAAAAAAAAGAAACGTATTGTGACTTTTGAACTACACCAGCCTCTGGTCTGTGGCATTCTAAACTTGATGACTGTATATTCTGTTTTTCTGTATATGCATGTGTGTTATCCTTCCGAGAGTAATTCTGAATGTTCGGTCTTCAAAACATTTCTTCAAGGGCTCTTACTCATTTCTTGAATAGGAGAATTATGTTTGAAGAATGGGAAATTATTTTCATTGTCTTTAAAAAGTGAGCTCACAACTGTTTTTCTTTGCAGAAAGGGCTATTGCAAGACACGAAGTTCGAGAAATTGAGCAGCGACATACAATGGATGGCCCTCGGCAAGAGGTCGCGCTGGATGAGGAAGAGGACATGGTGATCATTTATAACAGAGTCCCCAAAACTGCAAGCACCTCCTTTACCAATATTGCCTATGACCTGTGTGCAAAGAATAAATATCATGTTCTTCACATCAACACTACCAAAAATAATCCAGTGATGTCACTACAAGACCAGGTAAACACATAGGGGATAAGTAAATGTTTTCTGACACTCCTCATTCATATTTTGTATCTCAAGAGTCAGAGTCATTTTAAGGGATATGTGTACTGACTCCAATGAATTGTAAGTCTCTTTGGGGGACAGGACCAAACTATTTTTTTTAAGATTTTATTTATTTGAGAGAGAGTGTGTGCATGAATTGGGAGGTGGGGGGCGGGCACAGAGGGAGAAGGAGAAGCAGGCCTCCCCACTGAGCAGGAAGGAAGCCAGATGTGGAGCTTGATTCCAGGACCCTGGGATCACGACCTTAGTCGACAGCAGACACTTAATTGAGTCACCCCAGTGCCCCTGCCAAACAAACTTTTCTATAATTTTACATTTTTACAATATTTGGTATATTTCCTTGCATATTGTATGCATTTAAATATTTGTAAAATTAATGAACTTATTAAAAGCTTGAATTTTTTAAGAGAAAATAATGCTCTTTAGTATGATATCCTTTTAAAAATATGAAATATTTTTAGCAAGATACGTTGTAATAGAAATCATTCTCTTGTCTCATTTTATGATAGAGAAATCTTTATTTAATGAATACTTGTTGTTCTGTATCACTCAGTTTTGTAACTAGCCTCCTAAACTTCATCTTACCTTTACTAGTAATTTATATAATATTAACTACAAACTCCTGGAGAACGGGAATTGTGGCTTATATTTTTAACATAATATTGCCTTTTAAGTTGTCAAGAAACTTTAGATGAACAAATGGATAGATATGAAATAGTCTTTTTTTTATATATATATATGAAATAGTCTTAAGAAAAGTGGAGGAAATTATCTCATGAAATAAAATCACCTATCTCTTTAGCAATAGTAGCACACATTTTCTCCACACCCGGAGTTCTGACTGTAATTATAAATGAACAGAATTCTCTATAAATATTGAAGAGAATGGGAATTGGGCCCTATGAGGAGAAAAGATAATATTTGAAAATACTGTCTAGGATTAAATACCATGTTAAGGTAGCCTTATTAGAAAGGTTTTGTGATAGTCATACAGTTAAGAATGTATCTTTTTGAAAACAGCTGAACTTATTTATTACAGAACGGACTCTTATCCTACTCTGAAGCAAGAGAGTAACACTGATACATAAGATTAAGGTTCGCTTTCTTAGAGAGCCGTTTGTAAAGTCTAATAGTATACGGCATATCATCTGCCCATATAATTCTTGGCTCTCTGCAGTATCCTCAATTACTCTTTTTCATAAAACCAAAAATCTACATCCATCAGCCAAACTAAATAACTCTTCCGTAAATGAGAAGAAACATGAGCTTAGTTAGCTAAGTGGGTCATAAAAACTATTCATTATGTAATATTGTATATTTAAAGGGCAAGTATCCTAAATAATCCATTTTTATACAGTGTGTGGTAGATGTTAAATTGACTGCTTTTCAAAATACATCTTTGTTTAAAGGAACATCTCTTAATACTCACATAGTAATTTTAGATTTATTCAGTAGTATTTTTTTAGAAAAATAGTTACCTTGCTAATTTTGTGCCCAGCATTACAAAGTTGTATGACAGCTATAAGATGTCTGACAGTGATATTGACCATTTTTTTTCATGAAATAAGAATCTCTGGAAGCTGCCCACATATGACATTTACAGGCATCTTGTAGTGATACATTTTCCCAGTTGCATTTGGATGAGATAAAACTTTTTCTTTCAATAGCTTGTTAGTTATATATAGGAAAAAAAATTAGAAGAGAAGCATAAACACTGTCTTAAAAGCAGTTGGATTACATAATGAGCAGCACTTAAAATATGTTTGTGTGGGGCAAAGTAGAGAAAGAGTCTTTAGCTCCAGCTCTTTCCTGGATGTATTTTGTACATGCCGTACAAGGCACTGTGCTAAACTGTTGACATACTTAATTATTTCTCAAATTTTAGAGGCAAAGTCCAAATATTTTGAGTCAGGTACGAAACTGTTGAGTGGGTAATAGCTATCTCTGCATATTCTGCCATCCTTAGAAACAGTTGTCAACTCTGCTCTCAAGTTTTCATGTATTTATTGAGTATGTAATATATACGGGGATGGTGCTACATTCTTAAATAAAAAGCAAGGCCACATCTTTCAAGAAGCTTATTTGTAATTTTCGTGGAACGTAAAACATGGATGTAGAAACTATGAAGATTATTTAAAGAAAACATCATTTTATGGTATTCTCACCAAATTATTTAACCCAAAATGTTTCTCACCAGAATGTTTAATCCAGACCTAATCTTGAACAAACAGGCAAATCCATCTTGTTAGAACATTCTCCAGAATAATTGTCCTGAACTCTTATAAAGTATCAACATCGTGACAACCAAACAAGGTGTGGTTGGGGGTGAGGCCGGGCAGTCCTTTCTAGAGGTGAGGAGACTAAGAGATATGAAATCCTAATGTAATGTGTGATTTGTAATTGGATCCTTGATCAAAAATATCTGCTATTTGTTTTCAGATGGTTCAGAAAAAATCAAGCGTGTGTGTACATGTGGAGAAAACAGAGAGAAGCAAAAATGGCAAAATGTGAAGTTAGTGAATCTTAGTGAATGAGTATACAGATGTTGACTGTATTATTCTTTCAACTTTTCTGTAGTTCAGGGATCTTTCACAATTAAGAAATTGGAATAAATTAAGAGGGAAAGTTAGAACAAGGGAATGAAAAGATAAACATTTGAGAATATGAAGTGTGGGAAGAGTAAGCAATGAGAGGGAGACGGACTCAGTCATGGGAGTTCTATCTGTGAGGCATGCTTTACTCAGCGAATAGGCTAGGATTGGCAGGAGACCAGTGATTCGTTAGCTCTTGTAGTTAGAAAATGAAGTTTACTTTGCTATCATGAAAATATCTCTGCTTTAGAGAACATCTTGTCTTTAAAGTAACTGTCAGATAGGTGTTAAGTGGCAGCGTCTTTTAGGATCTTTCTTAATTCCTTTCTACTCTCATCTGTTTAAGTTTGTGATCATATTTAACTCCTTTCTACACATTGGAAATATCCAGAATTTGCATTCTCTGTTTGACAATTTAGTAATTTTTTTCTTTTAATTCGCTATTAGGGCACCTATAGTGCCCTTTTGCGTGACTTTTTTTGCATGACTTCTGGTCTTTTGCATGACTTGAAGTTTGTTGCAGATTCTGATTTTTCAGACCACACCTTAGATGAGTGCTTCCTGACTTGGAATGTATACATCAGTCACCAGTTAAAATACAGATTCCAATTCAGAAGGACTAAGATGGAACCTGATACCAAAACTGATTCTTCTGGTCCTTGAACCACAGTTTGAGAAGCAAGGATCTAGAACATAGTTCTCAGTGGGTTATGAGAAAATGCATATTCTAGTCTTCCCAGGATGGTGAAGTACTTTGTCTTTAAATTCATATTCTAACCTCCCCATCAAAATCCATATTCCTTACCTTGGCCAACAGACCCTTTTAAATCTAGCCCACGTCCATTACTCCATCTTCTTGTTTACTAGCTACACCGGCCTTTTGGTTCATTGAATGTACCAAGCCTTTCCCATTTCAAGGCCTCTGCACTTAGCATTCTGTCTTAGAATACACATCTCCTGGTCTCTCACCATTGACTTCATGTTATCCTTTTAACATCCTCTAGATGACACCCTCTCAGAAAAACCTTACTTGGCCATCCTATATATTAAATACTTCTTCCAAGTTACTGTACATCATCATCATTCTTTATGTATGTTTCCTATTACTTACTGATTTATTTGTTTTCATTGGTCTTTTCCTCTGTATAAGCTCCTAAAAGGCAGGAACCTTGTTCATCATATTATTCACCACTGTATTCCTTGTGTTTGGAATGGTGTCTGAGACATAGTACATAAAATTTTTGTTGAATGAATGAATGAATGAGAGAACAAATGAATGGACTTAGGTTCTAAAAGTAGTTCTTAGTTGAGCACAATGCCAGCGATGATAATTACTGGTAGAATGAGCCCCTCTGACTGATGGTAGTATGTTCTCCCCTTAGCTTAGGTGATTTGGGACACACCCACCCTTCTGCAGAAAGGACTGAGCAGTACAGTTCTGGACTTTGGTGAAATATTATGTTCTGTTGCTGCTGAACCTTAGTTATGTTTTATCCAGTTATTACACACTTTTCCTTTTTGTGTAGAAAACTTCCTCTGTAGTTTAGTCTCAAAACTACCCACAGCTGTACAATGGATGTTTAAGTATAGGTATGAGTAGGAGTTTGGTATATAGTAATTACCCAAGTTAGTAGTAGTATTCATTCACTAGGTAGTAATTACAAAGTTGGAATTTGGCCAGGATTGTCAGGATGACATTCCTACTTATAGATAGTGAAAACAAGTTCTTTCAGATAATTAATGTTGAGATGAATCTTATTAAGAATGTAGGTCTAGGTACACTGTTAACAGATGGTGCTTTCTTAGCTTTTTCCTATCACACTGGTTCGGGTCTGAGTCCACTAGCAGATAAATCACAGCACCACTCCCTACATTGCTTGTTTTTTTCCCTAAAGGTCTCCTCTGATGACTTGCTAGCCTGACTCTGCTTGAGTTATAAAACCTGACAGAAATCACGGTTTCGGATCTGCTCCAGGCTAGCTATAAAAACATCTCTTTTCATGTAGTATATCTAACAACTACTTCTGAAACCTCCTTCTTGATAGCCTATTTCAATCAGAGTATGGAAATACTCTTTGAATAAATTCACTGCGGTGACTTTATTTCTTCTCCCCAAGCCACTGTGTTCAGTCTCTTCAGTCGTCAGTCTCCTTAAGTCCATTTGCCACAACTATTCTCTGCTCCTTTCACCTACCACCTTCCCTTTCACTAGTGCCAAGTGTAGTTGGTGAGAGTCCATATGATGAACGGCGTGCAAGTTTGCTCACCTCATCTCCACTTCCACTCACTCCTGCCTATTCCAGAGCCTTATCTCGAGGTCTTGAGCAGGATGTCCCAGTGTAGAGGAAAACTAGAAGAACAACCGAAAGACTAGGTGAGTGGTGCAGGAGAGGTGAGAGGGCAGAAAATGGTGGAGCGGGAACTGCAGTGAGGCTGACAGATGAAAGGGCCAGAGTGGGAATGGAGGGAGGAAGAGAGGCAGGGAAAATTCTGCAGGGGGCACTTTCCGGAGAACCAGCTAACACCTAAAAGGATAAGTGGCTAAATTCAGACTTTGAAAAGGAAACTTTTTTTTTTTTGATATTTATTTATTTTAGGGGAGTGTGGCAGAGGGAGGGGGAGGGGAAACAGACTGCCTGCTGAGCATGGAGCCAGACTCTGAGATTGTGACCTGAGCTGAAATCAAGAGTCCGCTGCCTAACTGACGAAGCAACCCGGGTGCCCTGAAAAGGAAACTTTTTAAAAAGGTTGCGCTTCAAAGGGGGTTAAAGGATGGTTATAGAATTTCAGCAGTATGTAAATGACACTTCTAAATGCTCTGCGTATTCCCCAGATTAGTCCAAACCACCACTTGAACCTTATTGACATCATTTGTTTGCTTAGCACTTTTTTCTTTTCTATGAAGGGAAGGTCAGTCTCAGCTCAGCATCTTTTGATTTATTGCAGATTGTAAATCAGCCACAGCTTTATTAATGAGACTTTAGCACATTGCCTTAAATGTTGATGAGATGAAAGAAAAAAAACATATGCACATATATATTAAATATGGAACCTTCAGCATTCTAATAGTTGGGAGATTAGAGAAAGATTCTGTGTGTTTTGGCAGACTTTAACGTAATAGTGTAGAGAATTTAAAAGCAATAATAACCCATGCGATTTTACCTCAGAGTGAATTTAGAAAATAAAATGCAATGTCCCATGTAAACATTTAAACCAGGTCTCTTAGTTTTGACTAGCAGTGTTCAGCAACCCCTGCCGTTACCCAAGATAGTAAAAAGGCAAGAATAAGTCAGCGGTCATCATTGCAAAAATGGTTGTCCAGTATAAGAATAGTGAACAGGGTGGATTGGAGGTTATAACGAATGTGATGAGGAAAATAAACAGCTTTGAGAGCTTGTGGGATGAGGAGTTTTGAATGACTGGATCTGAGGGGTTTCCTTAGCGGTGGATAAAACTTGAAATTCTCAATGCCCAAGTTTGTTGATCAAAATTATGATACAAATGCTACTCTCCTTTCTTTTCACATCCTTCTGGGTTTTTTCCTCTTTGCTTAAATTGAGCAATAAGAAATTAAGAAAATTAGCTTGTGGTATAGAAGGATGATTGGACCAAAATCTAAGGTATGTGATTCTTGAGCTTCAGTGTTCTAATCTATAAAATAAAGAGTACAGGGTATCCTAAGTCCCTTCCACCTCTAAAATGCTGATTCTGTAAACAAGAGAGTTGAGGACAGGTTGGTGATAACAGTGGAAGATTCATGCCTTGTTCTGTTCTCCACCATCACTCAACTCTTCCCTCAGTCCCAGCTGGAAACACAACCCTTTTTTTTTTTTTTTCATTTCATTCGTTTTTAGACTGTTTCTTGGAATGCTTTGGTTCCAGAATGCTTCAGGCATCACTGTGTGCGGGTAGAAGGAGACGGAGTAGGCAGGGTTCATTCTGCTCCTGTCCTCACTTCTTGTTTTATATATTGTGGTGGCTTACAAGGTAATCTTTAAAAATCTGTTCTATTTCAGTACACTTTTTTCCCTTATCATAAAAGCAGTGAATATGAGAGTGTATCTTTGCCAAAGAGCTCTCATAGACCTCAGGGTTCCTTTGCAAAGCACTACGAAAACAAGCTTCGTGTAAATAAAGCCAAGCAATAACTCCCTGGCCTACCGATGCTGAAGCCTTGCTCCTCAGTGTGAGCCACTGACCTGCCATCCTGTGGAGACTTGTTAGAAGTGCAGAGGCTTGGGCCCCACTCCAGACCTACTGAATCAAAATCCACATTTTGACCAGAGTCCCAGATGATTCATTTGCACATTGAGTTTGAGAAGCCCTGCAGCAGTCCAGGCATTATCCAGTTTCCTGGGCTCTATACCTGACGGTGAAGGACGCATGGTGCGTGAAGTATGTCCTTAGGAGGGTTCACTTTAATCCTAACTGTCCTTAAGAACGGTGGAAGAAAGAAGGATCCTTGAAGTATATATTTATGGCTAACTCTTATTTCCACCTGAGTCTTTTACTACAGTGTACTCTTAAGTTGGTGCTATTGATCCTCTCTTAACATGTGGCTTCTAGAACACCATTTTCCCAGATTTCAACCTGCCATCTCCTTTCATTTCTCTCCCACACCATCACATCCACATTAAATCTGGGCTTCTGGGAAATAGAGCTGAGTCGCTAAATATGCCTTAAGTACCCTTAAACCACCACCTCCTATTCCTATTCTCTTTTCCTTCTATTTCCCCTTCATTTTCGGCTGAAATAATAGAACCGATTCACAGAACCAAAGGCTTCTATGAAATAATTTACCAGTAAGTGGCAGTTTATAAGGACTATTCATATTGAACATGTGAATTTTTTTTAAGGATTCAGTTTTTGGGTTATCTAATTTTAATTTTCTGTTTCTTTTTCGTTTGCCATTTGATATTTTCATTCTATTTGGAACCTTAAAGAACAGATAGGAAAGAACATAAGAACCTCAAATTGGCTTTTTTTTCTTCGGTGGGGAAAAATCGTAAATACCTGCTGAAATATAATTGTGTATTTTCTAATGCAACATAATTTTATCTACGTTCAATTTTCAGATTTAAGTGTGTGTGTATGTATAAGATAATAAGATAAGGTTCCTATCACTTCCCTTCTAAGAATTCCATTATTTCCCTTAGTATATGTTATTTATTTATATTTTTAAAATATTTATTTATTTTTGAGAGAGAGAGAGAGAGAGAGAGAGAGAGGAAGAGCACACAAGCAGGGGGAAAGGCAGGCAGAGGGAAAAGCAGCTCCCACTGAGCAGGGAGCCCGATACAGGGTTCGATCCCAGGACGCTGGGATTGTAACCTGAGCTGAAGGCAGCAGCCCAAGTGACTGAGCCACCCAGGCGCCCCAGTATAGGAGTTATTAATGCTTCCCCTAAAAAATAAATTTCTCCAGAACCTTCTGTTTTTCCCTAGCTCACTTCTCTGACATGTGGCTGCTTCTGCACTGTTTTGTACTCTACGCTACCGATAGGCCTTTTCTGGGAGGCAGCCGTCATCATTCATTGCCATTAATTTATCGACTAATCTGGTAGAAGTGGTCCAGAATATCTCCATGTGACTAACTGTCTTCTAAAATGTAAATGCAGGATTGATAAATTGTCAGAAGAATGCAGCTGACAGGCCTGTGCTCTAGGCTGAAGTCACAGCTTGCAGAAGCTTTCAGTGCAGTTTAGGGTGGTGGGCCCCCTACCCTTCACCACCACACTGTGTCTAGTCCCCAGAAGACATTCTCAGCTACTTGCTGCTTATCATGCAGAAATTTGCTTATCAAAAATAACATACCATTTTTCTTTGAGAAATAGTGTATCACTGCTTTGCAGCTAGTGATACTTAGGCTTATCAAGCTCTATATTAATCAGCTCTTAAAAAATTTTTTAGCATATTTATACTAAAAGAATTTTTCTATGAACTAATCTTTTGAGTACTTTTAATCCAGCAAATTGAAATAGTAAGATATTCAAATTTTTAAAAATCTTACCTATATAACCTCTCTAATTTTATTGCTCTTTTTTATCAATGACTACTGATATCTGCTCTTAGTTCTTTAAAGTCCTTTGATAATCATCATCTTTTCTTTAATTATTTTGGTTTGAGGATTACTTTTTGTTTTTCTTGTCGAGCCGTTAATAAGTATGAGTTTTTATGAATAACAAGTCTCTGGGTGTAAAAAACAGACTTGGGCGTGTGTTGGCGCCCACCCTCCCCTCACCCATGTGAACTACTCACTGTGCAGCCTTGTAAATGATTGCAGTGTGTGAGTTTTTCTTTCAGGATTCTCTCTCACTCTTTTCTGAGTGTGGCGATAATAGCTCCCTCTGATGAATTGGTAATTACAGATCACAGTGTGCTCTCCTTAGTTGAAACCTGTGTTTCAAGCTCTGTTAATTGTCAGACTGGTGTGATTTGTTTTAAATGTCTAAATGGAAAGTATTTTGCTATCATCAGATTTCATTTTCCTTTATATTGAACTTCAGTAATGAGTGTGTTCTCCTGTTTTAGGTACGCTTTGTAAAGAATATAACTTCCTGGAAAGAGATGAAACCAGGGTTTTATCATGGACATGTTTCTTATTTGGATTTTGCAAAGTAAGTTGTACCAAAATGACACACTAAAGAATGCTTTGTACTTTAGCAACCTAAAAAGAAACATATTTATTAAATTGTTATGATTCTGATTCAAAAAAAAAAAGTACTGGCTTGCCTTTGCCACTTTTAGAGATGTAATTTAAATACACCTTCTGGTGTTTTACTGCCCTCTGGTGTTCATAAGTTGATTATTGTCACATTAATTTTAGAAATTCGAAGTAGACTAAATACAGGCTAAAGTTATTTATCATTATTCTGTTTATGTGTCTTGTATAAGTAAGTGACACTATTTTAGGAGAACAAAAGGAATATTCTAAACATGGGTTATTTTGTGAATCCATTTGAATGTTTTTTTGTAACACATAGAGTAGCATTGTAGTAAAACTTCAAATCTTTTCCCCCAATAACCTGTACTAACTTCAAAGACATATTTAAAATGTATTTTTAAAATGATTTAAGCTCAGACACATTCCCTCAGTCATTTCATTAGTAGTCGTAACTTCAGATTAATATACTCTCATGTATTTGTCAATTCTAGAGAGTATTCTATGTCAAATTTGAAAATTAAGTTTGATAGCCCAGTCATTTTAACCTACTAAATTTGAAAAGAAAAAGAGTTGAGTGAATTATTACTGATTTAGACACTAACCCATAACTTTTTGAAGAGCATGTAATTAAAAGGGAATCTCCCAGATATTACATACATGAAACAATATATTTTTATTTCTAGTTCCACAGTACTCAAGATGTTTCAGTAAAATGGTAGCTTTAAAATTAGATGTACATTTTTCTGTAAATAATTCATACTGCAATATTGAAAACATTTTATAGGCAGCTTTAAAATAAATTAATTATTTTTTCCTTGCAGAGGCACTGAACCAATTTCATAAACTCCATTCATATGCATATTTTCCCTCAGGGCTGCATTATCCTTCAATTGAATGTCTGTTACCCTTTCACCTAAATGATTTATTTTTTCCACACACAGCTTGGTTTCTAATACTTGAGGTTTCCATTATTAAAATAATATATTGAGTGCTTTTGCTTTTGGCAAAAGTCTTGTACTTGAAGCTCTGGTGTATGCTAGGGTTCTTGCAGTTGAAAAAGTATAAAGTTTCTTGAAAAGATTAATCTCATTTATTAAATACTAACATGAACGTTTAAGGTTTTGAATATTTTCATAATGGGTCTCATGTTTTTGGAAGTGAAAAGTATCGTGAAAAATTTCAGTAGACTTTTACAAGATTTTAAGCAAATGCCTGAAAGAAATCACCTAGCAAGAAGATGTTTTGATGTATATAGTCAAGAACTATTGTAGATGTAACTAGTAAATTTTAAAATAAATTTTAGTTTGACAGACCTAATGACCATGAATGAGTAAGGAAGAGGAAAGAAACATCACCTTACCAATTTTAGAATACTTTTATTCTTCAAAACGTATTCTTGACTGCCATAGTAGTTTGTGGAATCCATTAAAATGTTTGCCTTCAGGAGAAAACAAGTCAAATTTGGTAAAAGAAATGTTTAATCACTTAGCTTTTCAGTTGCCTTAAAAGAGGTCCCTAAAAAGCTTATAAACTCAGTATATCCCAAGAAACCTAGGAAGCAAGGTAAAGAAAATAAAAATGAAAAGTGATTTCTGGTTTAGACTGATCACTAAGAAGTACACATTTTATTTATAAGCCTGTATGTGTTCAAGCCATGTTTTGGCTATAGTTTTCTGGTTTTATTCAGAACTTTAGCATAATAACAAAAACCTCTCCTTGTTCCAAGTTTGTATTCCTGTCCTGTCTTGCTTTTTGTTCTTAGTCTTATTCCCGATTTTTTTTAAGCACATTTCCTAGTTCCTTTTTCCATTTTTCTCTTTAGTGTTCAATTTGTTTTCATTTCAGTTGGTAGACAGCACAATTTTTAAAATACTATAGATATCATTAATGTCATAAATTTAGAAATTTTTCACTAAAAATATTTGTATAGATTGGACATTTTCAAAATGTCATAGAGTGCAGGCAATATGAAGTTGTAATTCTTATCCTCATTGAGTTCACGGAAGCCCCATTTTTTTTCTGTAATTATCAGTTCATTATGTTTCATTATAAACAGTGAAAATATTACAGATCATCCTCCCTTTTTACATTCATACTCCTTCTTTACCAACAGCATCTATTACCTCAGCTTTGATTTTCTTCAAATTTTACAAAATAAAAACATTAGAAAACCTCTTTCATCTATTTCAGTGACATTTTCCTTTATAGTGAGTAGTATTCAGCTGAAAAGAAGACTTTGTGAATGCTGGTTTCCGTCAGAGTCTGCTGAGATTTTCTATGATCTAGCTACCTACGGGTGACATGTCAGCATCTGTCTTAGATATTTGGAAATTATTTTTGATACAGCAGTCTTATTCAGTTGCGTGTCAGGTGTGTACCTTTGTGGTTATCCCCAGAAATGAGTATGGGTGTTTATCGCTGTCATTCTGGTTTCTCCATATCACCCCTGTTGTCTTTCTCAGAACAGTTGAGGTGAATCAGTGAAGAGCAGATATGTCAGCGCAAGAAACACATAACTGAAGCTTCACTAGGTCTGAAATACCCTAGAGAGTATTAAAACGACAATATTTTAGGCCTAACAAAGTTTGTTAGTTTACAGATTTATGTGAGATTGTGCCCTTTTACCTTTCTCTCCTGAACCAGTTGAAGTTTGCACCATTTTTTTTTTTTTTTTTTGCTTTCAGCAAATATGTCACAACATTATAGAAACATTTAAGTCGTTGTACTCATTACAGGCAATGTGCAAGAGTTGCCTTTTTATTGACCTTGGACCACCAGCTCTTTCTACAGCACTGATCCTGTAGATGGCTTAGGAGCAGTCTCCCCAGCCAGACGGATCTGCAGTTAAATCCTCCCTGTTCCTTACTGGCTCCGTGGTTTCAGCCACATCACTGCAGATCTGCCTTTTCCCCATTTGTGAAGTGAAGATAATTAAAGTAACTACTTCCTGGTGGTTTTGAGGATTAAATATGATAATGTATGTGAAGCAGTAGGTTTCGTGTCTCACATAAAGCAGTGTTATGTTCTTTTATAATTCCGTCTTCTCTCAGTTACCACGTTGTCTAACTGGTGTTTTCTTCTCCCTGTCTGAATCCACGCTGGCCCTTCTTATTCTCAACTCGTACTCAGGCATTGCTCAAGACTCAGTCTTTGCCTCCATTATTCCCTTTGGGGAAGTTTGCCCATTTTTCTTTACCAAGACATCGAAGCCACAGGGCACCTGGGTGGCTCAGTCGGTTAGAGGTCTGCCTTTGGCTCAGGTCATGATCCCAGAGTCCTGGGATGGAGCCCCGCATCGGGGAGCCTGCTTCTCCCTCTCCCTGTGCTGCTCCCCCTGCTTGTGCTCGCTCTCTCTCCGTCAAATAAATAAAATCTTAAAAAAAAAAAAAAAAAGACATCAAAGCCAGAAACTAGAGTCATCTTGGACAACCCCTTTCTTCACCACATACATTTTAATCAGTCACCAGGTCTTTTGAGTTTGGCTTCTTTCACTTGGCATAAGGCTTTTGACATTCATCCAATGTATGCATCTATCAGTAGTTAGTTCTTGGAGGAGTAGTATTCCATTGTGTGGATACACTACAGTCTTCATCCATCCACCAGTTTCTGGATATTCGGATTGTTTCCAGCTTTTGGTGATAATGAGTACAGCTGCTAAAACATTTGCACGTAGATTTCATGTGGACATATGTCTTCATTTCTCTTTGGTAAATAGAAGTGGGATTGCTGGATTGTATAGTAACTCTATAAGACACTGCAAAAGTGTTTTTTTGTGTGGCTGTACTATTTGCAATCTCACCAACAGTGTATGAGAGTTTCAGGTGCCATGCATTCCTGCCAGCATTTGGTATTGTTAGGCCTTTTTTTTTCCTCTTTTTTTTAAGTTTGGGCCATTCTAATAGATGCATAGTAGGTGAATGCCCTGTTTAAGAGGTAAATAATTACTCCAAAAATCACAACATCAGCAGTGGGACCAACAAATACCAACAGGTCATTCTCTGTTTTTGAAATAAGATCATGGGAACCTGCCACATGGGGAAGGATTTGAAAGTTTCTATGAACCCTTCAGGGTTAAGAGAGTCCAGAATAAATATATATAAGATATCAGTGTCCACAATGAGACTGCTGCTTCCCTAGAGAGGTTGAATCTAGTATGAAGCAGAAATCACAGGGGCGCCTGGGTGGCTCAGTCGTTAAGTGTCTGCCTTCGGCTCAGGTCATGATCCCAGGGTCCTGGGATTGAGCCCCATATCGGGCTCCCTGCTCTGCGGGAAGCCTGCTTCTCCCTCTCCCATTCCCTCTGCTTGTGTTCCCTCTCTCGCTGTGTTTCTCTCTGTCAAATAAATAAAATCTTAAAAAAAAAAAAAAAAATCACAAAGCATTGTGCTTCCCCAAAGCTAGTCAGCCCTCTTGCAGCTTCATCACGTTCCATGTTAGCTTTGTCCAGCCAGACAACAAGGTTCCTTTCAAATGTTCTGAGTATGCACTTGTTCTTTTAACTATTCATGACGTTTACTCATTTATCCAAACTATATAGAGTGTGGGTGTAAAGACATGAGCCTAGTTCATGTTCCTTGCTTTGCCATACCACATATGCTGATGCGGCAAGAATAAGGTTTCTAAAATGGCTTCTTACCAACCTGCTGCTCAGATTATATTTTTTGCCTTTTGATCTTTATAGAACATCGCAGATTCCTACCAAATATACTGTTCTCCTCCTAGGAAGATCATGTTCTAACAGGTCAATAACAGTTTATATCTCTGGAATGAAGATGGGTTGTCTTTTCTTTACCTGAGTCCCGTGAGGAACAGCTCAGATGCCCAGCCAGGGTTAAAGGTGGAGTTCGTGACCATAGAGTACGTTTTCTCCCTGTACAAAACTACCTGGTTGGCAAAAGAATTAAACCCACAAACCTAAAAGGATGCTTGTTTCCTAACCAGCTGAGCTGAATGGCCCAGATGCTATTTTTGTCATGCCTGTTTTCTGTTAGAATTTTTGTCATGCCTGTTTTCTTGCCTCCATGTCTATATAACCATGTCCTAACTTATAAATAATAGTCTTATCCATCTTCAGAATGAGTTCATACATGTTATCTTATTAAAATCATACTTCATACATGTAAATGCCACCAGAGCCATGCCCCAGAAAGTCATTTCCCAGACAGCAAGAAGAATTTTGTACAGTGCCGTATCACCTTTTCAGTGCCACTTGGTAAGAATTGCTGTCTGTCCTACATGTCAGGGCTTGTGGGGGTGGGGAGGAAAAAAGAGGAAGCAGTGGTGGGAGATTATATGGGAAGGAGGTGATTCCTGAGAGAATGACTCCTGGTGGTTACTGGCTAATAATGAAGATGGTAAGGGGGTTCCCAGGCAATCCCACAGTTCTAAGATTGGAGTCATTGCCCCATCATCCTGTGCTTTCCCCTCCTTGTAGCTTCCTATTACAAGACTCTCCACTCTCTCCATTAAGGTAGCAACTGTGTTTTTCTTTTTCTTTTTCTTTTTCTTCTCTTCTCAAGATTGATTGATTGAGAGACAGAGAGCATGAATGGGAAAGGCAGAGGGAGAGGGAGACGGAGAATCTGAAGCAGACGCCACGCTGAGCGTGGAGCCTTACTTGGGGCTCGATCTCACGACCCCGAGATCACGACCCAAGCTGAAACCGAGAGTCCAATGGTCAACCGACTGAGCCACCCAGGCACCCCTCAACTGTATATTTCTGATGGTCCCCCCGCCCCCAGCTCTTCTCGCTACTGAGTACAGTGTCCCGCAGAAAGGCTTCCTAAGTGGTTACTTCCCAGCAGTCTCTTCAACCTCATTCTGTAATATTTGACACCTGTGTGTCTGGCACTGTGCTGAACACTAGTGATAAAGCTATGAATAAGACAGAAGCAGTCCCTGCCCTCATGGAGCTTCTACTGTAATGCCTAAGGTGGCAGTGCCATATATTTGGCAATGATACTATTTCTTCTTTTAAAAACTTGTGAAAAAATTGTTTACTGCATTATTTTTATGAGTTGAGTGAAAAAATGCATTCCTATTCTGATCAGCCAACTCACAACTTTAATATTATGATGATGTTTGACAAAAGGATTCTCTGTAGTTCGCAGTATTTCATTCTGTACACAGAATTTTAGTGACTTTGTGTCACTTAGTGGTGAGAAAAGAATTAGAAGTCAAGACCACTGACCCCTTCTCACACACAAAGTGGTTCTTATAGAATATAACCTATTTGTAAATTAGGAATTTCCTGGTTCGTTAATTTTCAGTAATTCAGAGGCTGAAAGAATCAAGTTATCCAGGCACCTTGCTTTTTATCTTCTATACTCTCTTTTCACTACTCATTTGCTTAAGAACCAAGTAGAAGACATTTATAGAATGCCTGCTGAGTGTAAGACATTGATTGCAGTGGGCAGAAGTAATGGGGAAATGTGAAATTGGTTAGTTTAGCTATATGCTTTTTAGTGCCTTTGGAAAAAGATTTTAGTAAGAAGGGAAATTTAAGTTATAAGCTGTGAGCTAAAATTAAAGGTTTCCGTGAGCAAATGAATAAACATAACAAGAGTGGTTAAATGAATAAGCAACTTTCACTGTCTCTTATCAGAGTCACATAACCTAAGCTTAGGTCTCTCATTTCTCATCACGATTCCTATTTTAGGAGAGATTGCTAATATTTTTGTACTCTTTCAAATTATATAATCAGCGGGCAAGTATTTATGTATACTCGGCCCCGTGAAATATATGAAAGTGTACAGTATTATGCCTGTTCCCAAATGGCTTATAATGCTACTGGGGAGAGAAGACTTACAAGAGAAACACTAGTCGGACGAGCAGTGAGTGGAATCGCCTGAGAGCAGTATGTCCTGGGTGCACATGTCAGTGAAAGCAGGTAGCACCTTGAGCCCTAGGCTTTCCAGGCTTTACGAGATTTATTGCCCCTCTGCAATAAATTTTTGTGTTCCCAAACAGCAGCCAATGGTTATTTTTTTTTTTTTTTTTGCTCTCCTGCTTTATTGAGATATATTGACATATACATTGGGTAAGTTGAAGGTGTACAATGTGATGATTTGATACGCATGTATTGTTAGGTGTTTACCACAATAAGGTTAATGAACACATCCTTCAGCTCACACAGTTACCATCTTGTTGCTGTCCTTACAGTGGGAACGTTTAAAGTCTACTTTCCATAGCAACTTCAGGTTTACAATACACTGTTGGTAACTACAGTCACCGTCTTGTACAGGACAGCCCATATCGCGACACTTCTCCGCTGACTCAGGCTTCCCTCCTGATGCTTATAAACCTCTGTAAAGCCCACCCCCTTCCTCCTACTCACTTTCTGATCCTGCTGCAACCAGGCTGGTCTCCTTGCTGTTGCTCGAAAATGCCTGGCAGTTAGCTGCTCGTGTGGGGCGGGGGCTTCATACTCCTGGACTTTCATCTTCCTGGAACATTTTCCAGAGGCCTGCCTGGAAATCCCTGTTTTGAATTGTACTCTCCCCACTTCTGGCAGGTCCGTATTCCTTTTCACTGCATCAGTTTTTTTTCCTTAGTACTTTTTACCATCTCACATATTTACTTATTTGTTTACATTCTGTCTCCCCCAAATAGAATGTTGGCTCCATAAGGACAAGGAATTTTGTCTTTTTTTTTCTCACCACTCTACTCCTAGTATTAGAATAGTGCTGGCATGTATTGGGTGCACAAAATGTATTTTTCAAATGAATTAATATAATAGAATAGAAAAATGAGAATGGCATTCTAGTTAAGGAAGACAGAATGAGCAGAGGCATGTAAGGAGAAATTGGAATAAGTGTTATACGCTGAGGGAGGTAGAAGAGGTGGGCCTGACTCTTAACAGATGGTTTCTTCTTTGAGGACAGTTAAAAATAAAGTTAGGTCAATAAGGTGATACCTGAGACATAGGCCAGCAAGCATTAGCAACCAAAGGAGTTTGGGTTTGATGTCAACATAAACAGTAGAGTTATTCCAAGTTCCTAAGAAGAATGCTCTAATAAATGGTGTTTTAGTAATACCAGTTGGGAATTGGTCTGGAAGGTAGATTGAAAAGGAGAGACACCGCTGCAAGAAAACCAACGAGGTTATTGCAGTGATGCAAACAAGGGGCCTTGGGAGAGGGCAGTGGTGGAAAGGAAGGGAATGATGGGGACAGGTCAGATCTGTGGGGAAGCTGACAGCAGAAAAATCAAAAGGACTTGGTAACTGTGCCATATGAAGAATAAAGGAAAGTAGAGGTGACGATAATACGAACGTTTCAAGACTGGGACGAGTGAGGATATTAGAACAGGAGCCACCTGGATGATTCTAGGGGCTGCATGGGTTGCTAAAGTAAAAGCCTTCTCTGTCTCCTCTATTCCTTCACCTCTTTCTCATTCCCCAAGGAAACAGTGCTGGAAACCAAATGTCTTTCAGTCTTATCTTTAAAATGAGCAATAGCAGAAGGTAGACTCCAGTGGTCACACTTGCGTGGATTTAATGTGGTATCTATTGATAACGTGTGTCTGGTTTGGTGGGCCAGAAATGAAAAATCATTGCTACATAAAATTAAAATGTTTATGTAATTCTTGCCAGTAAAATTTAAAATTGTCTTTCATTCAAATTTCCCTTCTCTTCTTTATCTTCAGCAGTAATTTTTAAGTTCTTATTTCCTGTTTTACTGTATTGTAACATAAATCATAAACTATTTCCTAATCTCCACATATTCTATTTTATTTAAATACTCATGTTCTTCTTTCCTTATAGAATTTATACCTCAATCTTTTAATTGCAAGACACCCCAAAACAGAATGAAAATAGAGATTTCACCTTTTACATTTCGCTCTGTTTCAGATTTGGTGTGAAGAAGAAGCCAATTTATATTAATGTCATAAGGGATCCTATCGAAAGGCTAGTTTCTTACTATTACTTTCTGAGATTTGGAGATGATTATAGACCAGGGTTAAGAAGACGAAAACAAGGAGACAAAAAGGTAATATTTTAGTTTTAAGATGTTTATAAAGATAATTGTTTATCAACTACAATGAACAGTGTTCTTTTGAAATTTTTTATTAATTATAAATGTACTACTTGCTTATTGTGGAAATCTGAAAAGAACCCAAAAGTATAAAGAAGCAAAAGTAAAACTTATAGTTGATATTTTGGTGTACACATAATTTTTTGTCCTTTAAAAAAGATATTTTACTTTAGTTCCAGGGCTGAATATTTCTCTTACTATAGTCGTAACAATTTTCTGTGAGATAGTTATAATTCTTCATTCATATGAAGAATTTTGTGTACGTACTTTGGTTCTTTTAGTCTCGATGGTAGCAGTTTATATTGATTTGTGATCATCGGTTTGGGAACACTGTTGCTGAAGCGGCTGCTTTTTTTTTCAGAGGACATGAGAATAGTAACAGTGTTCTTTCTTATTAGCAGGTTCAGATTTGGGTTGTCTTCTTGTTAAGTGCATCCTCCAGAGTAGCACCAGTGTTATTTTCCTGAGAAACCAAACTGATTTGTCACTTTTCTGGTGGGACACCTTTACTGGGACCCCATTGCTCACAAGTTTGCCCAAGGCAAAAGAGACACAGTCTGACGGAATCTGAGACTGACATCTCCTGCCTCAGGCACCAAGTGCTTCAGCCATGTGAGGTGTAACTGTCCTCCAAACTTACTGCCGCCTCATACTTTGGACACGTGTGTTGTTCCCCGTATTTAGAATGTCTCTCCTTCACTCTGGAAAACTGTCCGCTTTTTAGGTCCAGCTCAGATGTTAGCTCGTCAGTGAAGTCTTTTCTGGTGCCCCACAGGCAGTTAGTCGTGTCACTTTTAAGGCTCCCAGAGCACTCCATTCAAACCCCTTTTTTAAAGCATTTATTTGTGGTATTTGAGTTATTTGTTCCCATATATGTCTTCTCCAAAACGTTGTGAACTTCCCGAAGTGGGGGCCATATTTCATTCTTCCTTGTTGTTTCCCTAGTATTTAGCACAGTGCCTGGTTCATCTGGTAAGTGCTTAGCAAATGAGTTGAATAAGTGAATTCTGCACATTTTGAACCTAAAGTGTTGTGTAATCATGATGCTAGATACCTGATACAATAATTAACACCCAACAATGAATTTTTCACTTAAGTTACATGTGCCTTCTGTGTCACATGAGGAGGTGATTTATTTTGTTTTATTTACTTTTTTCTCTTTTCTAGAAATTGCTGTTTCTTTCCTTAGGCTCAAAGCTTTAGGCACAAGGCACTGATCCTAACACAGATAACTGACCAGACCTTTTGTTTTGGGTTTTTTTTTTGGGGGGGGGAATGTCCACTGATCTCTTAGTATTAGTTAATCTTCTAAAATATATATATACTTAGGTTATTATGGTGATTCTATGACATTTTATAAAATGTAATAATATAACTCTTGTGATCTAGTACTTTAGAATTTGTTGATAGTTCTTTCTAAATTCACTCCAACACTTCTTCCCTTTCTCCCTTCCTCCTTCCTACTTTCCTTCCTTTTTTTTTTTTTTTTTTAATTTGGCCTCTTCATTTACACTGTTTTTACTCAGTAGATGTTAATATCTATCTCCCTCCTTTGACCAAAGGAATATTAATGTGGGTAAGGAAAAGATTTGCAGTTCTGTCGGTTCCTACCTGCACCATCTGTCACTGTCAGCCCTAGATACCATGGTTTAGTGGTTGCTGCCCTATGTAGTAATTTGGGGAATTGAGTAATAATAATACTTAATATAACACTAAAAGTTCACATCTATTGAGTGCTTACTGTGTATCAAGCACTGTTTTAAGTTATAGATATATGTATTTTTTCAGGTAGCCCGTACAACAGTTCTGTAAGGTAGATGCTCTTCTTGTCTCTATTTTACAGATAAGGAAGCTGAGGCACAGAAAGGTTAAGTATCTTGCCCAGTGTTGTACTACCAGGAAATGGTAGGGCTGGAATTTAAACCCAAGTACTCTAATAAAACCCAAGAGCTCACTGTCTTAAGCCCTCTCTATTCCCTTTAAAAAAGAAGGGAGGGAATACAACATGCTACCCAACATTCGTATATGAGAGATGTTCCCAAGTTGCATTCTCAATACGCACAGAAAAATTCAGGCAGATATTTTAACATCATTTTCCTTTCATATTTGAAAGATTTAGGTAGATATGCCCTCCAAGCCTGGAGACTTAACCATTCTTCACCCTGATGATGATAGGGTTTGGTTTGTTTTTGGTTTTGTCTTTTTATGTCATTATAAAATACATATTAATACACCTGTTTATTTAGATGTAATATTAGTAACACCAACAAAATACTTTTGTATTACACTAATTCTCATGAAGACAGGGCCATCTACAAATGCTTTATTAAAGTGAACAATTACTTTGCTTTATGATAAGAAAAATGGACCTTTTGGTCTTGAAATGTATTGAAACATACACATTTTTAATAACTTGGCTTGTTTCTCATGACACAAGTGTTGGCAACATTCTGGGACCTAATTAGTTAAATAATGTTGTTTTATTGCAAATAACCCCATATCTTTTTTTTTTTTTTAAGATTTTATATATTTATTTGACAGGGAAATAGAGATCACAAGTAGGCAGAGAGGCAGGTAGAGAGAGAGGAGGAAGCAGGTTCCCTGCTGGGCAGAGAGCCCGATGTGGGGCTCGATCCCAGGACCCAGAGATCACGACCTGAGCCGAAGGCAGAGGCTTAACCCAATGAGCCACTCAGGCGCCCCAATAACTCCATATCTTTAACTGGAAAGAGTTTTCATTCATTAATAAACTCATATCTATAGAGTTGATAAGACTGCATGACATATAACATTTTTTAAATGGCAGCGTATTTGAAGATAAGGGCGATTAAAAGGTGGCTATGATAACGTAGGAAATACCTGGCAAAGATTGGAAATACCTTGCGTTGGCTTCATTTCCATTAAATTGTATATTTTTTACACCTCAAGTGATACTTGGAAGCATATTAGGCAATATTCAGTTCAGTTCACTCATGGCAACTATTGTGTTTTAAAGTGCAGTACCCGATAATCTGAACTGCTTCCTCCTTACACTGTCAAACAGTAATTTCAAACACATTTCAGGCACATGTATACCTATGATAGCTTTCAGCTGATCTTGGAAGGAACAAAAGATTTGTTTTATTTGGGAGATTTCAAATACTCTGTTCTTTGTATTTGTAACTGGAGGTTTACTTAGTATAATCTCTGTCCAGGACCTGGAAAATAGGGATATTAAATAATATAGAGGCCAGCACTAAAGAACTATATAGAGATCAGTGATTCTCAAACTTTATAGTCTTAGAACTCCATTTACTCTTAAGTTATTGAGGACGCCCAAAGAGCTTTTGTTTGTATGATATTTATCAATATCAAAAAATACACCAATTTACTGGGAAATTTAAAAAATATTAATTTAAAAGTAACAGTAGGAAACCCATCATATGGTAACATAAATAATATATTTTAATGCAAATAACCATTTTTTTAAAAAGCATAGAGTTGTATTTTACATTTTTGCAACTTTTTAAAAATATCTGGCTTAATATAGACAGTTGGATTTTCATATCTGCTATTGAATCCATCTGTTGAATATGTTCTTTTGGTCGAAGTGTATAAAGAAAATCCCAGTTTACACAGATATGTAATCGGAAAAGGGAGGATTTTAACAGCCTTTTTAGAAGATTGTGGATGTTCTTTAATATTACACTAATACAGAATCTGAAACCATAGTAGTGAACTTTTTATGTTCTGCTACATTAAAATCCATTGATATATTTTAAAGCACTTTGAATGGATTTTTTAACTGAGCATAATTGTATAACATTGGTCATTGGAAACATTCATACACTAAGTTATGTGGACCTTCCAGATGTTGATACATTTTATTATACAATATCAGGAATTCACATTCATTAATATCACTACTGATCTCATCAGAGAAGTCTTTAAGTATTGGGAAACTGTCAGACTTATGGTGGCAGATTGGGTTTTCCAAAATTTTATATTTTTGCTTGAAAGCTTAACTTTTGTCACTGGCTGCCACAGGATTTCTCAGCCTTGACACTATTGTTGTTTTGGGCCAGACAACTTGTCATAAGGGGCCACCTATACACATAGGATGTTAACTGGTATCTCTGACCTCTAACTAGTAGCATCCCTCCACACGTCCCAGTTGTGAGAACTGAAAATGTGTGCAGACATTGCCAGATGTCACCTGCTGGGTCAAAACAGCTCCATTTGGGAACTGCTGGGCTACTAACACGGTCAGTTGTTTTCTGCCAAGGGGCAGGTACGCTTTGTTCATTTTGAGAAAATATCGACCAAATACCCAAGTTTGAATAACCATAGTTTGTCCCTCACTCCTTTGTTCAATGTAGGGCTTCTTATAGCTTCTAAGGAATATTTATTAACTTGTTTTGTTAGCAGAACACCAAGGGGGGTCATATTTCTAGAAAGAGTAAATAGTTACATGCTCTAAATAACAATCTAAAGGAGAATCAGTTTATGTTTATTAAGAAGTACTCATTGATCTCGGGGTTACAATTCCTACTCCAATTTGTATTCTTTTTATTTCTTACTCTAAATTAACGAGACTTATTGACAGCTCTAGGTATTATAGTGAATTTAGAATGTTCTACCTAAAAATATATATTAGTTTACAAAAGGTAGTAATGAGGTTAGAAGAAATCCATACTTAGTGCTACCTCATTCTGTCATTAACTTACAAAATTCTGCCTCCACAGTTCTTACCAATTCACAATCCCCTGACCCTTGTTTGTTTATGGAACATGAATTTTACAATTGTGTCTCACAAAGACATGTGAACAAGTTATCGTTTGCATAGGTAGCATTAAAAAGCATCACAGGAAAGCAATATAATTCTTTACAGCTCATTTTTATTTGAAAGTCCGATAGACCAGTATTCTCTATCTTAGTCAAAGGTGCACAACCCAGAGTCAGCCTTGACTTGTTGGGTTTCTGTTTGGGACCATAGGTGTTTCCTTTCATCAAAACAGAGAAAACAGAAAAGTCGGTTATCATGGAGTTGAAGAAAGAGATGATGAGTTCAAATTAGATATTATTTTTTAGTCATGTATAAGTAAGTGGAGGTATCCACTAAATATTGTATTTGTATCTCAAAAAATAGGTCGAAACTAAATTATAGATTTGGGAGTCATCAACATTAGGTGGGAGTTGAAACAAGGGATTGAATGAAATTGCACTTGGAAAATCTAGAATATGAAAAGAGGACCAAATGAAAAAGGAAGAAGAAAAAGAAGAGAAGCCAATATGTAGCTCTGGGGCATGCTAACATTTAAGTAATAGGCAGAGAAAGAAGAGCATGGCAAGGAGCCTGAGGTCAAAGAATCAGAAGACAAACCTGGTGAGTCCAAATAGATGGGAAAATAATTTCAGTTGCGAAGGAGTTAGCGAATTGAGGATTTAAAATTGTCCCTTAGATTTGCCAGTGGGGAGGTCATTAGGGATGTTTGAGAAAGTAATATAAGTAGAATCCAAAGGGTCGAGGAGTAACTGAGAAATGAATGAAGACCTAGAGGAAAGGACCACTCTTGGGAGAGAAGTTTGGCTTTAGAAGGAACAAAAAGCATCAGGAAATGTTTCTTTAAGATGACAGACACTTGGGCATATTATATATCTAAAGAGAGCAGGGGTGATGGTTAGTACAAGAGACTAGAGAAAAACTGTTGGAGCAGGGTCTCAGAAGGGGGTAAGGATGATATTTAAAGATAGAAGAAGGAAATACTTCTTTCAAGATGAGGACAGTAGAGGGCTGGAGATGGAGATAAGCTTTTGTTCAAGGAGGAAATCCAGGGAGCTTACTCTTAACTTGAGTTTTCTGTATAAAGTGTGAAGCAAGATCCTTTGTAGAAAAGGATTTGAATGTAAGTATAATTGCCATCACTATCAAGCATCACATTTTGATTACTTTTTTTAAACTTCAGTTTTAGGAGTTAAATATCTAAACCAATAATCTAAATAATCTAAAGAACTTTTTGATATTTCATGCTCTTAAAAACATCTGGATCTTGCTCACAATGAATTGTTCTTTCTAAACATAGATGGTTTTTAAGTGAAAAACTGATCATTTTTTTGTTTCTGTGGTGTACTGAACTGGGTTTTGTGGGAGAGGAAGGGAGTCTGGAGTGTTTTTATTTGAAGGACTTCAAATCTTAGAAGAGAAAAATATTTATGTATAGAAAATCCTATTTCTGAAATATGACCAAATGTGTAGGAGAAGGCTAATAGGAAGATTTTGATGGCCATGCATTTGAGTGACAGCCTTCAGTGTTACAGGTACGGAAGCTGATGTCACTGTTGGGGAGTCAGTGCAGCAGTTCGTCTCGGTGATCTTAGTGGACTGAATCATCAAGGTGTATATGGTAAAGATGGGACTGAGTTGTCTTCGTCTGGCTTCTCTCACTAGGAAATACTTGGTTGACCTTATTCATCAAATATTTATGTAGAAATGGGAGAATTTCTGTTGTGCTAAGATCTGGCACACTTGTGTATGTTCACCAGTTTTTGATTTTTCATGGTCCGTTGTTTTCTCCATGTCTTCCTTGCTACTGGCTGTGTTTGGACTGTTCTTTTAGTTGATAGGAGCAAAATTCCTCCCGCAAATGGTAAAGGAAGCAAAACCCAATCTATTTTTCTATTTTTATATTGTCTAAGAAAATATTTGTTAGGTGAATTAAAGTAGATACTAAGCTTCTAAAAGGAGCCCAAATAATTTAAATACGATTATTTTATTTATTTTTTAAGATGTTATTTATTTATTTGAGAGAGAGCATGAGTGGGGAGAAAGGGGCAGAAGGAGGGGAAGAGGGAGAAGCAGACTCCCTGCTGAGAGTGGAGCGTGAGGGACACAGGGCTCCACATGGGGCTCCATCCCAGAGCCCTGAGATCATGACCTGAGCTGAAGTCAGAAGCTTAACCTAGTGAGCCACCCAGGTGCCTCTTTATAAGACTTTTATCATACTTAAAAGCCTAAAAGTGAGGGGTCCAGACTCTTAGAGCAACTTTGCTCCACACTGTTATTCAGGGACCTAGTTTCCTTCCATATTGTTATTCTGCTATTCTTTAGGAAGTTGTCCTTATGCGCTTGGTTGAATTTGGGTCACCACTACTTCTGCCTTCCAGCCTGTTGGGAAGGAAGGAAGTGGAGGGAAGCAATTTCCTTTTAACCAAGTGACCCAGAACCTGCTCATATCACTTCTGCCTTCAGTCCACTGACAAGAACTTAGTCACATGGCTAATTCATGGCTTAGTCACCTAACTGCAAGAGAAGCTAAAACTCTTATGATTCTGGGAAGAATGGAAGAGTGACTTTTGGAGACTGCCAGAGTGGGCTAACAGATTTAAAACTACTAGCCAGAAATAGACTTGAAGATTATCTACACATTGTTTTATTTGAAATACTAAAATACTTCAAGAGCACAGGAATTAGGAGTTGGCTAACTAGAGAATTTAATGCATGCTTATTCATTTATCAGTTTTTATTCCAGTGGTGGATATGTAAATTCCCAAAGTTGAGTCACTCTATGGAAATTTTTAATACTACAGCATTTCAATATCCTAGTTTCTTTTATTTAAGCAAAATCTTTTCAGTGTCTTTGAATCTTATGCACACAAAATGGCAGCAGAGATTGTGCATTCACCCACAATTACCTTACTAATTCGTTTATTTTCTATCAGGGACTCAAATCAGATAGTGGTGTAAGGAAGCAGAGCACTTCCCTGAGCTCCATAGGCACCTCACTGTGATCTAGGATCTTCTTTAAGTTGGGTAGGCATGGAATCAGAAACCTAGTATATCATCACTCAGGTCATTGAGCCAAAGATTTCTTGGAAATTGAAACATGGTAGAGATAAATACATACATTGGTTGTTTTATTGTTATGAGCTACAAGTTGGCATAAATGATAATGAAACTACTTTTTATAAAGTGACTTAGGCCAGTCAGACCATCTTATAAAATTCAGAAATAATGTTATGGCCACTGAAATGGGGTTTATTGAGTCTTAAGAGTAAACTGAGGTATTTTCACTTTACGTGTGTGTGTATATATATGTGTATGTATATATAATTTGTCTATGTGTATCTAGCTAGCTACAGAGAGATCCTATCTTCATCTTCACTGGAACTGAGCCTTTAGTATTTATGTAAATCCCTGAAATGCTGTCTTTCCAGTTATTTGCAACTACCAGTTATGCAGACAGTTTGTATGGCAATAGATTGTGTGCTGTGGAGGACACAAATGCATACTGCACGATCCCTCAAAAAGTTGAGAGAAAACATAATACACATTTTAAAAAAATACATGAAGCAAGTTCTTCAGATAAATATGTATGTGTAGCTATATATAACTGGGTCCTAAGAGCTGGCTATTATAAGGCAGTATACAATTAATTTATACCAGTCCAAAGAAAGTAAGAGCAACTTTGGGCCAGAATCATTGGAAAGATAGTCTTCATGTAAACAAGATTGGTAGAAGGAAGGCACTTTTAGAGGAACAAAATGTAATCAGCAAAGGTATTTAGATTTAAGGTATATATCACGTGCTTGGGAAACTACGGAACAGGCTAATCTGGTAAACATGGAAGTTACACATAGAGATAAGGCTAGACTAGCATTTCCAGGTCAGAGTATGAAGCATTTCTTAAAGCCAGGATAAAAGGTTTGGATTTTTTGGTTGAGACATTGGAAACCATTGAAGGTTTATGAGTGGAGGATGTTAGAAGTGACTCCTTAGACTAATCTAGTAACTGTACAGAGGAGATTGAAGGAAGGAGGGAAGGGAGCCCATTAGAAAGTGACTGTAGGAATGAAGACATGGCATTGTGGGACCCTGATAGAAGCAAGACTGACAAAAGAAAAGATAGATTGGAAAGACATTACCTCAGCGATGTTGGGTGAGGGAGAAGAAAGATCTGCAAATGTTCTGAGATCTTCAGTCTGAATTACACGGACAACGTAATCCTTTTGCTAGAAGTATTGAGCATGAGGTAATTTTGGAAATTCAAACGAAAATGCATACTAGGTATTAGAAGATGAGAAATGATAGATCTGGAGGTAGAGATTTAGAAGTCTTTTGCCTAGAAATTATAAACGAAGCCAAGGAAGTAGGAAGTGTGAATAAACTAAAGAAGACAATGGGCAAAGAGAAGATCACGGAGATGAATTTCCATACCTGGTGGAAAGACCAAAACATGCGTTCAAAGAAGATAATGGTAGTACATTCAGAAAGGCACAGAAAACCAACAAAGCCAGAAAGGGGAGTGTCCAAAGAAATAGACAAGGATCCAGTAGGGGCAGAGAGACCAAGAAATTTTCAGAAAGAAGAGGGTAATCCGATGCCACGAAGGTCAAGGAGAGCAAGAACCAACAAAACATTGTATTTGACTATTAGGGAGGTGGGGTGGGGAGAGAAACCGGCACAGACATAGACACATTCCCTTTATGGAATGTCTACAGTGGACAGTCACCTGTGGTAGATTCTCTTATGTCCGTGATCTTATTTCTTCCTCGAAGTAAGATCATGTCTTCCTTTCTTAGGGAAGGAAACAAACACAAAACTTAAGTTTTCTGGGATCAGGATTCAAACACAAGTCATAGACCTTTTTGCTATATCATGGAGAAGGTCATCTGTAAAAGGAATGGGCAAATTATGGGCTGTGGTCTGCTGTTGTCTTTTGAATGTTGCCAAAATAAAGAGAACCATTTCCTGCTACCCAACACCAGGTGTAAGGATTTTTTGGCTCTATTCTCATAGATTTTTGGTTGAAAGGGCCCTTTGAGTGTACCTAATTGTATAGATTAGAAACTGAGATTCGGAGTCCTTAAAGACTCTCTTAAAATAAGGTCGAACCTGGTTCCATAAACTCAAGAGCCTTGACTCAGCTCTCATGCTCTTTCTATTCTTTCACACTTTCTCTTCTCAGAAGTAACAGGTGGCATTTGTAGATGTCTCACTGCGACAACCAGAGCTCCCAAGTTTGTTCTCTGGCATCTCAGGATCATTTCAAATAAATAGTGCCTACTGTTAAAATGCCTGTGAGAGACTGTAAGTACTTGAGGAAGTGAAGCTGATTAATTTTAGATTCATAATCTGTGAGTCTCTTTCCTTTTTAATTAATTCAGTCAGATGCCCTGGACAGGAGGGCACACAAGTCATCAGTAGTTGAGGTCATTTCTGCTTTGTACAAAGAGTTTTGTTTGTTTTATCAAGAAAAGGAGGGAACACTTAAGTGTAGTCCTCCTTTATATTCTTTTCAAATGATTATTTCACATAGAGTATCTTTAGCCTTGTTTTTATTTAATTTCCTTTGGAAGGGGGCTAGAAAGTACAAATACACAAATTCAACATAAACCAGTACTTATTCTCAAGGACAAATTATGAGTGGGGAGGATTTAATTCATACAGTTAAAAAAAAAACTGCTATATACATCAGCATTCAACAATATACATCAGCATTCAACAAAGTTGGGGAAAAAAATCTATTTAACTTTCCTTGATGTCTCAAATGTTTTCGTAACCTGCCTATCTCTTTAATTCACTAGCTCATCCCACCAGCTGCTTTCCGTGTATTTAATAACTTACCTGTTAAGGTATTTGATAGGTGAGACCTACGTTTATGGCTCATGTGTGCTGCTTTGTGTCTGTTCCAGACCTTTGATGAATGTGTAGCCGAGGGCGGCTCAGACTGTGCTCCGGAGAAGCTCTGGCTTCAAATCCCATTCTTCTGTGGCCACAGCTCGGAATGCTGGTAGGGACATAAAGTTAGCTTAACTTCATCATCTTCTTTATTGTCTCTATAATCTGTGTTTCACAAGTGTGAACATACTAGTAAAGGGCTAGGTATAGGGAAATTCGTGAAAGACCAGACTAAAAATAACATGTAATTAAGTAATACCTAGTTTTAGAGTTACCTGTAAGTGCATTGAAAAGATTCTTCATATATCATATCCTTGCAATGTTTTCTCAGATGCTGTTTTTTAATTTTGGGGGTTTTTTTCATTTTTTGTTTTTTAATTTAATTTAATTTTATTATTTGAGAGAGAGTGAGTGAGAGCACAAGCAGGGGGAGGAGCTGAGGCAGAGGGAGAGGCAGGCTCCCCGCTGAGCAGGGCCCCACTCGGGGCTCAATCCCAGGACCCTGAGATCATGACCTGAGCCAGCGGTAGACACTTAACCAGTGCCATCCAGGCACTTCATAGTTTTTTGGTTTTGGTGTTAACATGTTCAGCTATATTCTGGCAGACCTCTTAATTAGAAGTCAGGGATCATTTCATAAACTTCATTTTCTCCTAAGCTTGTTGTTTTAGCCATTCATTTTAGATCAAGAAAAGGCTTAGTGAGTAAATTATTCACCTAGTTTTACTGGTAACTGATTTTTTTACTTTGAGAAAAGCCAAGGTTATGTTTGCAGTTTAGTGTGCTAATAAATATGAGATGGAAAATAAAGACATTTTAATAAAGAGCTTATTTCCTCAGAATGCACAGAATTTTCAGTTTTTAAAAAAAGATACATTTTTATACATATTTATTTGTTCTAATTGTTTTAATAGGAAAAGTAGAAATAAGAACACATTCAAAGTTAGTGTTTTCCTTAAAACCATGATGAGAAGTGCAAGAAATCCCTTCATTTTTTGCTCATTATGTGAGACATGTTACTGGATCACTTTGAACCTTAAAGGTCCTACTCAGTAGATTATATCAAAGTATAATAACAGCATAAGAACTGGAAGCATAGGAAGAACATCTTCTTAATTTTTAATCATATCCTTAGAACAGAGATTGGCAGATTACAATCTGGAGACCAAATTTGGCCCATCATCTGTTTTTACAAATAAAGTTTTATTGGAACACCGCCATCTCCATTTATTTACTTATTGTCTATGACTATTTTCATGCTGCAAGAGCAAAGTTAAGTATTTATAACCAAGAACATATGGCCTGTAAAGCCTAAGATATTTATTCTCTGGCACTTTACAGAAAAAGTTTGCCAAGCCCCACCTTAGAGCAATAAAAGGGTATTGTCTTAAAAAAAAAAAAGGTATTGTCTTTTGGACTTTAGTGAGAAGATTTTAATTGAACTTCTTTAGTATGTTTCATAGATTCGTAGAACTGGGATGGACCTTCGAAATCAAGTAACTAACTCTCCCCACCCCGAAGACATTAATAAAAGGGCATTAAGGCTTTGGATGGACATGTGTTTATTTTCTCCATAGTATATAGTGTCAGAGGCATCAAAAATACGTAGCAGATTTCACAGCCTGGTTTTTAATTCCTTTTCTTTGGTTTTAGGAATGTGGGAAGCAGGTGGGCTATGGATCAAGCCAAGTATAACCTGGTTAATGAATACTTTCTGGTGGGAGTCACTGAAGAGCTTGAAGATTTTATCATGTTGCTGGAGGCAGCTTTGCCCCGGTTCTTCAGGGGTGCTACAGAACTCTACCGGACAGGTATATAAAGGACAGGTTTCTTTTTAAAGCTGCCCTTAACTTTGTTTGTTTGCAACTTGAAAAATATGTGTGATTTGATGTTTCTTGAGTAAAGCACAAGAAATAATTCCAGAAAGGCGGGTATATTATATTGCCTGTTTCTTCTTAGCATTTTCAGTACAAAACAAGGCCTGGCACACAGCTGGTGTTTGTTCAATATTTTTTGAGCAAATAAGCATGCATTAGATGATAATTAGAAGGCATTGTAGGACTAGCAGACAGATACGAGCTGCAGAACCAGCCTTCGTCAGAAATGTGTAATATTAACTAATGCCAGACACCAAACATCATGACCGTATTGCACCTGAGACCTGCCTAATACTGTTTAGAGAAGGGGCGGGATGGTGAGACTGAGTCCCAGCTGTGATGATCAGCGCGAGCCGTGTCTGCCAGGGTAAAGGGGCCTCGACTGTATGACATAGCTGAGTGACAGGGCTCTGGTCCAATCTGAATGTGGGATTTCCCTCTGTTCTTTGGTAATACACAACATAGCGACTCTTCCTAGAGTATGCATATATATGCCCTAGCTTCTCACACATAGAGAATGTAGGTTATGGTAAATTAGTATTAAGTTTGAAAAGAGATATTTTATCATATTTTAAAAATAAACCAGTCAGAGCACCAAGCGTTTGAGATTAGAACAGCTTGTAAGGTGAAAGCCTACAATTTCCTGAGTGGTGATCCTTACTTTTCTTATTTGACATCTCATTAAGTCTCTAACAGGTTAAGGATTTACATTATAATGGAACAAATCACCTTTCTAGTATGATGAGGGCATCAGTCTTGCCTGAATGATATTAATGCAAAACAATTATGTTACCGTCCTTCAGTGTGCCACATTAACTTAATCCATCTCTCCACATAAAGAAGCATCGCTCTTTTGTGTGTTCTCAGAATTATTCACCTTTTCTTTTTTTTTCCTTTGTAAGTAGGAAAGAAATCTCATCTTAGGAAAACCACGGAGAAGAAACTCCCAACTAAACAAACCATTGCAAAACTGCAGCAATCTGACATTTGGAAAATGGAGAATGAGTTTTATGAATTTGCTCTGGAGCAATTCCAGTTCATCAGAGCCCATGCTGTACGAGAAAAAGACGGAGACCTCTACATCCTCGCACAAAACTTTTTCTATGAAAAGATTTACCCTAAGTCGAACTGAGTACAAAGTGTGACTGTTAGGTTCTTGAACTAAAACTTTGACCCTGTCTTCACCGTAGTTCTCAGCCCCACAAGTCGGGTTGCTGATTGGTGTGTAAGACAGTGTGCGTTGAGCCAAGTAAGGGAGCAGTAACACCGAGGAAGTAGATGCTGGCTGGTAAGTTCCAGTGGCCTAAGAGGTTTCAGTTTTAGCCTTTTTTTCTTTTTCTTTTTCTTTTTTCTTCTTCTTTTTTCCTGGTTAAATTTTGGTGGGAATTATAACCTCCTGCCTGGAAAAAGCCTACACATCACCTAAAATAAACACATAGTGGATCTAATTGGAGGCTAACTACAATTTCAGACGCAAGTTCTGATACTGTGTTTTGGACAAAGCATTTTTTTTCCAGCTAACTATGAATGAAGATGAATCCATTTGCTACTTCCGCCTTCACCTGGAGGTTTTGGGTTATACACCTCTACTGAATAGTGTTATTAACTGTTTGGCAGTGTGTGCTTTGTTTTTGTGAATCATGTCTCATGAAATTTATTGGAATGTTGGATCCTATTTGCTAAGAATGTTTCTGCTGTAGTTGGAATTGCCCATATTTATGTAGGTCGTTTTAATATTCTTTAAAAAAAACTGATGGTTAGTGTTAAAAACCAATTTTAAAAGAGTCAAAGCAGTATTTCTCATTCCTGTCTCCCCAGTATCTAAGATTGGGGAGACACTTCAAAGAATGTTGACATTGTCTGGAGTTTTAGTTAAGGCTTCCACACATTAGTATCAGAAAAGTAAGTTTAGTATTTGTTCCTCCATGGGTTATTTGTAGAGCGTATACTGGCATATTGGTGATTCCATATTATAACTCCATTAGTGAGCTGTGGTATGGGTAGGATTTTGCTACTTCTTCTGTACTTTTACTTGTAGACTATTTTTACTAAGGTGCTTTATAATGTGTTTTAAAGCATTGCATTTACAAAAAAAAAAAGGAAAATGCTGTAAATATTGCATATTTTATGTATTTGGACCAAATGGTTATAAGTTAATTAGGTAAAAGTGGTTTTGCACCAGTTTTATTATGTCAAGTAAAATCATCAGACCTACTGTTCTTGTAGTTCTCAATTAACTTTACTGTTAAACATCACTGAAATGAACTTCAGTAACCTTTCAATTTTGATACACAGAACATTATTCATAATTGGGGGCAGTAATTCGAGTGGGAAGAGTACTGGCCAGGGAGTCAGAAAATTTGATTTCTGGTCCTGGCTCTGCCACTTATCAGCTGTGTGATCTTGGGCAAGTCACTTAACCTCTCTTTGCCTCAATTTCCTCATCTTGAAATGAGGAGACTAATATCTGCTGTACCTACCTCACAGGGGTGTTGTGAGGAATAAACGAGACGGCACATGAGAGCACTTTGGAAACCGTTAATGCGCTGTAGAAACGTAAGGGGTGATGGAAACATCCCTCACGTACAGTTCCGTACCGTTCATGTTTTAACAAAGTAAGGGAAAAGTCCACTTCTAAGCTGGTGGGGAAAAAACGGTTAATCTTGGTATAAATTTGTGTTTGATAAATATCTTCTCTGCTTTATCTTCCCTGTTTCAACAACTATGGAAATATGAAACACCTGTGAACTCTTAAAGATTCATGAACAGCTGCTTGAGTTTAGGAGGTTCCCTGTTTGAAAAAGACTTCATTAGCTGACTCAGGGCAGGGGAAAATATGCTCTTCAAATTTGAGAGATTGGCCTGTTTTTATTTTACATTACCATTCAGAAATGGTAGCTATTTTGTCCCTCTGGTCGTTAAGGTATATTTTGCAGAGTTTAATTTCCCTCTACCATCTTACCCTTCTTAGAATAACAGAGATAAAGGATTTTAGGAACATTTTCTAAAAGAATAATGTTTGCTATGTTTAGTTTAAATACTATTCCTGAGCAAGACCTCACCAAACTTAGGTAAATAAACATTTTAGGCAGGCTGCTTTAAAAGTTATTAATTGTATGGGAGGTGAGGAGGGAGCATGACTTATCAAAAAAAAAAAACGAATTAAAAGAAAAGCTGAAGGAAGTTGGCAGAATCATTTTAGTAACCACCCCACCCCCCAGTAATAGGAAAACATTAAGAGAACATCGATAGGCCTACTTTCCTTATTTGGCTTTCTTTTTTGTGTGTATATTTATTAACCTTTACGGATATTTATTGAAAATCTATACAAATTATTCCCTCACCCAAAAGGCAAGCACCACTTCAAGGGTGGGGTGTTTGACATTTAATCTGCCAAGGAACCCCCAGTATGCAGGTTATTCTTGGAGGACATGCTAAAATCTTGAGGTGCATTAACTCTTAGGAAACTAGAGTAGCACGTAGTGCTACCTACATCATGGGTTCAGTAAACTCTTTCTACAAAGGTCCAGAGGGTAATCCTTTTAGGCTTTGCAGTCTATACAGTCTCTGTCAAACTACTCTGTCATTGAACACAGAAGCGCTATAGACAACACATACATGAGTGAGCGCAGCTATGTTCCAGTAGTACTTGATTACCACGACAGGTGACATGCCAGATAGGGACCATGGGTTGTAGTTTACCAGCCCCCATAATCATTATTTATGGAGAAATCATTTTTTAAATCTGTATCCTAGTGACCTAAAAGAGTTTACATACTTCCAAAAGCTCCTAACTTATATCCAAAGAATAGCTTTCTTATTCAGGCGGTCTCTCCTACAGATTCATGAACTTCTATGACTTAGATTGCTTCCAGGTGGGCGTGTTTTCTTTCCCAGTTTAACAGTTCATAAGAGAGGCATGTATTCTATCATCTTGTAGGATGGGTTAGGGAGTATCCTTCCTGGAGACGGAGAAAGGGTTAGATTGAATTCCATCTGGCCCAGTACAGTCCTGGGAGTCTGACCAGTGCAGAGTCCTCGTAATACCTAACTTTATAATAAAAAAAAAATAGAACCACTGAGACAATAATGTATTTTTTAAAAATGGCAAATGTGGTTTTCTTTTTTCAGCCTTTGCGCTTTTTCAGTATTTTGACCATAGGGAATTTTTTTTTTATATATAATACAAAAGCAAATTAACCACTCTGAATTTTAAAAAATGATGTTATGTGTGTATGTGTGTGTATATATATACATATGTTTATTTCCTAAAAGAGGAAAAAGTACTTTTTTGTTCCACTTGTATCAACTCCTGTTTTCTAATTGCTGTGAAATGGCAACTGTTGATAAATTATTGTGACTGTTTTAAAATGTAATGGGGAGGATATATTTTGATTTTACGGAGCTTTAATCTGTAAAATATCACTTAAATATATCTGATAGCAACACTTAAAATATTGCATGGGGATTACTTTTCTATCATCCGTACCCATTTGTGCAACTTTGAACATATTGGGTGCTTCTGAATTCTTGATGATTGGGCTTAAATTATTGAAAATGAGAGAACTTAAACTTACTGACTTTTAAACTTTAAATTTTATTTTCTATTCTTAAAATTCAGTTAATGTCTATAATTTGAAATCTGTTGTTGCTCTTTCTCAATACTTTGTCCTATCGGAAATTCCTAAAATTGTTAGTGCCATCAGTGATTTACAAACAGTATTTTGATATTGCAGATGATTTGCTCATTGTATTTGCATAGTTAGAAAGAAAATAGTTTGTAGACAATGATTCTCTTTTTTCTAATAAAATGAAATAAAAATTCTTAAAAGCACTAGAGAATTTAACTAAAGGCTGGTTCCCAAGTGCATAGCTGGTATTTCAATTTATATTCAAATTCCACATAGAGAACATCTGTGTAAGCCAAATCTCTGGGTTTTCCCATTGATCATTCTCAAACACATGTATGGCCCTAGAAGCCTTTATTTGGAGAAGCAGCCTGCTGTACGGTACTGTAACCTTGTATGAAGTTGGTCTCTAAGAGGCCCAGGTGCTTCTACTTTATGATTCGAAAATTTGCCTCTTCATAAATTAGTGCTATTTACTTTGAGAGGAAGCAGGGCAATTGCTGCAAAATGTTTGCATCCATTTACCCTGTGCAGAATTGCTGTACCATGCCAACCAGACTGCTGCTCAGGCAGCCTTTTGAGGGAAAAGCATCCCTGTTTCAAATGCACTGCCAATTCAGCTCCTCTGGAGCAAAGCTTACTTTCTGATTTCCTGCAGTGGGAATTTTAGAGATTGAAATGGGCGATCAGTTAGTCAGATTTATCTTATAATTTAAGTTCATGCAGCTTTGTGACCTTTGCAGTACTATTTATAGAAGGACCCTGATGGTGACGATCTCTCTAAAACACACTACTGGTGAGCCTATGATTTAGACCCACTGGTGCTGTCTATGTGATTTTTCAGACAGCTTCCTCAGCTTTCTGTTGAGAGTCAGTTACGTGAGCAGCTCTAAAGCAGTGTGGAATGTAATTTTGAGAAGCAAGGGTTGTCTATTTTGAGTTTTATTTTGTGAATACTACAGACAGCTACACAGTGCCTTTCCCCCCTCACAGTCCGTGTCAGAAGATGCTCACTCCTTCCTCTGTCTCGGCTCTCGCTCTCCTCTCCCTCCTTCCCATTCAGTTGATTCATTTATGCAATACTGTTTCCAACTTGAAACCATTTTGTCACATCTGTTGGAGAGATAATCACTCCTTTTCCTTAACATTCTGCCAGCTTTCTGTTGTTGAAGTGTTTCAGTTGATTACCTGATGCAAACGCTATAAAATAAACACTCAGTGGGAAGGGGAAAAACGGTTTGGTGTCCTGTTTTAATATCTTCTTCCGTAGCCTTGGCACTGATGGACATTTTCCGAGCGGACTCAGTGTTGAATGTCTTCGCTGTCACTGCCACCAGAAACGTATGCATCATCGTTGGTCTGTAATGGTTTTCTGGCTTATTTGTGACATGCAGACAGACTGACATGCCCCTGCTACTTTTTGCTTGGTACTTCATCATTCGTATTGATATTTCAGATAGAAAATTTGCAAGGTATACTTAGGATATACACTTAGAAGAATAAAGGAAGTAAAAAAAGGACAATCAATTTAGAATAAAAAGGAAATGGGGTGAGTAGTTAACCTGATTTAACATTTATTACGCAGTGCAGACATGCCCATAATGTTTTTACAGAATACACATTTTTAATAATTTTTTTACCCTTAACGGTCAAATTCTCAATTGCATACATTGCCACTTCCCAGCTCACTGTTCCTAGCAAGTAATTGATTCTTTTTATGTTGTATAGTATTGTGACGAATAACATACCAGTTCCCTGATGAACTTCCTTAACAGGGGATTTGGTCTGTACCCGCACAGCATGGATTTGAGAATCAGAAGGGCCTGTGTTTAGCAGTGTGACTTTAGTAAATGGAGAGCACAGTGTTGTGAAGGTTGGACATCATGGATACAAAGTGCTGGCCTGGGGCAGACTAATAACTAATAGCTTTTATATGCTCTGTTAGAATATTGTTAGGAAGCTGGCCTGCCCTTCTGACCCTGCAGAGTGCTAGTCGTGTCACTTTATAGAGGATCTTTTTATAAATATTTTCAAATGCCACTGAATTTTTACTTCTCACCGACAAGTTGTTACTGTAATGCCTCGTTGTGTGCCTATAGCACAGATAATCTTGGTTCTGATACCTACTCTTGTCTCCCATCTACAGATTTCCTATGAGAGCGGCGGGAGGGGGGAGGTTCTAATTGTGCTAAAGGAGACCGGACTTGCATATTCCAGCAGTGGCTGTGTCCACATACTCTATTTGAACAGAGTGCACTGCCAGGAAGTACTTATTGTATAAAGCTCAGGATACCTGGACTAAAATGATTGGCCCTCTTTCAACAGGGGGAAAAAAAAAAAGCTGTACTCTGTAAGAAAAGAACATTTGCCTTAGAGTTATGAAACAGGTGATCATGTTAGATTTCCAGGGCTTTAGGACATCTGAAAAACAAACTTAATATGTAATGATTGTTACCTAAACCTTCACATTCTCACTGTATTCTGATCATTCCTATTTTTTTTAAATAAAATAAGCTAGTGGGTTTTTTTTTTTAAGTAATCTCTATGCCCAACATGGGGCTTGAACTCATGACCCCAACGTCATGAGTCACATGCTCTGCTGACTGAGCCAGGCATCCTGTCACTAGCTATTTTTTAAAGCGGCAGTTAAGCTCTTGGAACCTTCTCTCGGTAGTAACAAGTACGGAAATGCACATCCCAGATCACTGTCCATTTGTTTTCCCCAAGGCATTTCCCCACTCGCTGCCTTACCTTGTCTTCCTTACGCCCGGTCTCAGCTTTGTTAGCACAGAGCACAGGTGTGCCCTGCGCAAGCAATAGCAGCACCACCAACAAAGGGGACTTCAGTGTGCAGGTTTTCTCCCTTTCTACTCCAGGAATGAGCAAACAAGGAAAAATTAAAGGCTGTTCTCTTTGTGGTTTGCTCTATTCTAGTAGCATGAAACTAAACACAAGCTTTAAAAAGATTCCGAAGACATATATAAGGTATAATGGACTTTTCGATGTAGTTACCGCTTACAGGAAAAATGTTAAGTTTGTTGTTGCTGCTGCCTTTTACCTGTGTCATTTTATGAAAAAGAATAAAGTTCTGGAATAGATGATTTTTTGATTTGAAAACGATGACTGTGGGATTCACGAGAAGATGACCCCTAAAAGTTATTCCTTCCTTCCCACCTTTTGGCCCTGTGTTTATTCAAAACCACATGACCAGCTCAGTGAGACTACCATACCCTTTTTTGGGAAAAACTTGATATCCTCACTATTCACCTTGAAAAGGGGTCTCAGACTTCACTTGATCTTTTGTATTCCAGTAAGATCCAGCGCCTCCCTCCTTCCCCTCAGCCCTTCACCAAATCGCCACGCATGTGTGTTGCTTCCTCAGACTCTTGGAGCAGGATGACCGAAAGTCACGTTTGAAAGATGCAGCTACAAAATAGAGTTCTCTAACTGGCCGTGAAAAAGAGGCAGTTTTATAGGCGTTATAAACGGGCTCTGGAGCGCCACTGCTTCCTAGCTATCTGATCTCAGACAAATCAACGTCTCTGAGGCTGAGTTTCCTCATCTGTAAAATGGACAGTTTGAGGACTGAGATAATGTGTGTGTGAACTTACTTAGTACTTACTTAGTTCCTGTTATAGTAAGCACTGAAGACGTGCTCATGTTATCTTCGATGGGGAAGACGAAAGAAAAAGATGAGGACTCATTTATTCGGACACACCGTGTGGAGGCATATATGCACCAGTCATTTATTAACGTGCTGGGCGTGAGGAATAGGAAAGATGGACAAAAGAGGCATGGCCTCTCTTTGTTGAGAAGAAAGGAGGCCAAGAAGCAGTGAAGAACTTTGAGCAAAAATCTCTTTCTTACCTTCCTGGTAAACCACCTATTTTGTATTGTCAAAGATTCTTTGATTCCCCGCCTCTCAGACCTTTTAATTTAATACACCTAACAGCTCGTCTCTTAATTTTAACCTTGCAATAGCAGAAGCACAACCCTAGCCCAGGTAATCAAGTTCTAGACGCCTGGGACCCATTAGTTTGCTCAAAAATGTAAACCTCCATATTCGTCCATTTGAGATAGGCTTAATTTCATGACAAATGAATCTGTCCTCTCACTTCTCTAGACACCTAATTGGGTTCATAGGTTAAAATGATAAGCTTTTTACTGTGAGAGGCATTGCTAACATTCAGATGTAATTTTTAATATATTTCAATTCCAAAGTCAGTAAAACAATAAACACAAATAAAGCAATACACCTTGTCCCAATCTTATAATTGGGTTGTGTTCTCAGAATTCATGATAAACTGGTTGTTTGAAACTCATGTAGAACCTATATATGCGTGGGCCCAACCCGTTGGTTTAATCTAAGCATTCAGAGATTTATCCCCTCATTAGAGCGGAGGAAGCTAAGGGCTCTGCCCTTCCTGTTTTTCTGCTGTTTCCCCCAAGGAGATTTTTTTTAGTATTGAATTCTATAGCTAAGCAGTTTATATTTTAACCCATGGGTGATGGGGGTTGTAAAGAGAGGATCGTCACGTTTGAGTTTTTAAAAGCTCCGTGCAGCGGTGTAGAGAATGGGCACCTGGGCTGAAAAGTGGGGGACACGAAAACCTCTGAGGAGGTTTCTGCAGCTGACAGGGAAGTGGTTATATCTCAGGGTCACAAACCCCAACGTTTGGTGACAGATGGGAAGTGATCAGTCAACGGAGAGTGGGAAGCAATATTTGGGTTTGCAAAGCACTGCATCTGTACAAATGCTCGACTTCTCTTGCCTTTGCCCCAATTATGCAATGATGACCGTTTTCCAAGTGAAAGTTTATAAAACAGGCTGGTGTTTGCCCAAAACACTAGGATCACAGTGAAAGAATTCACTGTCTGTCTTGGTATCAATTACTTGATTCCCATGCCTGTTTTTGCTCACCCTGACCTGGGTGAGGGTGTGACCAAGAACCTCCCCAAAACTTTGCTACTGCCCTGAGGCGTCTGCGGCAACACACCAATCGACTTTAGCCTCTGCCTTATCTCTGTGATTTTCCTCAAGCCAAAGCCTCAGAATTATTACAGTTATGCCTGGAAATGTTTCTTTTCCATCATTAGTACTGAGAATTTAAAGGAAACGAGAAACAGCAAAGTTGGATCAATTTTCATCTTAGAGTTGCAGTCCAACTTTGGGCACCTGAATGACTAGAGTTGTCCGCCTATCAGTGACGCTGGGAAAGGAACACGGGGTGCTCCGGGGCAGTAACTGACCCTGTGCTCAGGTTTTATTGCTAAACACTCTCCACCCTCCCAGCAAACAGGCAATATACAAGAAGTATTTGGGACTGTAAGAATGTTATGAAATTTCTGGCTATGCATTCAGCCCACCGGACTCCGCAGTCGTCTGAGGCTGGGAGTCAGGCAGATTCAAGGGTGATTATCACAGGATTCTAGAATCGCAGGTTGATTCTTTCTTACTCCCTCTCCCCTTCTCTTCCTCCTTTCCAATGTAAATTATTCAATCTCTTAGTAGAACCTTAATGCCAAGGAGACTCTGACCTCTGAACACCTAATTTGATTTTTTTTAAAGATTGTGCCTTCTTAAAGTAGCAAATTAAAGCTTTCGCCTACATCTAGTTGAGTGTTAAATCTGGCAAAGGGTACATAGACCTCCAGTCCCCAAGTGATCTGGCTTCTGAACTTTGGTTTTTCTCTCCCAAATGTGAACCATTTTGACTGAAATTGGGGTGTTTCATGTAGCCTCCCTAGAGATTTATTTAAAGTGTTTGTGGCAATAACATTTAATTTACGCCCCTTTTACTGATTCTGGGGGCCCCCTTAATAACACAGCCGGGTTGAGAGGTAAAAACCTTATAGAGTCTTTTCAGAGTGTTGTGTGTTAGAAACTAATGTTTTTAAGCTTTTCTCAAAACCGATTGAAGTTAAACACCATTTCTGAGGAAGAGCTCACCAGCAATGCCATCTGAAGTGGGCAGCGCCTCTCTGAAAATGGCCGACTGGAAATAAGTGACATTTTATTCCACCAAGAGTAACCAGAGACTTTTTTTCCCCCCTTTAAAAGTAATTGAAATTCTCCGGTGAATCTGTAATTAGGCCTCTTGGCACAGCATGGTTATCTGATCAGACGGTCATACCCATAAACAGTAAAAATCCAGGATGTTGATTCATTTATATGTGTTTTTAGAGGAGGCCATGGGCTCGAAACTCTCATCTTGCTCTTTCTCACTCGTGCTGTTTGCCTCCGTCTTTGTCTCATATGGGGGCTTTTCAAATAAAACCTTCGACAAGAACAATGTTTGAAAAGTGGGCCAGTTATATTTTGCTTCCCTATTTCTGCCATGCTAATGGCTCCCTTCTTGATCATTTAAACACTGACCCAAATCCCGGTGGAATTAGATACCCCGTCCTGCAGTCAGACAGTCTGTAATGTTTGATACGGATCTTCTGAGTGGACAAGATGCGATTAGATTGGTCTCTCTGGGAGCCAACGCTATTCATTCTGGAAGAAAGTTATCCTGGAGGCCTGAGGACTGCCAAGAGCAAAGTGGAAACAGAGCCCAGCCTTTTCTTCTTATCAAGATCCATAGTTGGTTCCACATTAAGCAGTGGAGTGCTTGATGGTAAAAGGATTTGAATAATGAATTGGATCAGAGGCCAGGAAGGAGGTCCCTGCCACCCACGATTGAAACATGAATTTCATGTGTTGTAACTTTATTACCGTTTTTTTGTTTTAATATATGACAGAGACTAAAATCGCTGGCGTCGAGTCAGTGCTATTTTTAGGTATTTTTTTTTTCATTTAATTAATATTTAATGAGCTGCGCTATGTACCAGGGGCTGCACATCAGACCTCCTTCTGCACTATAAACTTTAACCCTTACCATAATCCCCAAATTGAATCCTTTACAATCCTATAGGATGTGATACTTTGCAAGGCACTGTCACATTTATCTCCTCATACTGTTGCCTGAAAGGTGGCTGGCCTGAACAGCTAGTACGAGGGAGATGGGCTAGCCGGCCCTCAGGATTCCCGGCCCACCAAATGGCAAAGCTCCTCTCGCTGTGTTCCCGTCTCTCTGTGAACAAAGGCTCCTTTACGCATTCGCTGTTGCGGTGGTTCTCAAAGTTGCAGTCCTGTCCCTGGGTCAACAGCATCAGCATCAGCTGGAAACTTGTTGCAAGGCAATTTTCTCAGGCCCCAGACCTTCTGAGTAGAGCCGGCAAGCTCTGTGTTAACGAGCCCTCCAGAGGTTCTGACACAGGCAAGTTCACGAGCCACGAGGCTGGGGCGCCAGTCTAGGGAGGAGATGACAACGGCCTCTCGTGACAAAGGAGCTAGGAGCTAGGAGCTATGCCATGTGTGTTCCGTGGGGGCTCCTTACTATCATCTCAGATTTTCCACTCTGGTAAACTCCTTTCTGAACTATCCTTTGGGGGAGAGGAGAAAAGGTCAATAAGAGAAACACATCTCTGTATATAAGGCACAAATTCTGCCCCATCTAATGAGTTTCTGCGTTCTGGGTGAGCTGAACATGGGGCCCTGGGGGGTGGGCCTCAAAATCACCACTAGAATCCCCAAGGCCAGGAAATCCAGCAGAATAGCAGGGGTCCCAAATGGCTACCCAGGAGAAACACATTTCACTCAGAGCTTTCCAGCCCCAACGTTCTTGTTCACTCCTGGTACTTTACTGTGATGGATTTAACGGCAAGAGGGCTCTTTGCTCCCTGCCTGGCGGTGTCTGTGGAGGAGTGGGCAGAGGCCGTATGGGAAATCCCTGGTGCTATCTTCCTCACTGGCAGTATTTTCCCAGCAGAGAGCCCCGGCCTGCGGTCACATATGGACCCTGTCAGCTGTGTGGCTTCCACAAAAGTGCCCACCTGGTTCTCATGAATTTCACCTGCCTTTTATTTCTCCTTGAAGCAAGAGCCCATACCGAGGCTTAGTCCGTAGCTCAAAGGGTTTCCAGGGAAACCAGAACTGACCGCCCGCTCTCCCCACCAACTCCTGTCCCGAATAGGCAAGGCCTTTCTCCCACAGGCTCTAGAGATCAGCAAAGGAGAGGCCTGAGCCTTTCTTTTTGAAAGAGGAAAACTGTTGCCCATACAGAGAGGCCCTGCTTTGTCTCTGTTATCTCACTCTCTTAACACTCTGAGGAAGGTGCTACCATTAGCCCCATTTTACAGATGAGGACAATGAGACTCACAGAGCTCCAGGTACTTCCCTACAATCAGGCAGCTAGGAAATGGTGGAGACAGGATTCAAATCCAGGTCTGACTGCAAATTTCCGGCTGTTTCCCATGGTGTGACATAGACTGGGAGAGCTGTGGCAGGCAGGGGAGAGGTTTTGTCCTCACGGTGTTGCCACAGGGCCCCACAGGGCTTGGCAGCAGGAGACCTGGGCCCCTGGAGCTGTGGCACTGGCCCCTGCGGGCTACAGCTGTGGTTGGAACTCAGCGAAGGCCTCCCACAGGACAGCAGGCAGCTGGGAGCTGGGAAGGGCATGCTTAGGCCATTTTGCTTTTGGAACCGCCTCCTCCTAGTCTTTATTCCTGCGTCATTCCCAGGTCAATGAATGGCAGTTTGTTGTTGTTACTGTCTAAAGGGTAACCAGATTTCCAGATTTGGAGCCTTGACTCTGCAGCTCAATGTCTGGGGAAGGAGCGTAGGCTGAAGCTGAGTCCTTGATCTCTCGAGGCCAGCTGGGACATCTTGTAAATTCTGCCAGGGCTCTCTGGTTCTAGCAGGGTCTCCAGATGCAAACCTCGCCTCTGCACGACGCCCACCACGGCAGGAGATAGTCCAGGCTGCTAAACCTGGGGGAGGTGGAAGGTGCTAACTTCCCCCCCCCAACCCCCCCACCCCTGCCAGGAGCGCTGCATGAAGCAGACTTGGCCCAGGTCCAACTTGGGGACCCAGCAAAGCCTGGTGGTCTCCCAGTGGCCCCGCCCCCTCCCAGTCATCCCCTCACTCCTCTCTGCAGCTTTCTGTTCTCGCACTCCCTCCCTCTACACACCCGGGGAATTTCTGCAAGGTGGGCTTTGGGGATACCAATGCCTCCTCCTTCTAAGCTTGCCAGGGTGGGAGGGCGGAGCTGAAATTTTGCAATGTGTACCAAGGCTGGCACCAAAGGCATGATCTTTCTGCCTTGTGGAAGTCCAGGATCCTTAAGCAAGGAGGGGTGGCCCAGTAGCAAGTGAGTAGGAGGGCCTCCCGCCCCCCAGGGATTTCATTTCGTGGGTGGCACCTGCTCTGAGCTCTCCAGAGTCCCCCAAATCTGCATACACCCGCTGTTACTGCCTCTTTCCCTCCCCTCTGTGTAACTCCCCACCCCCCAGCCCCACCATTCCCTCGGTCTCCTCTCCGGGAGGTTTCGCAGCACCAGCCTGGCTGACAGACCAGACCCATCTGAGTCACGCTGAGCCTCCCATTTCGTCACTTAGGCCTCTGGTATCCGGGCGGCCCGGGCCTCCTGCCAAACCCACCATTGCTAATAGCAATACGATCATAATCACTTTTATACTTAAATTTCCTTTCTTCCAGGAGCCCCAATTTCTTTAATAAACACAAGACTTATGCTGCAGGACAAAAACCAGAAACTGAGGGGAGATATCCACTGTCTTCCAATTCTTCTCCTTCACGGCCTGGCACGGTCACTCTGGAAGGTGGGCGTTAGAGATTCCTAAACTGTGGTGGGTGGTTTGGATCTACAAAGAAGACCTGAGGCTTCATCCTGCCCCACACCCCCACGGCTTCCACCACCTTCTCTCTCTTGGTTTCGCAGCTCAAAGACCTTGGAACTCCATTTAGATGAATCTAATAAGCTTGCGTTTTAGAAGAAGAGATAAAGTTCAGTATGATTATTACATTTGCCTCTTGGGTCCCTGGAGGCGCTCACCAGGCCCAGCTTCTTGTTTCGTGCCTTAGGACAGATGCCTTGAAGGAGAGTCAGCCTCACGGGCAAGAGTCAGATTTTGGCCCCACACCCCGTCCTTCGTACCCGTGAAGATTTCCGGGGGGGGGGGGGAAGAGACATAGAGAGTCCTCCTCTGCGCCTGCCCCACCGGGGGCATAGGGACGGGAGGTAAGCCAGTGGTGGCTTTGGCCAGTACCTGCCTTGCCCTTCTTTCTTTATTCAAAAAGGTCCAGCCATTTCATTTGATAAGAGGAAAAAGGATTAACTGTCTGACTTAATCAAGATTTGCTCTTCCGGCTCTAACTCCTTCCTCACACTGGTGGCAAAATTGTTTTCCAAGAGAATTTGCTTCCTCCCTCAAAAAGGCCCACCACGGTGGGAAGGAGTTTCAGCTCCTTTAATAAAGCATTCAAGACCTTCTGTGATATGTCCCTTATTCCCCTTTCAAGCTTCTTTACCTCTATAGCCTCCTCTTATAACCTGGGCACACCACACCACTCATGTACACTTTCATGCCTTTGACAATTTTTCTTTTCTCGATTCTTTGCGGAAATCCTTCTTAACCATTCAAGGCCTGGTTCAAATAGCATCTTTCTGGGATGGTTTCTTTGATTCTGAGAGTCAGAATCTATTGTTCCTGCCACTACACCCACAAAGCCCATCGCGTTTGTCTGTGCTCAGTAGTAGGGACATATGAATCGCATGCTTTTGGAATGAAACAGACTTGGGTTTCAGTGCTGGCTCTGTCCCTTAGCCACCATGTGACTTTTGGAAAATCACGAATCTCTAAGTTTCTGTGTGCTACAAAAAAACCAAAGCCTACCTTACCTAACAGTGTTGTGAGAATTGAATGAGTTTGTGTCTCTAAAATCCTTGGGGGAAGAAAACTGGGTGTTAGCTCAAGGTGTCCGTGTTTCCTAGTGTTGCATTCCAGGTGGCCAGCTCTAGGTCAGGGCCACACTGGTCATGTGGACACTTACCTCCCCCCCACCCCCCCACTCCGACACCAAACCTCGTACACAGTGGGCATTCGGTAAACATTTAAAACACTTGCAGGCACTTAGTTTCTCTGTTCTTTAGTGTCTCTCTCCGCACGGTAGTGACAAAGAGGAGCCAAAAAGAACATTCTGGGGTCTAAAGAAAACCTTCCCAAGCACTCCTCCCAGGACAGAGCCCATCGTTAATTGGAAAATCAATAGCTCTCAGCGGAGCATGCTTTCTCCTTTCATGAGCCCCCCTGCAAGCAGTGGCTGTTGGGGAGACAGTTACACCTCCTTTGAGGATAATAATGACTGCCCCAAACTCCTCTGGAAGAATGTTGAGAAGATAAATGAGATAATCCACCTGACAGCTCTTTGAGCTCTCATGCAAAAGATACCCTTGAAATATAGGATACAGGTGTGCCTTGTTTTGGTTTGTGAATTTGGGGGATTTTATGAAAATCTGCACCTACAAAACAAATTAAGGGGTGAAAATTAGCAGCACAAACAGCCTCTTGGCTTGACAAAAAGATTCACAGCAGGATGTCTCTAAATAGCCAGCTCCCCTAGTGCCTTTAAAATATGACTCAATTTATAAAGAATTTGATTTACATACAACCGGTCAGGAACACGTCTACTACAGGAGGGGAGGCGCATATGTTTTTTATAATAAAGATTGATAACTGGGGGGTTTTAAAAATATAAAATCTCCCTCTCTCTTCTCATGATATTTAATCACGCAGTTAACACTTCCACTGCTGGGAAGCAGCTCTGCCAGGGTGCAGATGTGGCAGTGGGGGCCAGGCTGGACCCTCCGGAGCACGCCTCGGGGAGCGTGCAGGCAGGAAAGGGCTCTGCTCGGAGGGAGCCCGAGGGGGAGAAAGAAATAACTGGCTCGAGATCCCGTCCACATGCAGCACACTGTTCCTAATTGGACTGAAGCGTTTCTAACTTAATAGAAGATTAAGAATCAGCAAGCAGCCAATCTCTGATGTCTGAAAAAGTAAAAATCGGCCTCATGTAGAAGAGGGACCATATCTAGCAGATGCAGAAGCCACCAGATAAGAGAGAGCTCCCTGTTCAGATTTTCTCTCCGGGACAATTTAGGTATGTCGCGCGTGCGCGTGCGTGCGCGTGCGTGTGCGCGTGCGTGCGCCCGCGTGCGCGCGCCAGCCCATGCTCAGCAGCGTTCAGGGGCGTGTGCTCGTCAAAATAATGACCTCCCAAGGATGTCCACGTCCTAATTCCCAGAACCTGAGAACATGGTATGTTACCTAACCAGGGAGAATTAAGGAGGCAGATGGAATCAAGGGTGCTAGTCAGCACCTTTATGATAGGGAGGGCATCCTGGGTTATCTGGGTGGCCCCGTGTCCTCTCACGGGCCCTTAGACATTGGAAGAGGAAGAAAAATCAGTGATGGGGCATGTGAGGCGAAAGGACCCAACTGGTCATCGCTGGCGGGGAAGACGGAGGGGGCCGAGAGCCAAGGAATATGAGCAGCCTCTAGAAGAGGAAAAAGGTGAGAAAACAGATTCCAGAAAGGAACCCAGCTCTGACAACACCTTAATTTTAGCCTCGTGAGACCCGTTTTGGTCTTCTGACGTTAAGAAGTGTAAGAGAATAAATCTGGATTTTTCTGCATTGCTAAATTGGCGGTGATGTGTGGCCACAGCTGTCCCCAGCTAATAAAAGGGAGCAGTGGGCTGGCTCTTGCAGCTTTGCTGGGTAGTTAGTGCTGGTGAGGCCTGGGGAAGATCTCTGGTGCTTCTGTGAATGCAGATGCGACCTCAAGTTCAGCTGCGACAAGCCCCATATGTCTGTCTGGTGCCCCATTCTGAGCAGGAGGCCACAGGCAGGGGGGGAATGGGAACACTGTGGGCTGGCCTTTGAACCATCCTCGGTGCCACCTAAGCCAGGGAAAGACCTGGAATTTCCTCTAGGACATTGAGTCCTTTCTTTGGATTAACTGTCCACTTGTAGGTCAGCCCCTCAAAGCCAATGGCACATACCTATCTGAACAATTCCAAGCTGTTCCCTTCCCCAAAGTTGCCTGTGGCTCCAGGCCCCGCTGCCTTCAGCACCTTCCTCTCCAGGCAGAGCCCTGGTTCTGGCACACTAGCCGTTTTTACCTCTCCCTTTGTCTCTGCAGCAGGTGGATGGGGCAAGTTGGCCTGATATGGAACATGATTTCGTTTGGAGGGGCCCTGGGCACCGTTCTGCCTTTGAGATGTGCCTCAAGTGAGCCCCAGGGGGCTCAAACATCGGCAGAGACAGTGACCCCAGGGCCACTTTAAAGAGAAAAGTGTGCATATTAGACAACCAGGAGGAGCCCTGGGGGAAATTCATGAAGCTCCTGCATACTTTTGTAAAAATGTCTCTTCATGTGATTGGCTATAAAAGTAAAACACGAGGCGAAGGATTTAGTGCTATTGTACGAATTTTTTGAAAAATTTTTCTTTTTTTTCTTTTTTTTTTAAAGATTTTATTTATTTATTTGACAGAGATCACAAGTAGGCAGAGAGGCAGGCAGAGAAAGAGGGGGAAGCAGGCTCACCGCTGAGCAGAGAGCCGGATGCGGGGCTCGATCCCAGGACCCTGAGATCATGACCTGAGCCGAAGGCAGAGGCTTTAACCCACTGAGCCACCCAGGCGCCCCTGAAAATTTTTTCTTAAAAAATAATTCATTTTTTTGTTCAATAAGACTTAATGCATATTTGTAATTATAAGTTGTGTTAGATATAAGATTTTTAAAAGCTTCATTTAATAATTTTGTGTTTTTTCAAGTTCAAGCTCCAATCAAAGGGTTTTTTCCCCCCTCCTACTTATTATAAAATTGTCTCTCAAGTAGTTTCCTCTTAGGTGGCTGTCCCCAAATACCGAAGCCCTTCTGCTCCTCAGCCTCTAGAATAGACTACATTAATTGCATCTGGAGGACTTGACCAGGGTCAGGACTAAAGGAGGCACTTGCCTGACTTCTGTGTGACTCAGAGAGTCACCAAAGGGAACCCCCAGAAGGAAGAAAGCCTCTGCCCCAAAGACACATTCCATCTTCTGACCTTAGGGACAGAGGAAGCCATTTCTCTTTTTCTGTGGCCAGTTTGTCCCTACTGTCAACTACCAACAAGGAAATTTATCAAAACCCCATGTCAAAGGCTCCCACTGGAGGAGCAGGAATTTTTTAAGGGAGAAAAAAAAATTTGTATATCCTCTGTAATTTCTATTACTGTTATTTGTGTTTTCTCAGTGTGGAAACCAGCCTTCTGTCCTGCTCGGCGAAATACCAGGTACTGTCTTCCCTCCTGGAGGCCCCTGCCGGGCCTTCTTGCTCCCCTGGCCCTGAGCCCCTGCCCTGGTCTTAGCCCTGACGGCCTTTGGAGGCAGGAGGAGGATTCCAGCCCCAATGGAGTGACGAACACGAGAGGCTCTGCTTCTCAGTGAGGCCTGCTTTACTGCAGCATGTTCTCTGGGGTCTTCTGGGCCTTCTCTGGGTGGTGGAGGGTGGGAAGAGGTCATCTATGGACCCTGCCTCCCTAATCAGCCCCTCAGAGGTTTGAGATTCCATGAGGAAACAATGAAAGGGGTATATTCATGTGCTCCAGGTCCCTTCACGATCCCTTTGTTCCTTCCACGGGGCAATCGGTACCCTCTCCCGCCCCCTCCCTCTGCCTCAGCCCCTCCCTGAAGACCAAGATCAAGTCTCCTTTCTTTCTTGGGCTGCAGTGAGGTGGGGGAAGTTGTGACTGCCTCCTCGAGGTCATTGTTCTAAAGGGCTTGCTACCTATGACCAACTCTGTGACCTCATCCATGGGGGAAGGAGGCGAAAATCTCTGACCACAGCTCAAGGGTGCAAGAAAGGTTCCTTTTTGTTTCCATCAGTGTCATTTCCATTTCAAATCCCCATTCTGCTGGGTGGCTGGCAATTCCAGTCACTGCTGGATAGTCCTTCTGTCTGTGGGGATCATGGCCCCATTCAGGCTCATGATTGCCGCTGCAGCATGAAGAGCGGGGTGGTGGGAGTGGAGCTGACCCACGTCCTCTACCCATGGCCAGTCTCCCAGGGCTGTCCCAGCCCATTCTACCATGCACAGAGACTCTCAGGAATGTATCAACATGTTGTCCCCACCCCGGGACCCATACCGCCAGTTGTGCAGGGACCGAAAGCATGGGCGGGGAAAAGTGCAGCCTGGGCTCTGTGCATATGCAATTATAGGCTTCAAAGCTGAGAATATTTCATTGCGCCGCAAGTTCAAACACGTAGGTATATTTCCTTGGCCCAACTCAAAAGGTAGATATTTTCTCCCTTCTGTAAGTGCAGACATTTGGCAGTTTCCTCTTCCTCTGAACGTTATTCTGGAAAGGAATCTCAGCTTGTTGTGAGTAGTTAAGTTTATTCAACATACAAAGCTCTTAAAACCCATGCACTTAAATGCTTGTGGTTGTGTGGGATATTATCAGTGTCAGGGATGGGCAAAGTTGAAGGCATTTTGGGTCAGTCTACTTTCTTTAAATCTTCTCCAAACATTTTAGGTTTGGCAAAACATGAATTACATTTTGCCAAACCCCTGTGCCTGTAATTTGTAAACCCCTGTGTATTTTCAGGGAAATGTAGTCCATATGTTTCTGATTGATTTACACTTAACTCATCTAAACGTTGTTTTGCTAGTGTTATTTGATGTCCTAAGGGCCTCAGAGCCTGTTTACGTCTGTCTAAGCTGCTCTTCCCCCCAAACCCTCCAGACTTGGCAAGATCTGGTTTGCCAAGAGTAGACTAAGTTGAACACTGCACCCCCCCCCCCGCCCCCACTTCCGTTTGGAGCAGACTTGGGTTGAGTCTGAACTAAAGCACCGAGGAAGTTGCGTGGGGCTTTGAAGTTGACCAAATGCTCTAGACCACCGCACTTCACTATGAGAAATCAGCCCAAAGCCTCCCCACTGGGGACTGTGACCAGTAACACTCGCACAGAGACCAGCCTCCAGGCCATGCCAGCTTTCCAGTCTGGACTTGTCCCTAATCGCATTGGCACTCAGCTGCCACCAGCCGACAACCCTACCTCGACAGTCCCTTCTATTAGGACGTGTTCATCCAAGCTTATGAAGAGGAGGAGCACAGACTTTGAATAAAAGCAATCAGCCCTCTTGCTAGGGCTGGGATAATGATCTTGTAGAGCAAGACTGTGGTTTTAGAACAAAACAAACAAAAGAAATCCTCTGCTAGGGCCCCACATCACTGAACCTTAATTTTAGATAGTCTGCATTTGCCTTGCAAATGAGTCCAAAAATTACCAACCCACAAACATTTAAAGCAATCCTACCCACTGCCAGAAGGAGTACGCCGGGCAGAAGGAATGAGCCCGGCCCCCTTCTGCTCTGCTTCGTGGAAGTGGGATAAGGGTGGTGTTGGAACCTAGATGGTGCCCCACAATTTTGGAAACATAGCTAGAAATGGAGATGTGCTCATTGCAACTTTACGAGCCATCCTTGAGAGAAATGGAGAAGCTTTGTTTTGGAGGAACCACTTTAATGGGCACTCGGTCACGTTCAGGTAAAGTCTACTTGGAATGGAGATGCTTGAGACAAAGAGGAGCTGGGCGGCTTGTAAAATAAGGTGATGGGTTATCTTCTCTGTATGCAGATCTCTGCTGACGTGGAGACCAGCCTGAGATATGTCTGTCTCTTCTGGGACCCTGCAAGGAACGGACGACCTAGGTTCTAGCAAAGGGACACAGTCAAAGCACTTAACTGGGGGAAAGAAGGCTGGTCCCTGAAACAGGGGGCAGGTTGGAGGCTACGAAACAAAGATAGCTCGGACTCCCCATCTCTGGGCTTAAGCTTTTTGTCTCTATGTTGTAATTCCCTTCTGCTGCCTTTAAGCTTTCAGAAAATCTTGATGTTATAGGTTGGCTTTGATTATGTTGTACGAGAGTAGGAACTATGGGGGAGACAGAGGGGAGAGAGAGTGGAGCAATGTGACACGTGACAAACGGGCCACGGAAGACTGCCTTTCCTGAAGGCTCTGGGCATGAGAGCTGAGTCAGGGAAGAGGTTTTAGCCTCGAGGGCTGGAGCACTTACATCAGCGTCATATTAGTGTGGACTCTGGTGGGTGGTCAGGTCCGCCCTGGGTACCGGCAGTGCCGTCACAAGTTCCCCCCACACCCGGGCCTGGGCACACTGCTGTCCCACGGCCACACAAGCAGACATGCCCCCCTGCCTCTCTGAGCCATCAGTGTGCCTCGCTGGGCTGCTGCTCTCCCCCTTGCCCCACCTTATATATAGTTTCACTGAACTGCATTTTAGCGCCAAGTCATTAGCTGCACTGAGGGCTGAGAAACGTGTGTGCTGTAAGCATATCATGAGGCCCGAACTTACAACCTGGCGAAGTCTCCCGGGGGTGCTCGAAGGAGGAACCCGTCCCTGCTGCTCAGTGACAGCGTGGCTTTGAGCCAGTCATTTCACTTCCCGGAGATGCTGTCTCCTCCTTTGTAAGCCGGGGATGATAATCCCCTTCTTTCTGGACCGGTGTCCGAGTAAGGGGATGACCACACACTTACTCGCATGTTGTTAGTGCAGCAACTCTTACGGGGAACAACTGATAATGATGCGCTATCATCCCAATCCACGGCCGGTGCTCAGTTCTTCTGCGCCCACTTCCTCTCTTGCCCTAATTTGTTAAATCCCAGATGAAAGGTCATCTGGACCACCAGTTCTCAAACCTGGCTGCATCTGAGTCACCCGCAGAGTGTTATGGGGCATTTAAAGTGGATGCTGAGGAATCTGTATTTCTAAGTTGCTTTCCTGGTGGTTTGGCTTGCTCCACAGGGGATTGAGTTACCCCTTGCCTAGATCCTTTCTCTGCCACTAGGTAAGAATTCCTTTCTGCTATTCCAGGCAGGTGGAAACCTACCCCGTGCTGGACTTTAACAAGCAGGGCTCCATTCCCCACCCCCACCCCCCTGAGAACCCCTTCCAGGGTCTGATATCCTTTCATGGCTCCATTTTTCCTGTGGCCTTCTCTGCTTATTCCTCTAAAGATCTCAAATAGCTTATGGTTACCATCTAGGCCTTGTCTTTGTCTCCCAATCTGGTTACTCTCCCTGTCCCCTCCTTTGGGAGGCAGATTCAGACATGTGTCTCTTTCCTGGTTATTTTTTGAGGCTAGAGTTTTGCTAGACCCTTAGCTCCAGCTCTTCGTTCCTTCCCCACACTTTCTCCCGTCTGGAGTTTGGGTTTATTTTTCTTCCTGCCTAACTACTTCTAATATACTAAGTCAATAAACAGATTCTCTGTGGTTACATATGGCAAACAGCTGAAATTTACAGTTGAGAGTAAAATTTCCTCATTTGGGGAAAAAAAAATCATTTCACAGATTTAGAAAGTGGTCATTCTGATCTCCAGGGCAAATAAAAGTGTTTTATAACCTTCCACAAAAGCTCACGCCTTGATTAAATTTTATTATGAATTATTAATTAAACCAAGAAAACACAGAGGCCTAAACCTTTGCTTAAATTTGCTCCAGATTGAGACACAAACCAAAGGCGACAAGAAACCCTGAAGGGGTGGTTTAATGATGAGCAACACGCATGTAGCTATCCGCACACTTTCATCTGCCAAAGGCTCCAAACCAGCCATGCAAATGAGCCCCGGTGCCCAAGCCGGAATGGAGGCCAGCAACAAACCTGCAAGAAATGGGACCTCTTCAGCCTCTCTCTCCTGGGTCCCATGGCTTGTGTTTCATGGGCCATTGTGACTCTGGAGACACATCAGCTATGTACTTCATGAGAGACTGTGGTTGGATGGGGAGCGGTAGGAAGTAGGGTGGGAAAGCAGCCTGATGTCTGGGAAGCTGAACCGGAGGTCAGGAGAAATGGGCCACCACGGTCATGACCGAGTGACTAACTCAACCTGGGCCACCCGGGACACTTATGCAGGTTGCCAAAGGCCAGGGCAAGTGAGTACAGAAACCCAGCTTATGTAATCTGGCTAAGCCTTGCTGCTTGCCATAAAGCTGCCTCCACTAGGAGGAAAGAGCCCGTTTTCCTGACTTGAACAAGAGAGTCATATACTGGGCAAGTCTTGCTTGGAGGCTGATGGTGTATGGATGGGGTGAGTAGGAGGAATGAGCCTGCATGCTTCCAGAAGGAACATCTTTTTCTTAGAATACAGATGGGTTGTTTGGGCAAACGGTAGCCTAGAAATTCAATTTCATAGGCAAATATGAAAAAGACCCTGCCTTCAAAAAGCTCCTAGTAGCTTGGGGAAGCAGACAAACCAGCAGAGAATTACACCGCAGTGGTGACAAATTAGATACAAGCTGTCTGTGCATCCGGGTGCCCACCCAGATGGAATCAGACAAGAGTGAAGGAGGGATGCTTTCTTGAAGATGATGGCTACGTGAGGCATGTGCAGGGGAGGGGGGTTGGGAATGAGAGTGTGGGGAGTGGGAAGGTTCTGACAGCCAAGGGAACCGCATTAGCATGTAATGGAGGATGAGAGACGGTCTACCTAACCAGAAGAAAGATGGTGCTCTTAGAGAAGACATGGAGACCCTGTGGAGGCTCCCCGCCATGTCTGGTTGTGGTTGCCATGTCAAATATGTGCATTTATTCAGACAAAAGAAGAGGTGATGACCATTCCCTGTCCCCACTGGCCAAGATCGGAGAGCTTGAGCCCTCACCGACTTCCCAACACAGTGCTTGGCACTCGATGTGCTCCAACGCTAGCTTCTTCTCCTTCCCCACTTGTCCTGCCCATTCATTCTCAATATGAAAGCAAGGATAAAAAACATATATCTGTGCATCTTTTACAACATCCAAAAAAAGAACTAACACAAATATGAAGGGAAGGGTAGGGACTTGGTCCCTTGGCCAAGGGCAGCGCCCAGGACTTTGTGTCCCCACTTCTGAGTTGGTTCTAAGAGCACATTGCAGCTGTCCTCTAGCAGGATGCTGGCTTCCCTGGACTAATCACGGGAGAAGAGGGAAGAGGAGCTCTTCAACTGCCTAGTAAGCGAAGTTTCCACCATCTGATTATCTTTAGGGGGCCGCCACCTCTCTTTGTGGACCTCCAGGCTCCCAGTCCCGCCTAGAGAAGATTCTGCATGGAGACGGTGTGGCATTTATTTGTCTCGCATTTGTATTGAGCTCAGGGCTCATGGAAAGTGGCACGTTGACAACGCTGCTTCCTAGCATGACATCACAGAAATAAGTTTGAAGATACTGCTTAATAAGAACCCTGTAAAGATAAGAGAAATGGTAGGAAGAATTGAAGAGCGCTGTTTCCTCCCTAATATCTGCTGTGAATCATTGCTCAGAGGGAAGGCGGAGAACAGAGGCACCCAGGGACAGCATTCTGGCCTGGGGGTCGGAAGAGGGCCTTCCTTACACGGCAGCTCTGACCTTTCTCCCCTTGCTTTGGTCTGAGGCTGGCCGAGGCTGTGGGGCTGTCTGATGAGCGAGAGGGAATGGTTAGCCTTTGCTGGCATCTACTTTTGCCATCTACTCTGTTGAAGAAACCCATCAGAATATGGCCTCTGCCCAATTACCCAGCACCTAGTAAAGTCTTCCGGTGGGGAAGTTCTGAAAGAAGTAGACTATTCTGTCTTCACAAAGGATTTACCACAGCCCTAGGGGACTTCTCTTTCAGAAAAAGGCAGTATTCTTTCCCTGCCCTCTTCTACAGCTAAAAGGAAAATAAGGTGCAAGATTCTTTTTTGAGTTAATTTTGAGTTTCTTGAGGGACAAAAGGTTCTTGGAAAAACAATGCTCTATTCCTTTCTTTAAAAAATTCTTTCCTGTAATACAGCTCACTGATGAGTCCCCCAAAAGCCCCTGCAGTGTTTTTTTTTTTGTTAAAAAAAAAAGAGATGGTGTCAGGCCAGGGCTTTAGGGCAGCTGAAGACTTCTGGTTGCTGCCTTGCTCCGGGCTCTCCTCATGGAGCTCCTCCTCCAGGGCTGGAGCGTGAAGGAGGGGTGCAGCTGAGGAGAGGCTGGCTCCGTATCTGACCCCGCGTGCTCTTGCTTAGAGAACGTGTCCTGCTGTCTCCCAGCAGAATATTATGAGAGCCGAAGGGCCTGCCTGTTGGAAGGCAGAGGAGTGGGAGCAGGGAGCGGACAATAGAGGGCTTCACTTCTCGATAATGAACGGAAAAGCAAAGCTGTGTCCACGCCCCAGGCGAAGTGCTCAGAGGTCCTTCCCGGAGGGCTGCTATCTGAGGCGATGCTCTTCCAGGGCTGCTCGGCCACCTGCTCGAGCCACCCGCTAACAGACAGAAGGAGTCTGAGGATGGAGGGAAGTGACCAGGCCATGGGAGAAGTATACCCCCCGGGAATGACCGGAGCTCAGGCTGGGAAGGGGAATTCACCTGGAGGAAGAATACGAGTCAGGGACATGGTACTTGAGTGAAACCGGTGGCCTCACTGAAACCCTAAAGGGTAGCTGCTTATTGGATTCAGGTCCATGAAATGGCTCAGTGGGGTCTCAGAGATTACTTAGCTTCAACCCCTGAGTGTAGAGTTGAGGACACTGAGGTCCGGGGAGTTTTAACTAGCCTTTGGTCACAGGCTGAGTGTGTGGCTCAGCAGGCTCCAAGATCTGAGTTGCAGTTCCTGGTCTTATCTCTGCTGGTGACAGTTGGGGTTCCTTTAGCTTGCCCCTCTGAGATAGAGGAATAGCCGTGAGAAAACCATTGCCCTTGGGTCAGGTGACCTTGGCTTTGGGGTCTAATTGCCCAGTTCCCACTTTGACAACATACTTCCCCAGGCTTTCCAGATGAGGGCAGAGTACCACCCCCTCGCTCTCAAGCTGGCGACCTGTAAGGGTTAGCAGGAAGAGAAGGCCCAAGGCTGATCTGGAGCCCTTTGGTGCATCTCCAGCCGTTCCTTCTTCTGGAAGTGGCAGTTACTGGGCAACCTGACCCTCGAGGAGGAGATAAACTGCTTCAGATAGGAAGGGTTTATCTTTGAGGTTATTGCAAATGGGCCTGACTCCTTAATCTAGTTCTGCCCAGATCTGAACTGGTAGCCAGATAAACTGCTGGCTGCCTGATTTTTTGTATTTATCAAGTCTAAACAATTATCAGAAGGCAATTATCCCCTGGGAGGCCAGTGGCTCAAGAGATAAGCAGAGCCCTTCAGGCCTGGTTTCTGCCCCAGATCCATAAGCTGTCACTCAAATGCCCTGTGGGGATTTTCTCCTCTTTCCCACAGCCCTATATTTTAAGGGAGATTTGATGTTCCAGCACATCAGTTTTGGTGTTTTCTTCCCCATAGCGGGAGATGAAATCCAATGGTTCTTATAGGCGGGTAAATCTTTTTTAAAGGCCTTTTTGTTATCACTGTGGGGTCTGTGATACCCGGAAGGGACCAAGTGACCACCTGGCCGCAGCCCCTTCAGACTATAGGTGAGGAAGCCAGAACACAGAGGGATCTGATGTGTTGTGAAAGGAGTGTGCTCTTTAGAGTTAAGCAGAGGTGGGTCTGAAGCTTGCCTTTGGCACTGGCCAGCTGTCTGACCTTGGGTAACCTCCCGGAGCCCCTCTTTCCTCATCTATCATGTGGAAACGATAATCTCAACCTCACAGCATTGTTGTGAGAGGTAAAATCTATTTACCCCTGGTCAAGGTCACACATATAACTGGGGGCAGAGCCAACGTCAGACCCTAGTATCCTGGCTCCCGGATCTCTATTCTTTCCATTAGGCGGTGGAATCTTCTTCTCTGGAGGTGTGCAATTTACCATTAAATAAAAAGTAAAGCTTCTTCTTTGTCCCACCCAAAATTCGAATTCAGTGTTTCTCAGAAGGCTCCTCCAGATGGTCTGAGGCTCAGTTCTGCTTAGGACTCATGTTTATACGATGACAGCATCTATATTTTTTCTGGATGAATTAATAACCGACTTGCCATTGTATTTAGGAAAAACCAGACATCACCTCATGGACGTCTCATTGAAAAGGAACGTCATTTATTCCACTGATCTGGCAGATTTTCTATTTAGGCTTGGTGGCAGCAAGAACAGGGGTCTTGGGAGGCTTTTTGTGCAGCCGAAGGGTGTTTACTGGTCCCCAGGATGACAGGCCCCGTCCGAGGTCCAGGGGGGCCTCAATCTGAGGTCTTTGCCTCTCTCGCCAGGGCGTTGTCTGTGCCTCGGACACTAGGTGGCGCCACAGGAACATCCTCGCGGCCCGAGGCGCGGTCGCAGGCAGGGAGGACTTGCAATGAGCCCCGGAATTCTCGGGCTTTCCACGCAGGGCTAGGGTTCCGGCTAGCCACTTCTCGCCGCCCTGTCCGCCCACCAAAAGCACGGCCTCTCTCCGGGGAAAGCCCTGGTGTTGTCCTGCCCGGCGATGGGAGTCGTACGTACCCCATTTGGTTTTAGGATTCACCAGTTCAGCATTTTAAACCCCAAAGGACTAAGCGTGTTTGTTCTTCATCGGTCACCCCCACCCCCATCCCCTGTGTCCGTAAGGATTCAGTTGGTTTGAGTGGCATCGTTACAAGGGTTTGGGGTGCTAAATATAGTTCCCTTTTCCCCTCTTTCGAAAGGCTGCAGACGTGTTACACTTCTGCTTGCCTGGTGGGCGCCTCAGAGCCGGCCTAGAGCGGTTGCCGTGGGGGCTGTGGGGGCTGTGGGGGCCGCGGGGCCGGAGGGCGTTTAGGCGTCCGGCTCAGGTGTCAACAACGCTGTTGGGCCTGGTGCGACCCCCACGGGCGGCTCCTCCGGCCCTGCGGCGCGAGCGCCCCCTGGAGGCGGGCCGGGGAGCGGGGCAGGGCGCGCCGCCCGCAGCCTAGGGGTCCCCGCCCCCTTTCGGTTCCTTTCCGGTTCCCGCTGAGATTCCTAGCTTAGCTGCCTCTCAAATCGCAATAAAGTTTCCCTACTTCTAAGTCAGTTGCTGTTCTCTCACGTCTGCATCACCATTTTCATTTTACTCTGCCCCATCCGGACAAATGGCTCCTCTCGGCCCCACTGGGCTGTCCCCCTCGCTCCACCAGTGTGGGTGCCGCCGATCCTTATTCTGAGGTCTCTCGGTTGGTCTGGACGTCAGGCTCAGGTTTAGGCCGGATCCGGGGTCCGTCCCCACACCAGGGCTTCCTGCCATGTCCCCATTCTGGAGAGTCAAGAACGAAGCCAGGTTTGGTCCCTTTCCTTCCTTAGTGCTGCGTGCACACTTCGGGTATTCTTCCTTGCCTGTTCACCAGGGCTGTCAGATCTGGAAGTGGTTTGTGAATAAAGGCAGTTTCTTTGTCTGCCCCAGAAGTTGCCTTTTGACTAGGAAGTGTTATGTCCTAGGAGTGCAGGCCCGGGAAGTTCAACTATGTTAGCCTCAGCTGTGGGGACAAAGAGACACAACAGAGTGAGGAGAGTCAGGGGAAGGAGAAAGGAGAGGGAGTGCCAGGAAGCATCACAAGAAGTAGGGGCCTCTTGACTGCAGGCCTGTGGTGTCTGAATCCTGCCTCTGACCTCTGTGAGCTCTGGGTCTGTGGGCAGGTCCTGTCACTTCTTGAGCCTCAGTCCCCTGTTCTGTAAAATGGGAATACTACTACCTACCTCATAGGGTTGTGGTGAAGATGATTAACTAGTATGCTTATGAGGTGCCCTCTTGGCAAACAACAAAGGCCAATATATGATAGCTGTTTGATGATTCAGTCTAAGCCACTGCTCCAATCTTTCACCATGTTGATTATACAGACATCTTAAAGTACCAGCTTTTCTCACTGTGTTTGGGATTGGGAGAAAGGTTCCCTGAGATACTAGTGTTTTCCTTCATTTTTAAAAAAGATTTTATTTATTTATCTGAGAGAGAGCACAAGCGGGGGACGGGAGGGGTAGAGGGAGAGGGAGAAGCAGACTCCTAGCTGAGCAGGGAGCCCAAGGCCGGGCTTGACCCCAGGATCCTGAGCTCATGACCTGAACTGAAGGCAGATGCTTAAATGACTGAGCCACCCAGGGGCCCCTGTTTTCCCTCATTTTATGGGTTACAATGTCCTCTCCTCTCCTTAGTAGAAAGGAAGAGAGGATAAATGACTTATTTTCTTCTCCCCGGACTCTTGAGGAGAGAGATTCATGATGTAGCCATGCCACTGGGGATAAACATTGTAACGTGGCCGGGGGTGGGGGGGTGTCAGCTCGCTCCCCCACTCAAGGGGGATTTCATACAGGCCCCTTCACTTGGAGAAATATTGCTGCACCATCTTGTTGGACTGGCCCTCTGCTTGGCAGCTTGTCCATCTCTTTAGCTTTGGTGGAAGTCACTAGGTTTGTAAAGATTTCTTAACATGAGGCTGTATAAACCATCCCTTTAACTGAAAACCAAGCCAGATATTCCTTTGCCTCTAAATACTTCTTACTACCAAAAATATAAAGAAAAGTCTTCTCTCAATGCCTGGTTTTGTTGTGTAGAGATCATCATGTGCTGTTAAAGAATGACGACCTTAATTTTTTTCTTCCAGTTTTATTGAGATATAATTGACACACAACATTGTATTAGTTGAAGGCATGTACTACCCTTGTTTTAAGAGTTTGAAATATTAACACTGTTGACACCTCTCATTTGAATAATGCTGTCTATGTTTTAATTTTATTGATATTAGGAGGTTGACAAGCACATATCTTTTACTCTGTAGCTGAAACGGGGACACTTATTTTTTTTTCAAGATTATTTATTTATTTGAGAGAGAGAGCAAGCACAAACAGCAGGGAGGAGCAGAGGCAGAGGGAGAAGCAGGCTCCCCACTGAGCAGGGAGACAGATGCGGGGCTGGATCCCAGGACCCCAAGATCATGACTTGAGCCCAAGACAGATGATCAACTGACTGAGCCACCCAGACGCCCCTGAAACTGGAACACTTCTGGTCATCCATGTCTCTCATTCCCAGTCCAGGTCCAGTGTGCCCATAGGTGCTCTGGGGACCTCTGAAGGTCCCACCAGCCGCTGTGGTTGGTCACCTGTCCTTCCATGGGCAGAACAAATGGACTTGGATTCCTGCTGTGACCCTGTCTGAAAGGAGGCAGACCCTTCTCCCAGCTCAGGACCATCAGGGCACGGCAGCTCTGAGGACTGTTTGAGACAGTACAGGAAAGACCTCGACGTGCTGCCCTTGCCTCGCTGCCCCGACCCTGTGGTCCTGGGCCTGGCAGAGAACTGAGTAAATACTACGAATTGACTGATAGAGCTCTCCGTCCTCTAGTACGAATGACTCAGTTTATTAACGCTCTACAAAAGATGGTTCCTTCACTGGCCGGCAGCCTTAAGCAATATTTCATTAAAACTGGCTTAATTATTTTTAAAAGACGGCCCAATTAAAAGCTATACATACTTTCTATGTGTGTGTTTATATATAGAGCTGTATATATAATATATATTGCTGTGTATGTGTTTTATATATATGTACATATATATATTTAGCAATTTAATTATACGGTATAAATAGTTGGAAAAATACCCAGGAGCTGGCCCCCTTTCTGTTGCTGGGGTCAAACTAGAGGCCACCCTGTGAGGGGGTGGCGTTGGTGGCTTCCCAATGACTTCACGGTGGGAGTCCCAGCGGCACAGAGCTCTGCACCACTGTCAGGGCCCCGGCTGCTCTGGGGGAGGCAGGTTCTGACCTCTGGTCTCTTGCGATGCTCCTTCCCTGTCCCAACAGTGTCAAGGTGCGTGAGCTGGGGGAGGTTGGGGAAAGCTGTCCTCACCAAAAGAGACAGGACTTTGGGCTTTTATTCTGGAGCTGGCCGTGGAGCTTTCCTGATGAGCAAATAGGTTCTCTTTAAGGAAACAAACAAACAAAGCAAAACCACTAATTCATCTGGGTTTTATTCATTTGTTTTAAATACAAACAAACAAAAGGAGAGGGGAGAAGTGGTTATTTCTGCACCAACTATTTCAAATGCAAGTTCCTCCATCGCTCGGGGTGTTTGGATGGTGCTTGTCACCATAGGACCCACAGGGCTAGTTCCAACCGTTATTCGGTAAGGCTTTTTTTCTTTCCAAAATTCCCAGCGTTCCTTTAAGGCCCATTTAGCTGCGGGTTTTGTTTATTCTCCCGGCAATCAGCATTTAAAATAAGACAAACAAGCATTTTTCCTGGTCTGTGAATCCCCGCTGGCCAGCCTCCACCTGCACACCTGAAGCCAACGTGTCCAATTGAATTTCTTTGTAACCCATCTCCCCTTCAGAGACCTGCCCCCTCCGTATATCAACTTGGAAAGAGAGAACTTAAGCAGGGCAAATGTAATTTTAAGAATTGCTAATGATGCTAGAAATCTGCAATGCAATTAGCATCATTGGATTTGGCTCTCCTCCGAAGGAAGGCACCGGGCTCCGCGTCGGACCGCAGTGGCTGCAGCGACAAGCGCCCCCACTCGCGCCTGGGCGCCCCGGGTAGGCTGGCGGTGCGGGGCACCAACATATGAGCCTTGCGTTAGGCTTCCTCTCTTTCTCTCCCTCAGAAACTGACTTCTTTGTCTCTTTTCCCCGTTGCTGAGTTGGGGGTGGGGTGGGGTGGGCTTTTTCCACTGGTCCTATCCTTAGCATTCAATCCTCCAGTGGGGTCACTCTGTTTTCCAAATAAGAGGGACCCCCACTTTGTGACCTCATTTTGCCCTCTTGGATTTTAGTGCTTCCCTTCACCCTTGTTCTTCCCTCAGCAGGAACCCCAGGATTTCTTGGTGCCTCAGCAATTGTGAAAGCCTCCCCCCCATTACCTGCCATAAGACAGACGTTCCTTTCTCCCTCTTTTCTCTTTTTCTTCCCTAACTTCCATTTCCTTGCCACTCTCCATGGCTCAGAAGTAGTATGAAGAGTTAAAAATAGGGAGATGGAGGGAGCCGGGGGGTGGGGGGGAGAGATTGAGAAAGCAAAAAAGAGAAAATGAATTATTGGATTCAAAATAAACCTTTACTTTTTCGTAGGAGAATTATTTTTGCTCTCTGAAAAAAATAGCCTGGGCCAGGCACAGAAAACCATGTTAGCTGGCTAAGAGGTTGCAAAATCCAGAAGATGATCTTGACGTGTCTGCTCAATTTAGAGAAGGTTTCTACTCTGGGGATCCTCTCTTAGATACAGAGGCCCAAATCAGAAGCTTGTAGAGGGGAGCTATTCTTCCAAGATTCCAGATGTGTCTGTGAGACAACACGTTATGGGGCAAATTGATTTCACCCTTGGGAAACTGGAGATTTTTCAAAGTTATGTCTGCAAAGCCGGCTAATGCATTTCCCCATTAGTGCATTAAAGTGTGCCCTTATTAATTCAAACATAAAGGCAACAAAATAAGCTGTTAAATTTAAAATATAATACATATATAATGAGGAGAATGTGTGAAAGCCTTATTCAAATGAAAATACAGGAGTGTTTGAACTACTGAGGTATCTTTTGTATTGAATTATGAGCATATGTAATAGATTTAATTATTAATTTCCCCATTGTTCTACGCACACAGACAGGGTTCAAGGCACAGTCATTCCCTGGCTTTCATAGATCTAATTTGTATAATTATTGCCTGAATAAAGAATTGCTCCAATTCCTAGCTCTCTTTCTTTTTTTCCCCCCTTCTAAATACTATTTCAATGCCGCATTCCAAAAGGGGAACACCTGCCACTTCTTCGAAGTCAGCTGATCATTTGGAATGATGGACGGCGCTGCTGCCGATGACGTCCCCTTTCAAGTCTCTTTGTCTAAGTGAATTATCGTGCATCCTTTTAATTTTATTGAACAAATTACATTTGTCAAGGTCTATCTTTGTAAATAAATGATAACTAGAGACACATGGATGTGTATTTCTGCTGTTCAAGGGCTCTTGTTCCATTTCTGGAAGCCAGATGAACATGGAACAAAGGAGAAACTTTCCTCTAAAAGCAATTATCTTTCTGCATTCCCATCAGTATAATTATATTGCAGGGAATTTTAAGAAGCTGTAGAAGTAGAATTGAATGCTTAAAACTGTGTTTGCTGAATTGCTATGCAAAAGTTGAGCAGGCTGTATTGCATCACACTAAATAGTCTAAGTCTCTCCTGGCCGCATTTCTCCGAGTTTCGAGCATGCCTGCAGGATGGAGACAGCGCGGGAGGGGTGGGGCAGAGGAGGGCCACATTTAGGGGTTCCTGGGTTTCTTGAAAGGAATATTTAATGACATTTCTGAAGCCCAAGGCTGTTAGCAAGGTGACTAGGGATGTGTACAATAAAACTACCCATTTCCAGACTGTTTGGGAAGCTTCTGAGTTGCACAGTGCTCTCTGCCTGGAACAGAAACTTACCAGCTTATTAACTAATCCATGAATGGTGGTGGAATACGGAGGGGATCGTTCACGAAAGCCTGGTGGCTGCAACTGCATTGCTCCCAAAAGCAAGTAGGTAGCTGGTTTAGGGAGATAATGAGTATGGTTTGTGTGGCTACTGTGTCAATATTGCGTGTCAGCAAGGATCATTTCTTTATCATTGGCTCTCCCCCACTTTAGTGAAGTGAACTATATTGTCTCATCACGGATGGCTAACCATAGTCTCATCCTTCCTCCTTCCCAATTTTTACAAAACCACCTGAGGGACATTTGGGAGAGAGGGGAGGGAAGCACCGGTGATAATGACAATAGAAAATGCCAGAATCCTGGTTCGTTTAGTACTGGCTGGTGGGTTTTGACTTACTAGACAGTTGATGGGATTACACTATGGTCTAGAGATCCTGAGGAAAAGAAACCCAGAAGCAAGATGAATTTATATCTTCAAAGGGAGATGGGCAAAGAGTGCATTAAAAGCCAGGAAGTATCATTCCTGGTTCACAGGAGCCCATACGGAGCAGTGGAGGGTGCAAGGGCCCAGGGGTCAGAATCAGGGGCAGCCACTAGGCCTCCTGCAACTATCAAATGAGGACCAGATGATCAAAAAGCTTATGTTAAGATGGTTCCAAGATCATGATTCCTAGTATATGGGGCATTAATCTCCATAGGAAAGTGGTAGAGGGAGGATCCAACATCTGGGGTTGAGTTACTAGAGCTTTATGAATGTGCTGAAGAGAAAAAAATGATTTATTCTCATAAGAAAATGAGTCCAGTGCTTTCTTTCTTTTCTTTTTTTTTTTTAAGATTATTTATTTATTTATTTGACAGAGAGAGAGAGATCACAAGTAGGCAGAGAGGCAGGCAGAGAGAGAGGGGGAAGCAGGCTCCCCGCTGAGCAGAGAGCCAGATGCGGGGCTCGATTCCAGGACCCTGAGATCATGACCTGAGCTGAAGGCAGAGGCTTTAACCCACTGAGCCACCCAGGCGCCCCAGAGTCCAGTGCTTTCTATCTCCAGTTTCTTTGGCTGAGGCTCGGTAATAAGCAAGGGCTGAAACCCAAAGGGTCATTGAAGTTTGCCAGGTCAGAAAGGGGTAGGTCTATAAAATAAGTTTAAAATGGTACCTTGGGCATCTTTGTTACTGAAAAGACTCCTCTCTCTGGAAAAAGCGGCTGCTGTGGTTTGTTTGATTCCGATCTTCTCACTCAGTAGGCAGTGAAGGGAACGAGCAGAGAGGGCTTGCATGTCCCGCTTAGTCCTGAATTTAGTTCCCCCCACCCAAAGTGGCAGCACCATGCCTGCTGCTAGGAATAGAAATTCACGTAAGACATGATCCCTGTTATCAGGACCAGGTTGTAGGAGTCCGGTGGAGAGGCCAGGTAGGAACTTTGGGGATTATAGGATAGAGTGATAAGGGTCATGACGAAGTTCTCCTGGAAGGGGGCGGTTGGTGCAAGAGAAAGCAAGGAGCACCTGACTCAGCCCGGGGCTCATCAGGGAAGGCCATGGGAGGAAGTGAGGCTTATGTGGACATAGATAAAAGTGGGGGCAGGGGAATGGTAACAGGCAAGAATATGTGAGGACCAATGACAGGGTTAGGGAGAAGGGGGGCTGGGTAGGGCCTGTGGTGCCAGAACACAGCCAAGTGAATGGCTGAGAAGCTGTCCCAGGAGGTAGGAGGTGGGGAAGGTGCGGCACACAGGAGCCAAGGCTCTAAGCCCCCAGCACGTAGCTCATTGTCTCGTGGACGTTACTTCCCAAACACTAAATCATTAAGAATTTCAAGATGGCAACCACAGGGGCGCCTGGGTGGCTCAGTGGGTTAAGCCTCTGCCTTCGGCTCGGGTCATGGTCTCAGGGTCCTGGGATCGAGCCCCACATCGGGCTCTCTGCTTGGTGGGGAGCCTGCTTCTCCCTCTCTCTCTGCCTGCCTCTCTGCCTACTTGTGATCTCTCTCTCTCTGTCAGGTAAATAAATAAAATCTTTAAAAAAAAAAAAAGATGGCAACCACAGTGCATTAAACCTCAAGGAGGGGGTCCTTGTGAGTATGGGGCCCCATGCAGTTTCAGGGTCACTTACCCATGAAGCTTATGGCAGCAGGAAGCTGTAGAGGAGTCGGGCTCAAGGTAGGGAATCCATTAGGAGGGGGCAGGAACTATCTGGGTGACGAATCATGTAGCTAAGACAGTGGTGTGGGGATGGGGAAGAAGTGGCGGTAGCAGGCACTGGGAGCAGGGAGGAAGTGGGCCTGCGGTATATAAGGGAGCTTCCAAAGTGCTAGTGTGGGCAACTGCTACTTTATGAAATACCTTCACAGGAATTTTATCATTCATTCTGCGGAATAGCCCTGTGGAATATACATTTTTGTTACTTCCATTTTGTGGTGAGGAAATGGCTCTGAGAAATAAGGTAATTTATTCAAGGTCATCCAGTCAGAAGACTTGGGACTCAACCCAAGGCGTTTGATTTCAGTTGCCTACTCTATGCACTGTAACATTTGGCCCCTCTGCTGCTCTTGATGACTGTGGTCTGCTTCATTCATTCATTCACTCATTGCTTCACTGAGCGGATACCTGTTACATGGTCACAATGGGCCAGGTGCTCATGTGGGTGCTGGCAATACATCTGTGAGCAAGCCAGACAAGGCCTCTGCTCTCGGGGAGCGTGCATTCTAGCAGCACCCAGGTGCCACATTTAATCAGAGATTCCCATATGGCTTTAAGGGCCGGTAGAAGCCATTATTTATTTTTCTCTTTTCTTTCTCATCCCGGTTTGTAATGAATTAGAGTTTGATTAGCTGCATCAGAGCAATCATGACTACGGGGAGAGCAATAAAGTGTCCTTTCGACCACCCCTATCCAAAAGCTGTGTGTAATTAGAAAAATCAAATGCTAGTTCTCATCATCTCTACCTGAGCTGGCAGTGGTCTATTTATTCTGTAGATAAATAATTATGTTATTTTGTTCTTACATTAAAAAAAAAAAATATATATATTATATGTTCAAGGAATGTTATGAATCTCAGGCTAAGAGACTGGGTCCTTCTGATGAAGGATACATTTGAGAGTATTAAGTCGTTGCTGAGCCAACAGCAACGGTTCTGAATACTGTTCAGATGACTCAACGGTGTGGGTCAGGAAGGCACTTGGCTGGCTGATGACTCAGCCCCTCCCGGTGTCTTGTACCCTAGAAGACAGTCAGGAAGGCATGTGTCAAATGGTGTTAGGATGAACCAGTTTTCCCCCTTGATGCACGGCCCCCAAACTAGAATGGCTGCCAGATGGCATGGGTGCTAGAACATGAGCATTCAGGGTATGAGGCAATCACAGGAAGTTTGGAGGCTGCAATCCTTTTAAAGGCAACAAATGCGATGTTTGATAGGAAACAGCATTATACAACGACTAATCACCAAGTGAGTAGCCACAGAGAACTCAAATCATCATTCTTGCAGGAGAACCTCCTGGGCCCGATGGTGTTTCTGTGGCCTGGCCTGTGTCAAAGGCTCGGGAAGAGTGCAACATGAAAACGTGTGACACCAGTGGGCCCCAACCAGACCATACATGTCAGCACGGTCCTCAGCTTCTGAGCAAAAGGTCAAGAGGGGATCGGGAGAATCAGTATAGGTCCTGGGAGGTCTGGTCCATAGAAGGCCTGGGCATAGTGGCGACTCAAGGAGCCGGATTCAAACTAAGAGGCATCATGGGATGGGGAGACCTTCCTGGTACCACCCACGTCCCCCCCCCCCCCCCCGCCACCTTGGGACATCATCATCATTCTGGGCCCGTGTGGCCGCCCGTTGTGTACAGGAGGCCCTCTTGTCATGTGTTTGCTGTGTGAGGCGTGACCCCTCCTGATGGCCTTCCCTTCCCGGCCCCATGGCATTGCCTTGCCCTGTTCTCATAGCCCCTCTCCATAGTAACAGACGCTTCCGCTGAGTTAACACCTCAACCCATTAAGCTTAAGTGCTTTTCAAAACATTTTATTATTGGCTGAGTGTTTGTGAAGCAGCTTACCTTGGACTCCCATCGGCTTCGGCTTCGAGAGTTTTTGTGCCTGTCTTGAATCCCAGAGGGACGGTGCCACAAACCCAGCACATTCTGGCCTGTTTGACTGCACCCTTCCCTTCCCTGTCTCTCCAGAGAGCGTGATGCTGCTCCTGGGAAGGCCATGAAGAATTCTGATTTTGTCCTTTATATCACTGCCTGGCCAATTTAAAAGGGGACGTCATCCCCTTTAAAAAAATGTTTAAATTGTATGTTACATGGATGGAATCTGCCCCCCAGACTCAGGCAGTGAGCACATGACTAGCTGAGTGGAGCTTTCCATACTGTTCTATTGAGCAAGACCTAATGGGCCACGTTCTGGGTCTTTTTTGAGACCCTTCCTGGTCTCAGATTCTTTAACTTCCGTTGGCAGCTGGGCACCTCTGTCTGCCTTCCTGTTGCCATCATGATATGATAGCTTGGCTGTCCCAAGGAAATGATATTCATTTGTTAACATCTTGGTAAAATTACTTAAGTAGGCACACCAGTATTTAATCATAAGTAGTATTATGCAAGAGCCATGAATCTTGAGCAAAGTTGACCCATTCATGAGGCATCTCCAGAGACCCATTTCGATTTGTGCGCACGTGTAAGGGGCAGGGGTAATAAACATTGGAAGGTCATGATCAGCAGTAGAGACAACCAAGAAGGTACTGATTGTAGCAGAACCACGACATGTTCTGTTGTGATTTTCTTTCTGCACCTAACATAGGATTTGCAATATAATTTGTATGTCATAAATTAGATAGGCAGATGAAGCAAAGACTTGAAAAATGAGCTCTCTGATAAGAAGCCACAGTACATATTCACAGATAAATTCCATTCATGAAGAGATTTTGACTTCAGGCCCTCAGAAGAGGGTTGTAAGATAGGGACAGCATCTAATCTTGAGGCAGGTAGATAGTGGTGAGATGGCTAATCACCAATAATTTTAAAAGCAATCTGTGGCTAAGTGCGGTGAGCTGCAAATCACCTCCTGGTTTGGGGCTCCAGCCAGTGGTGGGGGCGGGGAGTGGAAGCCATCTTGGCGACGTAGAGTAGAAAACAGAAGAAGCAAAATGTTTTCCACATTCCTTCTTCCCATCCCATTCTGGCTCTTCAGTTGCTCTGAGACCTAAGATACCTTTTCTGGAAGTTTCTTGGAGTCACGGAGCACCCCACATCTTCCATGAGCCGAGGATGCCCTTCTCACCTGGTGAGTAGGAAGCCATTCCTCTGCTTGCTGCTGGAGCGGGGTGGCAAATCTGGAAGGAGGCTGTTCGCTGCCCTCCTAGACATCCCTGAGGCTGTGCAGTCCAGCGACAGTGACACCTGGCAAGAGGGCCACTGTTGTCTTGGCAGCTGGGCTTCCCCAATTCCTGTGACTTTGGAGATACTGCTGCAAAGAGAGAATGGCCACCCTAGGTTTCTGGAGGGACCTTGAACTGGAGCATGAGGAGAAAACCCAGGTCAGGAGGAGCTGGCAAGGAGGGAAGAGCGGTCCCAGCCATGGGACTCGAGGAGGGGTGCTGGGCCCCTGAAGTGCTTCCACCTGATTGGAGTGGGGGTTTGTGCTGGGAGCTGGTGGGCCGGGTGGTGTTTGCATTTTGCAAATCAAACACTCTTCTGAAAACCCTCCTCCGTAGCCCTCTACCCTCAAGTGTGGCCTTGATGGAGTGAACCTAAAATATTCCAACAGTATATTATGATGGCTAAATTGTCACGGCACAGTTTCATGTTTATTTTGAGCGCTGCCTTTTAGCCACCCCACAGATTCTCTGTAAGTGGCGCACGATGTTTTCTTGCAAGCACAAGGCCTCACGCCCGTTTTCACGCTCACGTCTTCTTTGTCGTGTCTTTACTCACAGGCCATGTTGATGATGATGGCGACAGCAGCTGACATTGACATAATGCTAGGGGCTTCTCAAAATTCACTTATTTAATCTTCATAAAACCCCTCTGAGGTAGGTTACTACTATTATTATTATTCCCATTTTACAGATGAGCAAAAAGAGGCACAGAAGTTAAGTCGCATGAGATCACATTCCAGTAAGTGGTGGAGTCAGGATTCACGTCTATTCTCTCTGGCTTTGCTGTCTGTGCTCTTAACCATATGGCCAATGGTCCATCATCTGCTTCTCGAATGGTGTAGGAGCATGAGTCAACACTATCATTTAGAGTGTCCAGAGGTTGTGGACATGTGTGTCAGCCATAAAGTGTTCCCATCCTTGCACGGATGGGTGCATTCAGACATTTATTGACCACTTACCCCCTGCCAGAGCACCGTGCTGGGGAGAAGACCAAGACTGACACGAGCTTACAGTCTTTTGGAAAAGTCAACAAATTAAACAAGAATCACAGTGATAGGTAATGAAGCTCATGCTAGATAAAGTTTAAAATAACAGTAGCAAATATTTACTGAGCATTTTGCTATGTTTTGCTAAGCCCTGTGTTTGGGGCTTTTTATGGGTTCTCTCATTTAATCCTGACTGTGACCCTATGAGGTAAGTGCTATTTTATCCCCATTTCACAGACGAGGAAATACAGGTGAAGCGAGGTTGTGTCACTGCTGAGCGATACAGCTACTTAATGGTGGAGCCAAGACCATGGGGGAACACATCTGGAAGGTAAACCTAGCTTACGATTTAGAGAGTCTAGTTCCAATCAACTGGAAAGCAGTGCTCATTGAGATAACCAAGTATGGGAGGTTCTTCCTTCATTTACCCATTCAAAAGCATTTATCAAGCATCTTGGACACGCAGTGCCTCAAGGGAGGGGGTGGTGGTCTGTGGTGAGTGGATACAGATATGGATAAGTAGAGTGTTTGCACTCGCAATTAAGAAAATGCGATTGGGTAGCCAATACTGTGTTAAGTATTTTAGGATATAAAGATAAGAATTGCTCCTCGGCCTCAAATTGATTAGCATTCTAGCAGAGGGGGGACAGGCAAGTTGGCTCATGCTTATATGCGCACAGCGGGATGGAATGAGGAATGTGGACTGAGGAAGGGAGGAAGCCGCCCCTATGGTCCAGATTTTAGTACTCCAACTCTGTGACTTTAAGCAAGCTGCCAACTTCTAGAACATCAGAAACAGAGGCCCGGAACCCTCACGTTACAGATGAAACTTGTTAGGAGCTAGAGAAATGTTTGAAAAACTGACAAATTCTGCTTCAGGTGTCCCTTCCAGCCCCGAAGATTGTATGAATTTTAACCTGTAAATAATTGTTGAATTTTTCAATCACGCACAGTGTACATGTCAAGGCTTTGGCAATCTGCAGTTTTGGGAATACAGTGCTACGAAGTCCTCCCGGAGTCAGGGAGAGGAACTTCAAAGGAAAATGGAGATCCCAGAAAACATGAAGGAGATGCTTCTGGCACTTGCAGATATTAGGCAGGAGCTTGGAAGTGATGGGAAGGAGAATGGTGGGATGGCCAGAAGCCACTGCTGGCCGGAATGAAGGAAGGAAGGCTGCGAGAAATAGCGTAGGGCCAAATGTATCATTTGGGAGGTCAGGGAAAGGAGAAAAGGAGGAACAGGAGGAGGAATGTTTTCCCAGGTTTAAACTGTTTTCCTATTCATTAACATAATGCCTATGTCAATTATCTGCGTAAGAGTGCCTTGGGCATTCTGTACTATGCTTGGTTGCTTTGGGTAAATGAATGGGGAGAGTCTAATACCAAGTTCCAGAAACCATGGTAGAGGACAAGGCCTCCAAAGCCCCCTACACAGAGCAGAATTTTCATAATCTACTTGCACAACTAACCTTTAACAGTCATCTGGAGCCTTTATTTCCTCCACAAGGACCCTCGTTAAGCTGGGCTCTACTCACCAGCTAGAGCTGGGGGCAAGAATGCAGAGAAGAGTGAGTTTCCTATTTTCTTTAGACAGTGACTATAAGCTGAGCATCATCAATGATGGAGATGGAAAAACAGAGGAAGAAGTAGGAGGAGGAAGGCAGAGGCCCATATGGAGGGCACTGCCTGTAGCTCTTCTCCCCCCTCTCCACGGTTCCTTTGGGCTCTTTCCCTGGTTGACGCTGCTTTAAAAGCCACACGGGTTCATTATCACGGTCCTTTTGTCTGTCGTTCAAGTCTTTACATGACTTGTTTTCTTATGTTCTTCTTCTGCCACAAAAGCGACCATGGCTCTGATTCCAAGCACAGTCACCAAGCAGCCCCCGAGGAGGTGGGCAGGAAATGTCCTAGAAATCATCTGTCTTAAGGATGTCATCTTGGCAAGACTGTCCTGTCTGTACCAGCCAGGGAGGAGAAAAGGCAGACGGCCCATCATATACACTTAGATTTAGACACATTCTGAGGGAAGTTAGGAGAGGCTGGGCTCTTCTGGAGAACTTTGTCTCAAGCCCTGAATACATTCTCTCCAGAGCAGAACACGGATATTTCCTCAGACCGCCAGAACATTTTTGTGTTAGCTTAATAGTACATAAAAGCTATTTGCTGTAATAAAAAATTACACCAGGCTTGGAATCTGAAGACTCAGGTCTGAGATCTGGCTCTTTTACTTCCTGGCTACGGCCGCGTTGCCTCCTTCATAGCACGGTAATGAAGGGCGAATGAGAAACATTATGACAACACATTGTAAACTGTAAAGTTGTGCAAATATTAGTTAGTTTGTTATTGTTACCTAGCAATACTCAGGGATTGTCCTTGTCTCCATTCCAGTTAAGTAGCTAGGGTCTGCGTAACTGAGGGCTTGGCAGGTTCAGTTACAAGGGAAAGGTGAAATTAGATGAGAGAGACTAATGAGGGTTTCATTTTGAAGACCTAGAAGAACACCACAGGGGAACCCCATGCCATTCTCCTGAACAGTGGCTTTGGAGGGGTGACTACTAATCTTTCCTCACTGGGGATTGGGGGAGAAGGATTGTATTTAATACCAGGGATTGTACTGAACATCCCCAGACCCCTACCCCAGTATTTTGTCTTGGGGGTCCCGAAGCCTTGGCACCCTTACCGGCTCCCTCTCCTCCCACGGGCTCAGCCGTAGCTGCTTCTCAAGTGTCTCCCCTCCTTAGCGATCTCTCTCGCCCTTGTCTTCCAAACCTGGTCCCACTGTCTGCCTGGGCTCAGTGCTGACCCTTGGCTTCCATTCCAGTTCTTGCTCTGTCTCCTCCCTTGGACTTGATGCTTGAGGGTCTTCCTTCCTTTCTGGGGCCCTCTCCCCTCACATTTTCAGCACCTGAGAGGGGAGGGAGGAGACTCGGGTTCCATACTCCCATCTGCGAGCAGGCTGCATTCTGTCGGAGGATGTATTTACAAGTGTTCGGACCGAAGGGTCTTTTTATGCTCCCTAGCATTTACCAGAGTGTACCCCCTGATGTACAGGTGTTCGGGGGGGCTCCTTTATGTGGCTGTTCTCCTGCTCCCTCGACTTTTCCACAGTTTGCCGGGCAGTCTCTCGGAAGCTCCCATAATTACGCATTATGCCGCATACAGCGAGTTGCTTCTTTCTGTCTGGGAGGACACACCTGAGTCTCAGGTAGCCCTGGGAGCTTTTCCTGTGCTGCACTTATGGCCAGGCCCTGCTAACCTCTATTACTTTCTTACTGGTGGTTTTTTGCTTCTTCCCGGGACAGATTTTCCTATTTCCACATGTGCCTAAGCTTCCAGGTTCCCCAGCAACTCATCTTGGCCTCAAGGATAACTTTCTTACATGCTGGCTACATCAACTTCCTGCTCTTGCCTCCATTTTGATTCATTCAGTCTCTGCTGAGGCTTGGGGTGAATGGCCCCCGTGTCAGGGCTCACCTCACAGTGCTGCCGATCCCCTCCCTCCCAGTGCCGGGACTGGTCTGCTTATCCTGTCTCCAGTCCCCACCGTTGGAGCTATGAAGGAAGAGCTTCTGGGCAAGATGCCACTAGCAAGCCTGTCTCCCTGAGAACAGACCCCTTTTCTCTCTAGTAGAAACCTACCCCTTCTCTCACAGCTGTGTGAAAAGAAGCCAAATGCCCATTCTTAATGTGTAACAACTGAGGCTCACATGCAAACTGCTGTTATCTCAGCAGGAGAGCAATTTGCAACCATTTAAAATCCTTTCACTCTTCCCTTCTCCTCAGTGTATGGTTATACACACACCAGTCCATATTTATTAGTGCAGATGGTGAGAAACTCGTCATTGAAAGGGCTTAGAGCACAGAAGGAAATGGATTTTTGGCCTCACTCTGGCCTTACAAACAAGAAGGCTTGAATGATTTTAGGTTCCTGATTCTCGCCTCCGAAGAGCACAGTTTGCTTTTCTCCAAACACAAGAGGTTGTAAATTGGTAATTCATCTCAACCAAAGGCCACATGATGAGCAATTGTAGAAGTATTTTTTTCCTTGTTGTGAAAAGGAGGAACCCGACATCTGAGTGTGGGTTCCAGCTGGTATTTGCCTTTTCACCATTTGCAGCCCAAAGGCACGATCTTGGCCAGCCCTGGGCTCACAGTACACACCTCCTGCCTTTTACCTGCATCACGGCCAAGGCCATCCGGGCCATCTCCGGGGAGAAGTCAGGTCAGCATTTCCATGTGGCTTCTTCTTCTTCTTCTTTTCTTTTCTTTTTTCTTTTTTTTCTCTTTTTTTTTTGCAGCTAAAAAATAAATCAGTTCTAATAAAAACATTTATACTATATTCTTTATTGTCAGCTAATCCTGCCCGAACTCATTAAATGGCAGTGTGTGGGTTATTTGCTGTCAGTGAAATTATCAAAGGCATTTTTCAGCTGGGGCACCAGGAAAACATATGCTTCAATGCCAACTAAAACAATAATGAGGAAATGTTATGATCAGTCTTGACCAGATGACCCTGCCCATTTTAGATTAGTTCTTAATTTCAGCACAAGGGTCATCCTGTGAATTCTTACAATAAGTCAACTGCTCACCACTCACATGAAAAAGATGTGACTTATTAGAAAACTCACTGTACTCATTGCAGTTAATGAGATGTGGAAAGCTTTGTAATTTGATTTGCTGGGCCATATGCTGTAAAGGGATACTGCTGATTTCATTCCTCCGTATTTAATTTAAGCAGTATGCAATACCTTCTTCATATGGCTACTTATATAATAAAAATTAACTTGGGGTATAAAAAATACACCATTGTGGGGTTTATTACTTGGTGTGGTTCAGTTTCAAGTGTTTTTCATGGAAACATCTGTAAGTAATGTGTGTGGGTCTAATTTTAAATCCCGCCAAATATTTTCCATTTAACATTTGGTTTAACTGACAAGCTTGCAGAGGTGGTTTTCAGAGTTGTTGGTAACAGATACGTACAGTATTCCCAAGGCAATAGCCTTTTTGTTGTTTTTTTTTTTAATGGCAGACAGATAACAGTAATGCAAAACTTGGTTTTTGACCTTTTTAACATTTCAGTGGATATGAACAGCAGTTCAGAGTGTAGGCACTTCTCTCTCTTAAAGACCCAGCTGTGGTTTAATCTGGTATCCCCTAAAAATAGTTACCTTAGTTGTGACTTTTGTTTCAACATCTGTGGGTGAGGACATGGGTTGCAAATTCTCTGGAAGGCTGACTGTGGGAAAGGAACCCCCTTTAGGACAGGGACCTGCTTCCCCTCTGGAGAGATGGGGAGGGAGGAGAGGAGGAACAGGGCTAACAGTCTGAGAAATGGGCCAATGCCGGAGGAGGTCTGATCCTCAGGAGAGGCTAACAGAACCACAGTTTCTCTATTTTCCTACTGTTGAGTATAAATATAAATATATGTGTATATTATGTGTATATATGCTTGCCTAACTCTTACGGGGCACCCAGACCCCCAGGACTATCCAAGGGTCAGGTCAGCAGCTGGTCTGTAAAACCACAAATCGAGGAGGTGAGGTTACCGGATAAAATAGAGAACCCCCAGCTGAATTTGAACTTCACATAAACAACATATTTTTTCCAGTATAACTGCGACCCGCGGTGCGCTGCACTTTTGCTTGCTCAGTCGGGCACCCCTACCACCGGCCGCCGGCTCGGCCGGCCATGGGTCTGGCTCGGTTCCATGCCCCACCGGCAAGCCTGATCCAGGTGGTGGCAATGCGGGCTGGCGGGCAGGAGCCACAAGTGCCCCCTCCAGGCTGAGGGGCCCCCGCGCCGCGCTCCGCTCGGAAACGCGCCGGGTCCCCCCCTCCCCCGGGGCGGGCACGAGGCGGGGACCCCAGAAACATACCGAAACCGTCTCCATGGCTGCCTCTGAAGTAAAGTGGTGTGTGTGGGAAGAGAAACTCGAGAGGGAAGTTCAACAACCAACGCAGAGGTGTGGAGTGAAACCTCAGGGAAAACTGTCGGTTTTGCTTCAAGGGAATTGAATTGTGAAACTCGCGTTGCGCAATTCCACTCGGTCGGATTCTGTGAGAACCGAAGTTTGTTTTAATTGTCAATTAAAGCGAACGGGGCGCGGGTGCCCGGGATCCGCAGGAGTGGGAACCGGCGCGGGTCCGATGACAGAGCCGGCCACTGGGGGTCAGGATACGCTCGCCGAGTGTCCCCGCCGCGGGCTGGACTTTCCCGGGAGGAAAGCCCCGGCTGCCCCGAGAAACCAGGGCCGGCCCGAGAAGTTGATGAAAGATGCGCCTTAGGTGTCCCCGGAGCCGGCCGGTTCTCCCCGGAGATCCCCCCGCCGCCCTGATTTGCCAGGCAAATCTAGGCCCGCGCTCGTCAGGTGCTAAATTGCCTTTATGAGAGCCAAGCAGGCTTGCCGATGACAACACTCTGATAACAAAAGAAGTGTGGCCTTGTCGAAGATTTTATGTAAAAAGGAAATGGTTCATTTGGATTCAGAAGGAATATTAAAACCGGGCAGGGAGATCCAAGCCTTGGATTTTCTGCCTGATGACTTGCTTCTTAGAACTCGTTTAAGAAAAAAGAAGAGGGGGAAAAAAAATGAAAAGGAAACCCTCCTCCAAATATCCAGCCACGGTTTAATTTTTGTTTGCTGCCGCTGTTTTCTTCAGGGCGAGGTTGCCTTCGTGTTCACCCTGGACCACAGCGGCAGAAAATGAGATTCCCCTCACTGAGGGATTAAGCAGAGAGAAGAGTTGGGGGACGGGGAAGCCTTGAGAGACTGAGAATCAGCGAGTTTGAAATGTTTGAAGGAAAAAAAAAATCTTCAGGGGTTTAAGAGCTTCACTAAGACGCTTTAAAAAAAGAAGGAAAATTGGCCCTTATTTAAGAGCGTTGGAAATCCAAATACAAGTTCCCTTTCTTTCACCAAGAAGGCCACTTACTCATTCTATGTGTCTTTAATGCTTAACAGAAATGCCGGGATTCCTGTTCAATCACCCAACAGAAGGCTTACACCAACTCCATGATTTTTTTTTTTTTTTGCAAAGACTAATTTTTTTGTGCGAGCCTCACCATTCTATTCCTTTGGGTGATGGTCCATGAGAGAAAGGCCTGGCGCCTTTCTCAGGACCTGAATGAGAGTGAGAAACGTGTCATGTCTGTCGACTGGGCCCACATGTTTCTCAGTGGCCGAGCTGCTTGGTCTGGGAGTGAGGTTAAGGGACTCTCTGACAAACTGCCGCTTGGCTTAGAGATGTTCTCTTTTGCATATTCATTCATTCGCCTCTCCAGCGGGCATTTACTGAGCGCTCAGTGTCTGGGCAGCGCTGGGTGCGAGTGATACCGGGTCTACCAGCGCACAGTAATGGTCTCAACTTCAGGAGCTTGGGGTCTGGTGGGGAAGCAGACAATGTGAAGAGAGACCGAGGTGATTCTACTGTATTGGAAAAGGCACCCATCTTGTCCTCTTGGCCATCCGAAGGATGAGAAAAGCCCAGGTGGCTCCGAATGGTTTAAGAGACAAGTGGTGTATCAGCGATAACAACCAAAGTCTGGTTTAATTTGACAATGGCAGGTACCCATCCGCGCTGGCCCACCCCTTCCTTTTTGTGGGGGGGTCCATCTTCTCACCCAGTGACCGGAAGTGCCCTGTGAAGCCACACCCCCTGCCTGCAAACCAATAGGAGGAAATGGGGATGGGGGCGGGGAGCAAGCCGATCACTTGTACTGTCTGACTTTATAACCAGCTGTTGAATGGCTCGACACGGTGCTGCTGTGAGAATGGGGAAACCGTTCTTTTCCTTCTGCAAGGAGAAGCCAGAAGTTTATTTAATCTTTTCTAGGCAACTTATTTTATTGCATTTTTAATTTCCTCTCTTGCATTAACATGACCCTTTTCACTGGCTTCCCACGCCTGGTGCTTAATTACTTATCATTAGCAATGTACACGGGGGCCTTGCTGCATATTTATAAATGTGATCATTAGTACATGGAAAGACAAAGGCTTCTTTAAGACTGTCATTAGTTATTCTGTTTTCATGGAAATGTTCATTAGGAGAAACTACCCACCTGGTTAAATAATTATAATTAAGAATTGGTAATCTCCTTTGCATTTTTAACTTGATCTTCCGTCTGTTTGTATAAAACTAAACAAGCCTTATTTGGCCAGTATTCTATCTTTCCTTTTCACAAGAATTGCCAACAAATACAGACTCTTTGTCTTTAACCTATAGGTGGTGACCGATGTGCCTGATAGATCGAATTTTGGTACCACGGCCCTTCTCTCCAGACCCATTAGCCAGCCATGGGATGATGAGTCAGGGAACGGTCCGAAGGATCTCTGCTTGCTTTTCTTTTCCGGACTTCTGTCAGTGGTGCAAGCTGAACTCCAGGCTTCCAACCAAACTTTGCCAAAGGGTCTCCTTTAGCTCCTCCACCACAGAGACACCAGGCTGGGTGGCCACTGGCCACGCTGTTCGTTCGGGTGTGCCAGCCAAGACAAGTGGCAGTTGGATGGCGGGCGTGTTGGTGTGTCAGCCTCCAACTCTTTCTGTGTTTGTGACTAGGGGTAACCACAGCAGCATTCTGGCCGTGGCCCTGCCAACGCCCAGGAGAAGGGAATCCACAAGGAGTCTTCGGATTGCTAGCGAGTGGCCCTGAGGCCCATACTTGGTTACGTGTCGGCCGAGCTCAAACAAACGAGGTGACAGAAACACAAGGAGAGGAAGCGTGATTAGTTACGCTTCTGCCCACTCCCCTCTGTCCGGACTGGTCCTCGGCGAGCCGCCACCCTGGACCGACACGACTACACCAGTGACAAACCACAACTGTGGGAAACACGGGGTGGGGGCATAAATATCATCTGTAAACAATTAGGCAGCCACTGTTCATTCAGTGCCGTTTTGAGAAGCTAAGGAAGTCTGCAATCAGTTATATCTCCAATTACCATAAAAATATATTAGCCATTCATTCATTTATTAATGATTCATCAGTTAACCACACATAATGAGCAAATAATTAGCAGTGCTGTACGGTTGCCAAAATTGAAGAAGTGTTGGCATTTTAAAGATGAAAGGTTGCATTTATGCAAAAGCCTGGTGATGATAAAGTTAATACGGAAGATAATTATAAAAGTGGCTGTCCCATATTACAGACTGAGGTACTACAAAACTTGCCTAATTGAACTGAAATTAATATTCTTCCAAAGTCTGCGTGTTGCCACACACAAACTGCTGAATTTCTCCCGAAGATCTCCCTTCAGTAAGGTGCACTGCACAATACAAGTTAATAAAATGCCAGACAGCTAGACTGTGTTCTTTGTTTGCTTGGTTCAGGGCCTCATGGAAAACAATAAATTGCATTCATGTCAGCTGAGGCCCATCCCTTTGCTAATTACCGTTTGGTGCTGAAATGACTTCTGTGAAATTGGGAGCATGAGGAAACATACAGCCATACAAGGGAGGCTTTTCAGAGTTTTGCAGTAAATGTGAGATAGGCCTCAGGCACACAGATGTTAAAACAGTGAATTCCCCCACAGATTACACTAATGGAAACCCTGTCAGGGTAAGTCAAATCCGGGTCTGTGGTCAAAATCTAATTAAGGTTTCTGTACTTAAAAAGAATATGAATGCCTGGGGGTGGTGATGAATGTATAAGAAACTCACTTGTTTGTAAAACTGTTAGCATGAATAGTAAGTACCGTGGGGCTGTTACCTGCGATGTAACACCTGTTTTCCGAGGCGCTGTCTGCCTCGCTGCCGGTATCAGAGCGGGTTATTTCGGGGGTCAGCGAACTCGGCTCAGGCCAGCGTGGCCTCCCGTCTTTGGGGCCTGGTACGGGCCATGATTTGAGGTCACGGATGAAAACGGATCCTTAGAAGTCTCTCTGGAATCCCAGAGGATGCTTTGCTTTGCCACATGAAAACTACCCCAGATGATTCTGCCCAACTGCCTGGCGCCACTGAGGAAATAGTTCTTGCTGAGGGCGTGGGGCCGGCCAGATCTCCCCTCGTGGGGAAACAAAGGGTCGTCTGCTCCGCGGCGCGCCCTCCAGCCTGTCGGGCCGGCCTCCCCGAACAGCTGCAGCGTGCAGGCGCGGCCCGGCTTCTAATAGAGGAAATGAATTTATAATGCTGCAGTCTCTTCATTTTCACCACGCACAAATTTCCCCTTAAATACTTAAAAACAACACCCAGAGCTGGATATACCTTAAATTTCGAATAAATGAAATCTTAATCCAGTCTGTTGCTCAGTCTGAGTTGTTATTAAAGAAATAAATTTGAAACAGCAAGTGGTTTGAGAATTTTTGAATTTAATTATTTAAATCTACTTAGGGTAACTCTCACGCGCTATTTCAGTTTCCCATTGAGAACATGAATTCTGGGAAAGGTAGCCCACGCAGGGCCCTGGAAATATTAACTTGCACGTACAAATGTGGGCTCAGTCCTCGACAGACTGTGCCACCCTCCTCCCGCCCCCCCTCCAAGCAGACTCGGAGATTCTTTTTTTCTATGTAAATTTCAGCCAAGCCATACAGGACAGGTTTTTCAAGAGCAGGGGAAGTAAGGCCTCTTCTTTCCTTCCAAGTCTCCGGCCCTCTTCAGATGCGCTCTATTTACGTGTAATCATCCGACCCTCTTTAGAGAACAGCTGTGGGGTGTATACCGTCATTGAGCGAAATCAGGAGGCTAAAGGTAAAGGGAAATGATAACCTGGATCATTGAAACCACCAGTGACTTATTTAGGGTATATTTTGGCCTAGGGTGTATTGGGGCCTGATTTTTGACATTCGTGAAGATGCATCTCCTGCCGTGACTGTCCCCGGGGCAATAGCTCTGGGCTTGGGGTGGGACAGTTTGACCCTTGGGTGACACTTGGTTCCTCAGGCTTGGAGAGATTCTGCTTCATGATTAGGCCCCGTGGCGCTGTTACCTTCGTTCTGAGAGCGAAGGCTACCTTTTGTAAGGCCGTCCACATTGGGATGGGGTGGGGGAAGGGCAAGATTTTGGCACAAACCTGTGACTTTACCTTTCTCTCCATTTCACAAGGATTTGGGTATGGAGCACTATAGGTTTGTTTTGGACCCTGTGAGCAGGGGTTAAGTTTATCAAACACCTTGTTGAAGAATCTTCCTGGAGATTCAGACCTGAGTCAGAGAGAAGCCCAGTGTCCAAATTATTCCTGTTTTCTTCTGGCCATTTCATAGTCGTCGGGACCTCAGAACTGCCAGTTGGAACTTTCCCACACCCAAACCGAACTAACCAGAGGATATTGACTTGGAGTGATTTTTAGATCCGGAATTCTATTTTTCCGCTCAGTATAAAAATCTTCAGAGAAGCCAAAATCTTTCAGAAAAAAAGCAAGTCTCAGCGTGGGGCCGCCTTAGCCTCAACCTCTTCCCCAGTAAATGCAAAGGGTTACCGAAATTGAATGTTTCGCAAGGTTCAGAGGATGGGTGAGTGTTTTACCATGAGAAAGAGCCGAAGAGCACTAGATAAGACGTTTCTACAGGAAGTAAGGTCCAGTGGCTAGCAATGGCTCAGAGGCCAAAAGTTTCTGGGTTTATGTTTTTAATAACAGTAGCATAGGCTTATAGCTAATTTCAGGTGTTTAATTTTTAAAAAATCTATCCACATTTATGAAATGACTCTCCTTTTCCAGGTGCAGTGCTGGGCCCTAGGGCTGCAGAGAGGAAACGTCATGGGTCCTGCTCTTGGGAGGAACCTGCCTGCTCGGGGAGCAGACTCTTCAAACTTCTTGTAGCCTGCGTCATTACAATGCCTAGCAGGTAGGAGCCCAATAAATGTTTTTTTGAATGAATGGATCTCTTAAAAGGGGAGTGTCATGTTTCTTGTCTCTCCGAGGAGTTATTGTGTGAGCTAGAGAGTTAGCATTTATAACTCATCTTATGCCCCTACATGCTTTATAAGTACAAATTATTAAATATCATCATAATAAACTAGGGTCCTAAACAACCAGTTACATTTTCTTATGAAGTTAGTGACATTTAGATTCTTTGTTGGGCAGATGGTGTCATATTGCACCTATTGGAAAAGTAGGCATTTTGGGAAGGGACATTAATTTAGAACTATTTATAACATAGCCAAAACACTGGGCCTCTTAGTAAGTGTATTTGTATTGTTTCCCGAGGAAGTAACACGGCTGGCCTAGATCTAAATTTTTATTGTTATTTTTTTTTCCTCTCAATACCAATTCTTTGCATTGGAGCTTCTGAAATTAAAAGACCATCATTTCTTAAAGCGCTGGTCCACATTTCTTCATTTCTGGTTTTCTCTTTCCCTCTCTGGGTTGGCTTTTAATCCCCATTAGTTCTCAGGCTTCTCTCTCCTTGGCATGTTTCTCTGCTTTGTGTCTTTCTCTCCTCGTCCTTTTCTCTTCCCTTCTTCACCCTCCTCCCTTTCCCTCTCCTGCCAAGACGCATCATTCCTCAGGGATGAATGCCTCTCACCCCGCTTCTGAGCCCAACGGCACTGTGGTCTGTTGGGATCTGCCTGGATTTCTAAGCTTCCATAGCCCACCCTCCTCTCAGCCGGCGTCTGTAGCAGCCAGGACGACTTCCTCACTGCCCTGCAGACGCCATGTTTGATTCTTGGCCCTCTGCTCTTGTTAGTATGTTACCGGGAAGCAGTCCCCTTCTAAATGTCATGTATCTGTTGACCGTGTCCTCTTTGAAACTGTTCTTTGTTCTCCTGATCTTCACCTCCTCCGAGCGCCCACTGACCACTGTTTGTACCTCTTTCTGTTGTAGCCTGTAGTTTGGTCTTTGCTTTCCCGTATAAACCCTAAGCTTTTTATAGCTATAAAAAGGCACAGGGCTGACTATGTACCAGGCTGTGTGTGAAGGTGCGTCACATTATTATTTCATTTCATCTTCATGATAACCCTCTGACATAGGCATTTTTGTTATTTCTACTTTACAGATCAGGAGACTAAGGCCCAAAGGGCATGGCTAACTTACGCAAGGTCATACGGTTAATAAGAGAGAGAACTGCTATACCCTCACGTCTCCCTCAGCAGTGAAGGACTTACTCGTCCAGCTGCTAGGTGTGCTGCTGCGTGATAGCCCTCAGCTGTCAGCTCTCTCTCTGCTAATTGCCTTTGCTTAAGTGAGCCTCTTCGCCCAAGTCATGCCTCTTTGCTGTATCCAAAGATTGGCTTTCAGGGAAACAAAGGTCTCTCTACCTCATCCCAACTGGGGACAACTTCCATGTGCAAACCAGCTTCAGAGCACTCTGTGAGGTTGCCCGAGGCCTTTGTTGTGACTACATCATCGCCCAACTTCTCCCTTGCTCCAACCCTCTTTCCTTCCCTTTGCTTTTCCTTCTATAAATGGTGATCTCCTAGAGTGTGCACTAGTAAATTTCCTGTAAATAATTTTTTGATTCAAAGTCTAATTCTCAGAGAACCCAACCTAAATAGTTCATACCAGTAATGGTCTGAGATAGGAGAGACTAACATGGGATTCTGGAATTTGACCGCCTGGTAGCCACAGGTGAGGAGGACCCCCATCTCTAGGGGTAGGTGGAGCAGTGATGGATTCTGGCACAAGGTAGCAGTGGGGGACTCAGATGGCGGAAGGGAATGTGCTTGTGGGTGAAGGCATTGGGCTTTTGAGAAATATTGGTAACTAGTCATTATGAAGACGGTGGTATTGGACAGCTATATTGCTCTGGGCAATTAATACTCTGGAAAAAGAAAGTATTAGCTAGCAATTAAAGGCTCAGTGTGAAAACCACAAGTCTTCACTGATTGGATATAAAGTGAACCTCATCTCCTGTAGTTAAAGGGCAGAAAAAGTTGAAGATTGGGGCTAGAATTTAATTGTAAGATTAGTGGAGTTGCAGGGAAGGTTGAATGTTCAACCTAGGTAGGTGTGCTATGCCAGGCCAGGGTTCTGATTGGGAAAGAGCAAGACCTTGAGATAAGAGTTGATGCATTTGAACATCTGGAGTCTCCAGATTCCCCTAAACCCTCTGGGCCTAAGAAGTGGCCTACTCCTCTCTGTTAAAGACTAGTGCTACACTCCTCTCTTGCTTGATGGAGATGCAGAGGCCTCAGTCTTGCAAGACAAATATGTCCCCTTCCCTTCAAGATCTGTCCCCACATCCCCTCTCTTGGAAGCCAGACCAATAGATAGGATTAAATCACAACATTTCCCAGCTGGGGAAGTGTTGGTTCTGCTAGGGGAGGAAAGGTACTATGCCTTGAAGGAACTCCAGGATCTAGCCAACTAGTACGGGCAGGATCTGGGACGTTATTGGAGGGACTAGGTTCTGGGAGTACTGGAACTAGGTGGGTGGAACATAAAATTATATAACGGAGAATTTATTGATATGGGAGCATTCTCCTAGGATACAGGATGTCTAGGAAGGATCCTAGCATGCTAATATTTTGCTAGGATGGCTCTCAGAAGCTTGGAGAAAGTAGTAGTCTACATAAAATGAAGTAGAAATGAATTACCATGACAGTTGGTGGGAGAAAGGATGAAAAGGCTTAGAGAAATGGGTACGACAGAGTGGAAATACCAACTAAGGACAGAAATCCCACCAAATGACCAAGTTCAGTGGGAGAACTCAGACAACAAACTGTACACATTATGAAATGCAGCTCCTGGTCTGCTTTGGGATTCTGCCTATTAGTCACCAAAGAGTTATAAGGCTAGAATTGTCCATCATAAACTGTTTTTGTCAGACCCAACAGGTCATAACATTAAGTGGGTGAACCCAGAAGTAATCCATTGCAAGATGGAAGGGGTGTACTTGGGATTAGATGTAAGCAGGGCCAGAGGGCACAAGGAAATTGTGTGCTCAGACCCCATGTCATCCTCCACCACCATTGCACTGCCTCTCTCTCAGTGCACACTGGTGGCCACGTGGGGGTCTCTTATGACCAGTTGATGGAGAATATAAAGGGCCTGGTTTTGGTTTATGAATGTGTTGGCTTGGTATGTGACTGAAAATCAAAAGTGGGGATTGCCATGCCCTACAGCCTACTCAAGGGTGACCTTGAAGTCACCCATTAGTAGAAATCCTCCCTATGAGCATAGCTTCAAATGGGGTACTGCTCATCTATGTTGTAGGAAAAGAGAATATATATAAACTTATGGGCAATGGCAAATGGCTTGACTGAATGGTCAGGAGCCACAAGGAAGAAGATTGGAAGACAAGGAGGTCTGGGGTAGAGGCATTCTTGTGGGAATAGGCGTGAAGTATGAAGATCTTGGTATCACGGTTAACATCCCCCAGAGAACATCTAACACCAGAAGAGGCATTAAACAAACAAGAATATAGGTTGATTAGGCCAGCTGACATCAACTAGCCACTGCCATTGATCGGCATAGTGCTGGTACAATGGGTGCATAGACGCAGGTGCCATGGTGGAGGTTGGAGGCTATACCGAGGTCCCACTCACCAAACTAAGAGAGCTATTGCTCCTACCAAATGTCCAATCTGTCAGCAACAGAAAACAATCCAGTATCTGGTATTATCTTTTGAGATCACCAACCATCCACTTGGTTGCATGTTAGGTACATTGTTAGGAGGGGCAAAAATTCATTGTAACTCTGAAAAAATTATATTCCAGGGTTTACCTTTTCACCTGCAGAGCCTCAGCTAGCATCATCATCTGCATCTGAGGGCTTAGAGTATTTGATCTGTCAACAGGGATCCCGCATCACATCATGGCACAAAGGGCCTCCTTTATGGCAAGGGAGGTACACCAGAGGGTACATGGCAGTGGGATATACTTAGATTATCTCATATAGCACTATCTAGATGAAGCTGGTCTGCCAGAGGGTTGGAATGGCCTGTTGAAGGTACAGGCTGAGGGGATGGTGTCTTTGCTTATCATTACCCCCAGTTAACCCACTTGAAGACTTTGTACTTCCCTTCCCCAAGGCTCTGGCCTCTGTAGGCTTAGAGGTCTTGATTTCCAAAAGCAGAAAGCTTCTCTCAGGGGATGTAGCCAATGTCTCATTGAACTGTAAGTTATGGCTATTGGCAGGACACTTTGGACTCCATGTGCTAAGGGACCACCATCTTAGCAGCAGGATTTGACGCTGACAAAGAAGAGTTAGGGCTCCTCTTCCACAACAGGGGCAGCGAGGCCCATGTTTACCACCCAGGTGAACCACTTAGGCAACTTTAGGTATTCTCTTGGCCAGTGTTGATGGTAAATGGAAAATACACCAACCTAAGTGGCCTAAGAAGAGGCTCGGGGGCTCAGACCCCTCAAGGATGAGAATCTGGAACATTCCACGAGGCAAGCCACCCAGACCAGAAGAGGAGCTAGCTGAGGATGAGGGGAATCTAAAATGGTCATTAGAAGAGGGAGATAAGGGTATCAGTTGCAACTGAAACCAATTGCAGATGTAGTTGGCCCCAGATAGAGTAGTACAGGCTGTGTCTGCAGGGCTGGGGCTGGCGGGGACAGACACTGCTGCTCCTATGGGCTCAGCTTCTTTGTCTTTCAGACTGCCTCACCATTTGGCTCAAAGTTAGTGCTTTCATTTCTGATACACCAGGTGAGGCTTCTGGATGGCCTTTATCATCTCTCCATAGCCTCTTCCTATTATTTGAAGCCTATTATTCATCCATTGAACATTTATTACCCTTCTACTATGTCTTAGGCTTTGTTCTTGGTACAGGGAATAAGAAAATGAATAAGAAAAATAAGACATGGCTCTTGCCTTTGAGAAAATCACCATCAGATGGAGGAAAAAGATACTTAACTATTATAAGTACTATGGTAAATGGAGTGGTAGAGAGGAATGGAGAGGAAGGATGCCTTATCCCATCTACTGGTCAGCAAGAAAAGATGGTAATGCAGTTTCCAGGAGGAGTTGATGCCTGAGCTTAGTCCTATCGAATAAGAAAAAAAAAAAAAGACCAGGGTGAAGTGGAAGAATATTTCAGGCAGACCAAAGGTACAGGACAAGGTCAAGGAAAGCAGGGGTCAAAAAATGAAGTCTCTTATATTCTATGCAGAGGAATATCAAGTTTATCCTGTGGATGATGTGGGGCCCACGGACAGTGGGGAACAGGGTTCTAAAGCATCTGTCTGTCTCTCTTTGGTCTCTTGCTGGCAGCTGCCTCTCAGTTCACTGAAATGCAGCTGCTTGAGTGTCTTTTGGTCACCATACATGACACCTTACAAAAGCATCTTACGCCAACAGAAGGTCTCAGTTCTGGCAGATACTAGTGAAGCTGGCTGCTAGAAAGACATCTTTGAGGTCACTACCTATTGGTAGGTCTGTAGCGCTGAAGTTGCTGGTGCCTTTTCAGCCTTTCCTTATTACAGAAAATTGCCTCATTCCCCACCAGCCTTCAGCTGTTTAAAGCAGCAATAGCCAAAAACATGGCAGGGAAAGTCAGTGATTGATAACGGGCCAGAGTTCCAGGAGAACTGTTCTTTGAGAGGGCCATCCAAAAGCTCCCGCACCTTCTTGGTACTTGGAGTGTCCACACTGGTATGGCTTACTTTGCTGAGTCATTTAAACTCACTGGTGATCATTCTGAAGACAGAGAATCCACATGAGACTACCACTCAATTTGAGTCCCCGAACCCAAGATTTCAGCATCTCAAGGGAGCTTACAGAAGGCAATGAATTTTCATGATCAGACAAGATTGTATCCGGTGATGAACTGATAGGCGAAGAAGGAAAAATGTCATGACAGCTCATCATCATGTATTAGGAAACAAGGAGACATGTGAATTACTTTGCCAAAAAGCTCCTGACCAAGTTAAAAGTCAACACTGAATTCCAGGTAGAATTCAGTGTTCTGTGTCCACGAACTCAATATGAGGTAGAGGTCATCTTTGGCTTCTTGGTTGTTTTCTTCACTAATAACCATACAGAACACAAAATGATGGAATCATCAACAAGGAGATTAAGAGCTAAGGCAAGTGCACCCAGCAGGAAAATGCTGCCTATTTGCAGAAGTGCGAAAAATTATGTCACCAAGATGTCCCACTTGAGCCAGCTCTTCCAAATGAGGGATCCATAAAAACCTCTAAGAACTGAACAGTTCATATTCTGGGTCAGCACTTGGTCTTTCCTCATTTCCCATGTAGTCTACATAGATCAAATGCCGAATGTATCCCAACATAGCCCGAGGTATCACCTACATATTACACACAGACACTCAGGGCCGAGTGGCTGTGATGGTCTGCTAGGGCAAATCAGGTTTGAAATCAGCCATCATAATTGAGCGATACAGGGTACCCTGGGAAACTAGACAAATGCTTAATACAGCTAAGACTGTATATAAGACAATAATAATCAACAGTGTGGGGCCATCCTTTTGTGAGTAGCTTTTTATAAGCCAAATACCTGGTAGAGATCAAATGTAGGAGAAGCTTTAAAAAATGGTCTCTTTCCAACCGATTAAAACTACTACTAAATTTACTTCAAATGTGGATCTGCATAGAAATGGCCGGATTTCCAAATGGCTGGAGGAACTGAGAGTCGAAAGTCCTCTGGGTTTCTAATCTTGTCTCTGTCCCCTCCCTCACCCAGTTGCCGCTCTCTTCCCTGCAAAAGCCCCTTTCAGGCCCTAGTAAATTGGACCCTTTAAGCCCAGAATAATTGCCATCCTGTTTCCATTAGAAGCTGGGTGGTTCCCACAGTGATTCACTCGGTTGCCCTGCCCAGAAGGGACCGAAGTAGAGACATCAGCTGCCGTGGACTCTTGTTGAGCTGGGCTAAGAGATGGACCCAAAAGGGAAGGGAGTGCTGCTAGGTTCCCAGAAGATGTTAGAATGAAAGAAGCCCGCCTGCCTTCTTGCGGGGGAAAGTAGGGCACTCGAAACAAAGTGATCACATTGGACACATACAGACTTTTAGGCCCCATGTCTGATGGATCTGTTTTATCTATTTCGAGTTATGGAAAAAGAGATGTGGCATTTCCAGACCCAGTTCTGCTACCAACTTTAGGACCTGAGTTTCCTTACCTCAAGTGTGGTAGGGTGAGGTCATGATCTCTGAGTTTCCTTTTACCTTGAAAATTTCATGCAAAGGAATCACATATGGCCACCCTGGGTGGCAATATTGCTACTGTATGTTTTCTTTAAACTGAGTCTCAAATCCATTCAATATGAAGTAGATTAGTAATGGGAACCAGAAACTCTGAAGAGGCCACCCTCATATACAGGGAATTTACTGTCTTGCCCAGAGTATTTGTGTTTATTTCTATTGACTTCCAGGTGGGGGTTGATTCTAGGGAAGTAACATTTATCTGAGTCCAAGTGGAGGGAGAAGTTTTCTCCCTCACCTCCCCTTCCCAAACAATCCAGCTTAGTTCATCATCTTGTGTTGACATTACTTGTGAGTGCTAATGAGCTCATAAATGCTAATTAATAACTCCATGTGCGTCTATTTACTGGCAAATATAGGGATCCAGGTGCGGTGTAGACCTGGCCCCGAACACAGTACATCTCTCCATCTCTGAGCCGAGAACATGGGTGGGATGGCTCTTGTAGTCCCGCCAAAGTCGGGGGCCTTGCACTCCTTTTAATATACGCAGGAGCTATAATTAAACTCTTACGAAGCGCCCTCTTCTGATTGCCCACTGAGAAGAGAAACCAGGGTCAAATCTGGCAAGTAGCAACGTTAGGTCGAATGCCTTGCTGTCTTTGGGAGGAAGGGCAGTGATGGGCAGGGAACCCTCCCCGGCCAGGCCAGGAGACGTCATCACCGCGGCCCAGAGCGGGGCAGGCCCCTCAAAGAGGCAGTGTGGAGAACTCTGCAAGGCTGGATGGAAAGGTCAATGGGCTTCGAGGAGCGTGGCACCCCAGCGCCTCTATTCTCCCACGGGTGTAGCGGCCTCTGCCTCCTCCGCCTGGCGGTGAGCTCTATCAAGCCAGGAGCTCAGGCTGCCCGAAGCCAGGCCTCTTGAAAAGTGTGCTGCATTGATGCTGTTGATTGTACTTGTGCTTGTCTTTGGGAGACCCTGAACTTTCATCAGCAAACAAGATGAGGCCTGACCTTGGGTCTAATGATAGTATTGCTTGGAACCTTATCAAACACTTACTATGCAGTGGGTTTTCACACTGAATTCCTCCCCACAACACTACTGTGTAGTTACTATTTATTACTGCCGCCAGTTGAGCATCTGGTAAACTGAGGCAGAAGGGTTCTATATCTTGGCCACGGTCATGCAGCTCAGAATGTAGCAAAGCTGGGATCTGCACGTGGCTGTCACCCCGAATGATGCCCCTCTCTGGACTGCTGACTCGGGTGTTCCTCCCGGGGCGCCCGTAGACCCTGGCCCGGGGCTCAGGGGGCTATATGATGTCAGCAGCCCTGCTCCCTAGGGCTCCTCCATCCCCTACCTTTTCAGGACCAGTTTCCTCCCGGTCTACAGAGCTGGGGCTTGGATCCAAATCCTCTTCCCAGTTGCAATTACCTCTGAGCCCCCACAGTCCTTCCTGACTTGGAAATCCACCTTTCCCCCATCAGCACTCTCCTTTCTTCTCCCTGACCCCTCTCAGGGCCCAACTCCATCCCTTAGAAGCACTAGCCTGGCCCTGTTCTGGAAGTCACTGTTAAATCAACTTAGGCTTGCTCCCCTGGGCAAGAGGCTGTGGTTCCAGGGGAGCAGAGCTGAAGGTGAACACTCACGTCCTGTGTTAGACTCAGGCTGGGGAGCGGTGCAAGCTATTGCTTTTGGATGAGCTTCCCAGGAGCGGAGGAACTTTTCTTTGTAAAGAAAGAGGAGCTTTATTAATGCTGTGCTCTTTTCAAAGAGGCTTTATGGGTGGCGAGGCACAGCGCCGTGCTGAGGATAAAGCTGGAGAGGCAGAAAGGGAGTTACTCACTATATGCCAGTGCAACATGCTTTCTGAGGGTGGGGTGTGGGGGGCGGGAGGGGAGATTCCCCCTCAGTCCCCATCTCCTTAGGTGCGAGGAACACATGGGCCTTTGACACCTCTGCTGCTACTCTTTTGGGCAGCCTGACTCCCCCTGTCCTGCTCCTTGCCCCGGGGGGGTGCTGGAGGGAGAAGGGGCCCAGGGCGGTGTCTGGCAGCCCCATGCTAGCAGCCACACAGTCCTGGGCTAATTGCTTCTATCCGTTTCTACTCTTTTCCAGGCCTGGGAGAGTGTTCCAGGAATGGTCTTTGCACAGTGCGATAACCTGGAAAGGCGGGCCTTCCATTTACATTTCAGACTCTAAGTCATCTGTGTCAAAGTTTGAACCAGGGCTGCAGAGGATAATGGGTCAAAGGCAATTAGCAGCCCAGAGAGCTGCACGTTGCAGTCTGATTTATTTTTTTGCCCATCAGATTCCAAGAATCCTAGTGCTTAAAAGCAACTAAACAATCGCTCTATTGTACTGAAATAAAGCTCAGTTAATTCAAAAATCAATTGCACCACCAGGTGGGGCACACTCTGGCCCCAAACAGATGGGGTTGAAAACTCCCCCAAAATGCAATCTTGTTAAATTAAAAACTTGATCCAGGAGTGGAACAAATAGGGAGCCGTGAATGGAATGGAGTCAGGTCCACTCAGACAAATTCTTTCTTCTCCCACTCTTTCTCCTTCCTTTAAAAAGAAAAATTCGCCATGCCACTTTCATCCGCGTTAGCGTCTACGCAGTTCAGTGTGTTACTTTAATTAGTTTGAAAATTAAAGGGCAACTCCGGGCCAGCGTGAGTGAATTTGAAAATACATGTGCATCCCATGCAATCCTCTCATTTAATTAATAGTCTTATAAACTATATGGCTCACTTTAAGGCGGTCTCGAGGTATAACAAGTCCATTTAAATATCCACTTAATACTTAACAGGATGTGAGGGACGCAGTAGAGCATACGGGCCCTTCTCAAGTTTCACTGTCTGAAATTTTTCAAAGCTGACCCAAGTCAACCCGAAAAATGTTTAACACCCTGGGCTTGAACACAAGAAACTCTGTGATGAACAGACATTCAATTACATTTTTTAAAAGTGAGAAGCATTTTCGTAAAATAGCAACTCTGGAAACTAATTGGCAGCCGCGAAACTTGTGAGCGAAGGCCAAATCTTGTGGGGAACTTTTACTACAGTAACACGACTCAAAGAGAATGTGAATAAAAGGCATCTTTGTTTCCCAGTCAAATTAGCTGATTAAGAAATAAAACATCTTAACGTGTTTTTAAATGTAGAATTAATTATTTGTATGAAAAAAAAAATTAAAGCCCGGCTGTGTGAATTCTGCTCTGTGTGTGAATTGAAGGGGGCAGAAATAGGGATCCTTGTGGATCCATGACTTAGGTCATTAAGCAAAACTAACTATTAAGAGCTCCAGTTATTGGGGAAAAAAATTGCATTCAGATCACATGTGGTGCTTCCCATTTTGATTTGCAAAGTCCAGATTAGTTATGGTACACATGAAAAATGTGATTCAGAACAAGAAAACTGCTTTGTCTAAGCTGAGTACTGACAGTTTTGGGGAAGAAGGAAACACGGCCCATACAAAGAGCAAAGCCAACCCCTGGGAGAACACAGGCCTTTTGCTCCTAAGGAACCCAGGAAAGATTCACAGAAAGAATCTGAACAGACTGCTCTTTATTTTACTAATGGGTGAGTTTGGATCTCAGGAAAACAAGAAAAGCGGTTACTCCTCAGACTCACAAGAGGAGTGAGCCGGTGACCTTTGACATCTCGGACCCCCTGTGTCGTCAGCCCAGGCCCTTTGCCCCTGACCTCTTAACATTCCAGTGTCCTGAAGCCAGGCCCTGCCTGAGCCGAGGCTGTAGATTATCTTCGAGATGCGGATCAGTGCTTTACAAGGTGAGGTCCTGGGACCACCTGCATGAGGATTACTTGGAGAGCTTTCAAAAATACAGATTCCTGGGCTCAAGGTTTAGGGATGGGTAGGAATGGGGCCCCGGATTCCACAAGGACACCGAAGTTCGAGCGTCACCTGTACCAGCTGGAGTAGCTTTACCTTCCGTCTGTAATGGGTCCCCTTTAGTGAAAGGCATTTCCTAAACTGTGGAAAGCCTGTCTACACATCCTCCCTGAAACAAAAAAAAGTCCTCCAGACATTTTCTTCATTTCTCATGGCACCCCTTCACAGAGGGAGTATAGGCATGCTTTGTCCTTTGAAATAAGTTCAGTGAGTACTTGAAAAGTCATTTGGCAAGCGATGAGGGATGAGACAAAGGGGGAAGATTAATGACGAACAGAATCAGAGTCCTTGCTAAAATAAAAATGGATTCACACCCAACTTCTTATGAAGGGTAAGACATATGGCAGCTCATGTGGGAAGCGAGCGTGTTTAGTAGAAAGAGGTCCCGCTGCAGAGCTGTGTGATATAGGGGACAGCTTTCTCAGCCAAAAACAGAACATCACGTGCTCTGGGAGATGGACCATCTCTCCGAGGTGACGAGAGGCTGACTTTCCAATACTTGAGCAAACTCTGTCTGAACGGCTTTCCTAAGTTCGGTGAGTTTCTCAGAGTTAGGATCATCAGGTGTGGGGGTTTAGATCTTGGCTTTGCTGTTATCTCTGGGTGTGGCCTGACAGCCCATCATTTTCTGTGACTGTTTATGGGAGCTACTGATAGTTTCAGGTTCCTCATTTGTGAAATGGAAGCCACAGCCCTCCATCATTTCTCAGAACCGAGGAGAGGAAAGTGCCGGCCGCTGGAAATTGTGTGTGTGTTTTAGCTACAAACTACGAATGGGTGTATTATTCTTCTACATCCTCTTTTGGATTTTTTTTAGAATTTTCTCCAGGAAAATCCCAAGACATACCCAGAAGCTGGTTTTGTCTTGTTTTGTTTAGGGAAGAAGGGCAATCAGTTTTACTTTGGCGAGTCGTGCACCAACCTTAAAGTAGCAAGTGCCCAGTAGCCGTCAGGATTCCGTTCTAGAGCTCCTTCAAAATTACAGATGCATAGATACGCAGAGGATATTTCCAAATGTGGCTCTTATTATGCTTACGGTAGCGACGACAAGAGTTGAGTGTTAGTCCGTGGAAAATTGCTGCTTAATAAGAACTTTCCCAAACCCATGTCCCTTTGAGATAAAAATTTCCACCTGAAGTTTCATCGCCCTACTAGAATTTCCTCTGGAATGTTTGTGCTAAATTCCTTTCTCCCTGATTGAAGTATACAACACACAATCTAGCTTCAAGACTGAAAAAGTCATGCACTGAAACGTGCAGCTATGTAGGGTAACTTTGGGAGAGGCAGCAGGCAGGGGAGAGGCGGAGGAGAGTTGGGTCAATGAATTAAACTCCCCAATAATTAAGAAGTGATTTACTTGGCACATTCAGAATTTGGACTGCTTGAATAGTAGGGCAGCGTACAACTTCACTATATGCCATCGGCAACACCAGCAACTCAGTTTTGCTGCAAGAAGCCTTCGTCTTTCTTCCTTCTTTCCCTTCTCTCTTTCTTTCTTCCCCTGTTTCTCTTTCTCCGTCCTTCCTTCCTTCCTTCCTTCCTCCCTCTCTCTTCCCCTTTCTTTCTTTCTTTCTTTCTTTCTTTCTTTCTTTCTTTCTTTCTTTCTCTCTCTCTCTCTCTCTCTCTCTTTCCCCTTCTGCTTCTCCTCCTCTCTCCGCCCCCTCCTCTCTCCTCTTCTACCTCCTCCTTCTTTGGGTATTTCCTGACTGGTATGCATAGTTGTGAATTTAATTAACACACTAGTGATTCTGTACCCTCAGGGAAAAATGGTCAATTTTGTAAAATGTAAATAGAGGGGAAAAAAAGAAAGTTCCGTTCCTTCCTGTTCATAGCAGTCTTTATTTCCTCTCGTGTTATGCCTCAGGAAGACACGAAAGCCACATGAAGCTTTACAGAGCCCAACCCTCAGACCCCACTAAGGCACAATACCCAGGGGCTCCTCTAAATCACTCCTATATCTTATAGACCATCCTAACTGATTTTATGTGAGAGAGAACAAGTTAATAGGTAGCAAAAGTTAGCCCTTTAGATGATAGCATTACATCTTATGTGCCTTTTTAAAAATGATATTGCTCTCATTTGGAAGTAGCTTGAACAATTCCCTTTTGAATCAAGCCTGTAAATTTGATCAATATCATTATTTTCATGAGGCAAGTTTAAACCAATAAAGTTGTCTTGCTTCGTCCCTCTTCTTTCTCACCCACCTTCTTAAAAAAACTAAGGAGAGTCACAACTTTGGCTTGTAGCTTGAGTGTGAAGCTCTGGTATGGAAAAGTCTATGAAAAGATGACATTTATAGATGGGTACATATATATTTAATTTCTTGCGTGTCAGTGTGCATGTATATATATTTCTGCTTCTGTTTGTCGAGGCTACGACATCAGAACTAAGAACATTCTACTTTATCCAAGGAAGAGTTTTTTCAGTTCTCTTTAATTGGTAATTTAATTACAGAGCTAATTAGGAACAGAGTGGGTGTTGGGATTACAATGATTGTCTTTAACTGGAAATTCTTACCACTTTCCAAGCAAGGAAGTTTTTAAAATTATGGAACACTTAAATAATGGATTAATAGGTCTGTGACTACAACTGAATAAAGGTGGGTCATTGACCCCCCCTGTCCTTCCATGGGCGAAAGGAGTCGTCTGATCCGATCCACCACGTGATTCTCATTCTGCATTTCTAGCCTCCTGGGGCGGGGGTGGGGGGGTCCTCTGCCACGGCCCTGGGGAATTTCTGTGGTAAACTCGGGGGCTGGAATTCCTGGGCCAGAGCTTCAGCAGAAGGTGGAGCAGCTAAAAGCTGTCTGGGACGGAGTATGGTCCTATACTTAGAGCAAAGGAGAATTCTGTGGCTCGCCTTCGCTGCGCACTGGTACATGGGGGAAGCAAAGGAAGAGTTTCTGTGTCTGCGTACACCCCCCGCCCACTGCAGCTGACACCTGAGCTCCGGGGTGACAAAGTAGCCATTGCAGGTGGTGGAACGATGGCCTTGGGCACAGGTGTCTTTAGCACTCGCTGCGGGGCCCTTTGGGCCTTGGGTTCTCTAGACAGGGACGGCTCCATCCCCTGTGTGTCCTGCCCATGGAAAGAGGGCCCCCCGGGGGCTAAGCTGGGTCTGGGTGCAGGGGGTGGAAACTAATCACTGAACTGGAGCATAGCACCAGTGTTTTGAGAAGACTTGCAACTGATCTCTTTAGGGAGCGCCGTCATTTTTTTTTCATTCAACAAACATTGAGGAGTAGGTGTGGGGGGCAGGGGACGTCATGGGTAACACGCTCACAAAAGACCAAAACACCCAATGAAAATATGTTGTCTCTTTGAATACCAACTACAGACAATTCCCTAGAGATGGAGTTTCACAAGGGCCTGAAAAAGGCCTAGAGCAGAATCCCATCTCCTGGGCCTCTTTCTCAGGAAGGATTCCCCTGGAAAGGTGGGACCCCAGAAAGGCCGGCAGTTTGTAATGGGAAACGCCCAGGGCCATCTGGTCCCAAAAGATACATTTGGGGAAGTATAAATTCTCAGTTCTCCATGGTGACTGCAGAGGGAGGTGGGGCGGGGGGTGGGTCGGAAAGAATAGGTAACTGGGGTGAAATGAAATTCACAGGTAGTTCTTCAAGCCTAGTTTTCGATAGAAGTCTTACTCAAGCCCGTTCTCCCTCAAACCTAGCACAGTAATCACTGTCCATGAACTGAACTGACCTGAGCTTCGCCAGTTTCCTTCGCTGCCCCTAGTGTAGCTGAAAATGGTCTCAGTGGCCTGGGTTGGGGAGAGGCACACACACCAAGTTAAGGGTTCTGACTGGTTTACAAACCAGGGGTGACCCCTGCTCCATCCCCCAAAAAGAGCAGCTTGAAAATGAAGGCAAAAAGGAATGGTTAGCTACCAACAGGGAGTTACTCATTGAAGGAGTCCTTTTATAAACCCAAAGGCTTAGAATCAGTTTCTCCTCACTCATCAAAAGAAAGAATTTTCTGATTTTTTTTACACTCTCACCCTAAATAACTGATTTTGTGCTAATGCTCCCACATCTTGAGAATGATAGATCCCTTATATTTTATTTTATTTATTTGTTTGTTGTCTGCCTTGCTTCAAAAATGATTTGAGCTGAGATCCCTCATGCTATCCACTTAAAGGAAAGGAGATTGTGATCCCTCAAATGGGCAGGGCTCGAAAGAAATCAATGAAAAAAAAAATTCTGTCCATAGACACTGTCTTTTCATTATAGAAGTCACAGTTCCATCAGAACATTCTTTCATTTATTTAATAAATCCACAGATACCTGTTGAGGGCTTATGATGGGGAAGGGGCATATAATTTGATTCTATACCCTGCCCTCTATGAGCTTCTAGTTAGATTGGAGAGATGGCATGTGCGCAAATACTATGTTACCTGTGTGAATGTGGAGTCAGGAGAGAGAAAGCCGTCTTGCTGCCGGACTAATCAGGGAAGGCTTCATGAAAGGGGAGGATGGGGCTCCAGCTGGGGCTTTGGTTGGGGAGCCATTTCACAGGCACGCTAGGGGGCAGAGTGGTGGGGAGGGGGCTTATATTCACTGAAAACTTTTTGCCAGGTTGCAAGCACTTTATACACACCCGACTCATTTAATTTTCACCAGGCCCCAACGAGGAGTGATTATTTTCCCCAAAGTACAAACCGTAACAATAAATAACCTTATTAAGCATTTACTGTGTATCAGGTACTGTCCTAAACACTTTACATGAATTAAGTCTCTTTCATTGTCAAAGCAACTCTGAAGAAGGTACTATTATTATTGTTATCATTCCCATTTTATAGATGAAGAAACCAAGGCACGGAGAAGCATGTAACTTTCTCAAGTTCACCCGGAAAGTCAGAGGCGGAGCTGGGATTAAAACCCGGAACTGTGGTTCCGGAAGGCTCCTTTGCTTTTAATTCTGTTCTCCTGCCTCCCGCTGCAGAAGCCGGAAGGGCCAGTGAACATGTCTACAAATACACTATTGATCTTCTTTTGGAATGTATTTGCAAAAGTCACACAAATCGGAACATTTTTAATAATGACCAACCTAAGAAAATGTGTAAATTTTATGTTTAATAAGTGGTGTTATGACCGAGGTGAAAAGATCATTTTGAACTCATGCCTTCTCATCTCGGGTGCCTTTCAGAGCTGGGGGCGTTGGGGGGGGTGAGAAGGGTTTCGTATGGGGGAGGTATTCAAGCAGCGCCCGCCTAGCAATGGCTCACGTAATTGTCTTTCCCTAGAGAACAAACCTCTTTCAGGCGAGGACGGTGGGAGTGGATTATTTAAGGAAGTCATTTTGTTGAATTTAGTGATGCAGAAGGAGTGGAACTAGATATGCTGCGGAGTGTGTCTGGGCCTCGCTTCACCAGCATGGAGCTTGTGGTGTGCAAGGCCATGTGGGCACAAGAACCCAGGCGGCGGGCCTGAGGAGAGACGCCAGGCTCCGGTATTGAGAAACCGTCAGTCCAACGCTCAGTTTTCGGTCGCGTGAGAATGACCCTGATAGATGGTTTGGTGTCAGTCCCTTGAGCAGTGAAGGGTTCAAAGAGCACCCGGAAAGGGTAAGTGTAATTTGGTCTTCAAATCCTCGTCTGGTTCTCTACGGTTTTTACAGTAGTTTCCCTGGTGTTCTGTCCCTGGATCCCAGAGATTCAGCAGGGAGAGCGGGGCGTTTTACAGATAAGGAAATGAGGTTGCAAGGGTCTAAGGCACTGGACTAAAGACACGAGTCTCAAAGAGAGGTATGGGCTTCATTTTTAAAAATTTTATTTTATTATTTATTTGAGAGAGAGAGAGCGAGCTAGCGCACAGCAGGGGAAGGGGCAGAGGGAAGGAAAAGCAGACTCCCCACTGAGCAGAGAGCTGGATATGGGACACGAGTCCAGGATCCCGGGATCACGACCTGAGCGGAAGGCAGACTCTAAACCAACTGAGCCACCCAGGCGCCCCAGGCTTCATTTTTAAATTAGGAAATATCATACTCAAATCCTGGAAATAAAAGCCTCAGGACAGAATCCTAAAGAGAAGATCTTAACCACCTGGGAGGGAAGGAATCTAAGAGGGAAACAACAAATCTTTACCAAGCACCAGCTCTGACCCTGGCACTGGGGACACCAGGAGCAATTGAGGTCTTGGTCCTTCTAGAACTGGTGGTAAGTGTGGGAGTGGGTAGAGAGACAAGTCAATGAGTGATAACACGGGGTGAGCTGGAGGAATGCTGTGTGTGCTCTGGGAGCACAGAGGAAGGGCACCAAATACTCAAATGGGCCAACTCTGTGCCAGAACTTTCTAGAGGCCTTCATGTATGATGCTTCAGAGCAATCTCACATCACGCGATGTAGACATCATCATCAATTTTCAGAAGGGAAAAATGAGGCTCCATGAGGCCGAGACACTTGCTCAGGGAGACATGGTTTTAGGAGGTAGGAGAAAGATTGGAACACACACATGCTGGGCTCCCAAGCTGATGCTGTTTGAGGTGTCCGCATTCTGAATGACCAGGGGACATGCCACTTTTTCTGTTCCACCTGTCTGGACCATACCCTGCTTTCTCCCTTGGATGGGGGAGAGCTGAAAGGAGAGAGAGGGGTGGGCTCTGGGTGAAAGGTGAGCAGACGCTGTGCAGAACGGAGTTGACCTTGCATTCTGACAGTTGAACTTGGCTGATCTTTGAGCCCACATCTCTGAGGGGCAAGTGAAGGGTACCAGAGAAGAAAGCTTACTGGCTGGTGTTTGCTGACTTGTGGCATTGATCGCACTATCCGACGTTTTACGTGCATTCCCTGTGACCTTAGGCTTAGGAAGGAACCAAGAATTGAAGGCACAGATTCCAAAGTTCATTAGGTCTGTCCTGCTTGGCCCGGTCTCCCCTCTTAACAACTCCTTGAGGGTGTCTGTTGGCCTGAACATATTAAGAAAAAAAAAAGAGCTCGTTGGTTCAGCCACCATCACGGACAAGACGTGAGCGGTTGTGGCCCAGCTGGGGAGGAGGCCCATGTTGGACAAGCCCTGCCCCCAGCGTCTCGAGGCCCACGGCCGGGGTGGGGGTCTGCAGAGCCGTGGCTGACGGACACCTGGCCACCCGAGCGGGGGCACTCTGGGGGTTAACTCCAAAATAGTTTCCCACCCTTGGATCATTATTTTGTCGGAAATGAAACCTCTGGTGTTCCCTGGCCTCATTTTGATACCTGCCATCCTTCCATTCCCTCTTTGGAGTCCTATAGTAATGTCATTAAAGTCCCTAGAAAACGTCAGCCGAAACCAAGGTTTCTGTCGGTTATAACCTATGAAAAATGTATTGGATTTAATATGTTTGGTTTGGGAAATCAGTTTTTGTCCACTATAACCAATTGTCCATAATAACCATGTCTGTTGTAAGTGGTGTGCACTGTAATAACCCTCATATAAAGGGTAAAATGAAAGACAAACCATTTCAGAGGGTAGCTGGAGCCGTATCAATATAGATCACTGGCTACGTATATCAAATGATTGATGGTCATTTTTAAGGCTTTTTCAATTCAATGCCGTGCCGTCTAACGGCAGTAAAGCGCACAGTATTTGCTGATACCCTTCCTGATAAACCGTCTGGTTGCAAGTGAGAACAGCTTAAGGAATGAAAAGGCACCAGGAGCCATTTCTTTCAAATGATCCATCCCTAGTGTCCTGGTGGGAGGACATTCCTCGTTACAGGAGAGGGGACACGCTGAAAGCGGGCCGCGGATCTAGGCAGGCTATGCCCCCCCACACCCCAGATGGGGACTGGGGGCGACTAGGAGCAGCTGCAGGCCCCGCCGGGCGAGCCACCACTGGTTGGTGGGCTTGGAGGGAGAGATGATTCTGGCACCCCTCTCATACTGACAGCAAATTCTCGTATTTGTTAATTCATGTAATCCTCAGAGAAACCCCATGAGGTCTGTATTCCTCTTGGTCCCATTTTTCCATTTGGGGAAGTGGAGGCATGCAGAGGCTAAGGAACTCGCACAAGATCACAGTTCGTGAGGGCCCAGGCTAGAGATTGACACTCTGGCTCCAGAGTCTGAGCCTCGAGCTTCTAGGTTATTCTCTCCCGAGGGTCGGGGAAGTGTGCTTGATCTCACTTAGAGGTGGAATCTCCGACAGCCCAGCTCACAGAAGCAGAAAGTGGAATGGCGGTTACCAGGGCCTGGGGGGGAGGTGGAAATCAGGAGCGGATGGTCAGAGGGTACTGAGTTTCGGTTATGCGAGACGAGTAAGTTCTAGACTCCCAACGGCACGGCATAGCGTCCGCAGCAAACACCACCATCTGTACGCTGCAGATTTGCTCAGAGGGGAGATCTTACATTAGGTGTTCTTGCCACGCACACATAAGGTAATAATAATAACAGGGAGGGGGAGGAAGCTTTGGGAGGTAATGAGTGTATCTGTGGCCTTATTGGTGGTGTCGGCTTCACGGGCGAAATCCTTTCCTGAAACTCATCATGGTGTATTCATTAAATACGTAGAGCTCTTTACATGTCAATGAAGTGTTTGTTTGTTTGTTTGCTTCATTTTAAAGAGCATGGATATTTAACTGTGATTTCTGGCCCTTTCTTGCTGACATCCACACCCACAAGCACCTGCTAATACCCTTGGCTTGGTGAGGATGCCTGCATTTTTATTCCAAGCCCTGACTCATCACCATGATGCTAACCGAGCATCCCGCCCTTCCCCCAGGAACATGCACCAAGATGTGGCCGTTCGGACCAGGCTGGTTCTCCTCATGCTCGTTCACACAGGCCCCTCTACCTCTCCTGCACAGTGCATTCACCTTTTACTTTAAACAATTATTTGCATAATTATTTTCCAATATAAGTTCCTCAGCATAGACTCTAAGCTCCTAGGGGCAGAGGCCATTTGTCTTAGTCATTGCTGCTCCCCTCTCCCTCCACCCCCCCCCCCCCGTGCCTGCCCCACAACGAGGCTGGAACACAGTATGGTTCAAGAATTGTTAAAAAATAAGTCAAATGAACGCAATTCTTCAATACTGAAAGGAAAGAAGGTATTTTATCTGTCCTTCCTGGCCTTTATCCAGGATGAGAAATGTGATAAATCCTTTTCAAAAGGATTACTTTCCTTAAAATATCCATGTCACTGTTAAGGAAATGAAATTTCACAAAAGCCAGGACCCTCCAATATGAAACCAGTGTAACTTTCAAATTGCATTCGATTCCAGACACACTTGCACATGCGTGTGCACACACACACGCACAACCCCCAATACTCCCAGTGTGCACCCCATTAAACCCACCGTGCCCACACTGCTCTTCTCGCGTCCTCTGAGAGGCTTCCTTCCTCCCGGGGAGCCGGCATCAAAGGGGTGAGCTCACCGTCTCAGTGGAACCATCTCGATGCTCACTTGCTCTGGGAACACATGCCGATACTCACAGTTTAGCACATGGGCCCTGCCTTTTCAGCTGTCTTTTAATCTTTGGTAAATTGAACAAGCGTGGAGAACTTGCAGGTGACAACCAGCTCGGCTGAGACGCAGGGATGAAAACCATGTCAGTGGAGTCCCTAAAAGTCCTCCAATGTGCTTGAAGCATATAAAGAAAACCCTTGATCCCGGCTATCAAAGGGTGCAGAAAGATCAAGAAGAATTAAAACTGATGGTGTGCCAGAAACCACCTGCAACAGAAGGTCATTACTTCCCCTCGTTAAAACAGCCTCAGTTCTGGGGCCTGATCTGAAGCTTAATTGAAATGTTTCAAACAGTGGATTATAACGAAGATGAGACGTCCCCTGTCCATTTCATGACCTTTGCTAAGAAAGGCAGATTGGTAATAAGGTAAAAAAAAAAAGAAAGAAAGAAAAATCTGAGCGATTGCCTGAAGACCGCCGAGCCTCTTAATGATATGAGCCGGGACACCTTTCTTGGCCAGGAGGGGCTCTCCAGGCTGCCGCAAGGAGAAGAAGGCTCGGTATGAAGGCGAGAGGACCTGGATCCCAGCCACTCCCCCGGAACCCGCTTCTCCATCGCCCTGTCTGTGACCTTTCCTTCTCTAAACAGGAGTGAAGGGACACCAGATGCAACGCGACCTCTGGGATCATAACCGTTCGTTGTTCCAAACGTTACTCTTGTGGTGCAAAGGGGCCCATCGCCCCATCAGGCTTCTTTTGCAATCTTTCTATCTAGCTTGTGTAATCACACATGACCCCCTTGATAGATGAAGATGATGAGTAAGGCCCCCCAGGTCTGCAGTGGATGGGACAGCACCAGGAGGGGACCCTGGCAGGAGATAGCTCAACTCTGATGTTATCGATCTCTCTGTATCCTGAAAAAAAATCACAATGCTGCTGCCGCGTACGCTTTTCACATGATAATAAATTGCAAGTCATATTTGCCCAGAGATTTGAATGCCTTCTGGCTCTCTTCCCCTTTTTGCTATGATTATCTGCCCTGGCAATAAAGTCCATGTCTGAAGTCCTGTGATTATCTCAACCTCCAGCTGGCACATTGTGAAAGTCACTGTTTTGGGGATATTGTTGCAGCCGCTGATATGAAAACTTTTCAAAAGTTCTTACGTCTTATGGTCATTTCTGCTCTGGACTCCCCCGATCTAACCTGATGTATATTTTAGGTTTCTTACCTGATTGCTCAGAAGCTTGTCTTTGGGAACCCTCTACAACCTCCCTTTGCAAAGTCTGGGCTATAGCCTCAAGGTCTTGGGGGATCTTTGTTAGAAATGCAGAGGCTCAGGCCCTTCTCCAGACCCACTGATCAGCTCTAGAGTTTAAGAACATCCCCAGGTGATCACACGCACAATAAAGTTTGAGAAGGAAGTTAGGAGGAGGGAACTCTCTTGGCTGGGTAGGTTTGAGGATTTCTGGGTGCAGAAAGAACACCTTGCTAAGATTGGATTCAGTTGACCCAGCGCCGAGCGGGTCCAGATGGATGCTCTGTTTCTCTTGCTCTGTTCTAATGAGAAAGGGTTAATAAGTCCTTCAACAGCTGGAGTGATTTTGCAATCAAGGACCAACATAAAAAGACAGCAGGCCAGGCACCAAGGCCAGCCTGCCAGAGCTGTTGGATTAGAGATCCTAAGACAGCCTGCGAGAAAGTACTAGTCATTCCTTCTGACTTTATTAAACTTTTGTGTGGTGGCAAAGTTTGTTTGAACTTCACTAAATCCCCCAAATAAAAGACTAGCTTGGACCATCTGGTTCTCAAGGATGAAATAATTTAATTCAGGACAAGCAATTATCAATAATTGTTTTGGGAGAATGAAGAATGGAAACTTAGTCCCACCTGCTGTTCTCTCCTGAAAGTATTTTTTTCACTAAACCTTTTGAGTGGAAAGTTGAATTAGAAAAATTGGTTTTATTTTTACATCTTGCTTTGGGTATCTCTGATCCTATCTCATTTAATGCTAGTATAACTTTTTCTTCAAAATTCAATATTTGCTCTCCCTGAACAAATACACACACCTCTCCTTCCTTTTTTTTTTTTTAACTTTGCTTTCATTATTATCTACATTTGTACTGTCTTTGTGTTTGTTCTTCTTTCTTTCTGAGTTTCAGCCCCATGATATTTTGGGGTTCTCGTTGTCATATTTAATCCTTCTCCCGAAGCATTTCCCCGTTTTTCTTTCCCATTAGTCCTTTTAGCACAGATATAACTGAAGAAAACAGCCCCCAAATTTATTGAAATGTCCAAAAGGACTCTTCTATTGAGATATGTCCTGATGTAGTTTTCGATAAGTCTGTACCTATACTCCAAACACCCAGTTTGGGGGTTGCTTTCTCAGGCGTGTCCTCTGTTGAGGCTTCCTACGGCTGCGAGTGAGAACCGATGGGGGGCACGGGACTCCGGGGGTCTGTGTCCAGAGTTCCCAGATGATCTCAGGAGCAGGTCTTCTAGTTCTGTCAACTGTCTCATTTTTCTGACCTGAAAAGTGAAGCAAATGCCCTCTCTTCATCCTCAGGAAAGGGAGAGGGCCAAGGAAGCTCCTGTGAGAGCCCAGCCCTGAGCCCGACACTCGTCACGCTGGATGCCATGCTGTCCTCATGGTCTCTCTATTCCTGTCTCGTTGCCTCGTCCCCTCATTGAACCAGGTGCTTCAGCATAAAGGACCCTTCATAATTCCCCAAACACACCAGACTGTTCCATCCTCTCCTGTTCGCTTGTGCTCTTCCTTCTGTGTGATACACTTTCCCTTTCTCTGCACTAGTCATCCTTCAATCTTTCCTATCAACGGCACCTTCTTTGGGAAGCCTTCCTGGCTTCCCCAGGTCACATTCACTGCTCCTTCCTTTGAAACCCCAGTGTTGACAATACATTCCTTCACTGGTGAATCCACACCCACATTGTGTATTTGCTTACATGGTGGTTTGCTTTTTTCAAATGTATTTCTCTGCCTTCGCAATGGAACATGAGATTTTTGGATGTGACTAATTTGTGTCTGTGTTTTCAGGGCCTGGTTTAGAAATGATTGTGGAATCAATGAATGCATGGCCTTCTAGACCAAACTGCATTTGATTGTTTTAAAGAGTGTTTGGATAGAGCTCTTTGCTTGCAAGCAACAGGAACAGACTTGAACTTTATTCTGCAAAAAAGGAGAGATTTTGTTGTAAGAGTCTGGGATGTCTCATGGAACCCAAGGGTGGGAATGCAGCCAGACTCTAGGACCAGAATGGAACTAGAGACTTAAAAGAAATCAGGAATCTCTTCATTTCTCATTTCGGCTGTTTACTCATCTGCTCCTCCTCCTCCTTGTCACTCTCTTTCTTCCCACTCCCTCCGTCCACTCCTCCCGTGGGTTTCTCTGTTTCTCAGATCACATGAAGAGGCTCTATGTTGTATGTCCAGGTATCTATAGAGTCTGATAAATGTTCCCTTGATTTCAACTCCAAATCCTCAGTAGAGAATCTGATTGGCTCAGCTGGGGTCAAATGTCCTCTTCTGGACCAGTCATCTATAGCCAGGGTGAACAGCAGAAAGTTCCAGAGGATGGGGCAAGAACAGACACCTCCAAATGCGGGATGATAATTACATAATCAGAGAGTATTTTAAATGCCAAACTGGAAATGAGCTTAAACGGTCAAATTACACATATTAAACCCTATTTTTAAAAAAAGATTATTTATTTATTTGTTTATTTGAGAGAGAAAGAGAGAGCATGAATGGGGCAGGGTGGGGTGGAGTGGGGGTAAGGACCCTGGGATCATGACCTGAGCCAAAGGCAAACACCTAACCGACTGAGCCACCCAGGTGCCCCTATTAAACACTATCTTTAAATGACTTTTTAACCACATGCCACAATAGATTTTAATAAAACCTGTGCCTCTAAAATTAATTTTCATAGTCTTTTGGGGTCCTTATAATTTTAATGTGGTTCTTTGTGTTGCTATTTAAGTGCTTGATAATCACCTCTTAATATTTCTCTAGAAAAATATGAAGCAATATGCCACTTAAGGCATATGTTGCTTAGTTGTTTTTATGAAGTGTGGTAACCGTGGGTATCTGATACTCCTAGAGTATATTTTTTTTTTTCTTCTCTCACTTAAAGATCCATGCAAAGCTCTCAATCAAGTCAGGTTCAGTGGGAGATATTAGTTGTGATGGAAGAAAATGTAAAGGCTTTATTGACACACTGAATTTCAATGCTTGTTTCTAAAGGGGAAAAATATGTCTTTGTTGACAAATTATGTTTTGAATTTCTTCCCAAATCTGTTATTCTATGAGCTTCCACAAAGTGTAATCTGTGTAAAAGGTGGTTGTCTTAATCTTTATTCTCTGGAAGTTGAGGGAATAAGGGTAGATTACCAATTGCAGATAGAATATCACAAAGCCTTCTGACTCTGGGACATCAGATCGCAGTGTGCTTAGAACTGGGTTGGATGATCTCTCAACTAGCGAGAATTACAGTTTCATTAAGAGAAGGCCTATAATTAAAAGAGAGATGGAGCCATCTGTTGGGAGGTCTTCCTCTGGAATTTTGTCTCCTTGTAACCCCCAGAGGAGTAAATGAGGATTTATATACCTTTGATGTCTGTGTTATTTTAGATTACTGTCAATGGATGTCGACTGTTCTTCAGAAACCGGATTTTCTCATAAAGAAATATTATCTTACATGTAGAGTCCCAATTATAAAATAATCATCATTTACAACCTGTCAAAACCAGGACTGGGAATAGACTTACTGTCTAGTCAGTAGACATTGTGGGCTATAACAGTAGTAATAACATTAACATTAATAATAGCAAAACACATTTCTAATAGTGGCTTGTAATTCGGAGATGTCCTAATGATATAAGGAATGTGAAAGCACTTTGTAATTCTAAAAATACAGGTTTTTAACATTACAACCAATCTTTTTTGTTTGTTTGTTTTTTAAGTAGACTCTGTGCCCAGTGTGTAGTCCAATGTGGGGCTTGAACTCACGACCCTGATATCAAGACCTCAGCCGAGATCAAGAGTCTGAAACTCAACTGGCTGAGTCACCCAGGTACGCCCAAGAAATCTTTTTAAGTCATTTAAACATTAACATTCTTTCAAACATTAAACATTTAAACATTAAGCATTAATATTTTTCGTATGGTACAGGTGATGGTGAGAGAATTTGGGAAGCAACTAAGATGTTGGTCTCTTCTTTCAAAGAGTAGGTTAATTTTATTTGAGGAGGCAATATTAAGGCTGAGACAAACCGAAAAAATAAGACAACACCAACTTGTGAGCTATGACCCATACGTATGTGTTCAGAAGAGAAGGGGATCAAAGAAATCTAGAACACAAATTCTATGAGGTCAGGGAATTTTTTTACTCATCACTGTATTCTACCACTTAAAACATGCCTGGAATATAGTAGGTGTTCAATAAACATTTGATGATTAATAATGAATGAGGAAAGATTTAAGCAGAACATTGAGGAGTGGATATTATTTGTACATACATGGAGAACAGAGAGGAGGGAATTGTAGGTAATAAAGAGAAAAGCCATGTATAGAAAATGGAGAATGGGTATTCCGTAGAGGGAAAAGAGTATGGAAGGATGGATTGTTTTGCAATGGCACATGGGATGGCTCACAGACTAGAAAGAGTAGGTGCAAGAAGAACAGTTGGAAGCCTGTCAGAATAATTCCACATCTAATCCACCATTATATCCTATTGGTTTAGCTTATCCTATGCCTTAATAGGACACGCCAATTTTTCTCCATCTCTACTACCACTCCAGCTGTGCTGGTCTTCTCTCCCCTAAACATTGCAAAGGCTTCCTAACCAGTCCATTTGCATCCACTCTTGCCCTTCCCCATCCACCTTTCAGACACCACAGCCGGAATGATCTTTGAGAAATTAAAATTTTGCAGACCTTATTGGAGTGGCTTTGGTCTATGTCTCTAGCAAAATTTTGAACCACTTTGCCCCTCCCTCTCATAGTTTTCCCTGCAGTGGTCTTCTCTGAGTCTTTTGAATGGGCCATGCTGCCTTCTAACCCAGGGCCTTTGCATATGCTGTTCATTCCGTCTGGCAGACTCTTCTCACCACCCTTCATCCTTTGGGACTCACTCAATAGTCACTTACTCAGGGAAGCATTCACTGACTTCTTTAATTTAGGCCAAAGCTTGTTATTATATGTTTTCAGACTCCTAAATGCATCTTGTTTCCACGGTTTTAATCTAACATTCATTTCCATGATTATCTAACTCGCGTCTGCCTCCCTTACTGGACTATGAACTCCACGAGGGAAGGAATATATGTTTTTTTGCTCACCATTGTATTCTCAGTATATATCTCTGTACCTGGCACTCAGTAAGTATTTGTTAAGTGAGTAAAGAAATGATTAGATGAACCAGGGTCTGAACAATGATACAGCGTAAGGAATGGGAACCCCAGGACAATGCATGCAGCTTCAGGAAGAGAAGCAGCCCTGTGCATTGAGAACAACATGGTTTTGGTGTCAGAAAACCAAGGTTTGAGTCCTGACTTTTCTACCAATTGGCATAAGTTATTTTGGGCCATTTCCTTAGCTGTTTTTAGTCTCTACTTCCTAACTTTAAAATGGGAAACAATACCACCTGTCCCCAAAGGGTAGTGAAGAATGAATGAGAAATGTACACAAAGGTGCTTTATTAAATAGAAAGTGCCTTATGAAGGTATCAATTTTATAGCCGGAAATGACCTTAGAGAGAATCCTGTCCCGACTCTGGCTGTAAGGCTAAGGAAAAAGAGACCAAGAGAAGTTAAATGACTTTTTCAAAATCAGTTCTCTGCTAATAAAAATACTAATAGCGGTAATGATTTTGATATTGACACTTTTGGGGCACATATTATGTACTAACCACTTCATCAGTGTATTTCTTTTTTACCTTATCTTTGCAATAACCTACCAACCAAGCAGAGATTATTTTTATTTTAAATTAAGGAAACTTGCCGAAGAGTTAGAGAAACATACAGTTGGGACGAGAATTTAGTGGTCTTGGCTTCCCATGTAGCAATGGATCGTTTGATTATTTCATTGCAGGGAGGAGAAGGAAGAGTCAGACACATCTCCACATTTTTGAGCTTGAGATGGTCACTGGCAGAGTTAGACGAGGAACTCAAAGTAGAAGGAATGAGTTGTTTTGTTGTGAAGATACGACTGTGTTATTTTAATAGGACCAATTTTTGATGAAATTACTGAGGTTTCCAGAGCAAGAAACAAAACCCTTGAGAGTCCTTTAACCGGCATTTCTAGTTCTTGTGAGGGTTTTATTTCCACTTACGGAAGAGAGGAAGTGTGTATTATTGTGAAGTTCTTATACCAAGACATTGTAAAATGTGAAATTTATATTTTATTGCCATTTTCAGTATAAAATGCAAATAACTTTTGATTGTGAGTTAAGCAAAGAACAGGATGCTAGTTCAGCTCCCACTTTTTATCACAATATTACGATTATTGTCGCTAGCTCCCTTGAGGACGGGAAGGCGTGCCCCATACCTCTCCTCTTTCTGCTCCCTTCTTCCCTTTTTCTTCCATTTCTCCTTTCTGTATCTTATCCAGTAAGATTTTATTCACCAAACTATGTGCAAGGTCAGTGTTAGAAGTAGCCAACAGCATTTCATTCATATGGTGGCTGCTTGGCCGCAGGCGTTCTCGAGAGTTAGTAGCCTGGGAGTTTAGTCACCCATACAGTATCCTATTAGTCCCAGGTGTATAGCATAGTGAGCTGGTGTTTTTATTTATTCTAAAAGATTTATGTGTTTATTTTTAGAGAGAGAGAGTGCACGAGCGGGTGGGTGGGGGCAAAGGGAAACGAAGGTTTGGATGCTTAACCGACTGAGCCACCCAGGTGCCCTGTGAATCGGTATTTTTATATATTACAAAATGATCCCCATGGTAACTCTAGTTATCATGTGTCACCATACAAAATTATTAAATAATATTGGCTATGTTTCCTATGCTGTATATTATATCCCCATGATTATTTATTTTATAACTAGAAGTTTGTATCTCTCAGTCTCCTTTACCTATTTTACTTGCCTCTGACCCCTCCCCTCTCTGGTAGCCAACAATTTGTTTCCTTTTATCTATGTGTGTTTCTGTTTTGTTTGCTCATTTGTTTTGTTATTTTAGATTCCACATATCAGTGAAATCATACAATATTTGTGTTTCTCTGTCTGACTTATTACACATAGCATAATACTTTCTAGGTCCACCCATGTTGTTGCAAATGGCAAGAGCTCATTCTTTTTTATGGCTGAGCAATATTCCAATATATTGGAATATATTATATATATGTATCTATATAAATATATATTATATATATATCATATCTTTATTCATTTATCTATTGATGGACACTTGGTTTCCTTCCATAACTGCTATTGTAGATAATGCTACAGTGAAAATAAGAGTATATATTCTCTTTGAACTGGAATTTTTGTTTTCTTTGAATAAATACCCAAAACTGGAATTGATAGATTCTATGATAGCTCTATTTTTAATTTTTTGAGGAAACTCCATACTGTTTTCCACTGTGGCTGCACTAGCTTGCATTCCCACCAACAGTGCACAAGTGTTCCTCTTTTTTTACATGCTTGACAACACTTATTATTTCTTGTTTTTTTTTTTCCCTAACTAATCAATTCATTTGTTTTTCTTGTGCTTTTGACTTTAGCCATTCTGACAGGTGTGAGGAGATATGTCACTGTAGTTTTGATTTGCGTTTCCCTGATGATGAGCGATGTTTAGTATCTTTCCATGTGCCTATTGGCCATCTGTATGTCTTCTTTGGAAAAATATCTCTTCAAGTCATCTGCCCATTTTTAAATCAGGTTGCGTGTTTTTCTGATAATAAGTTGTGTAAGTTCCTTATATATTTTGGATATTTGCCCCTTATCAGATATATGATTTGCAAATATCTTCTCCCATCCCGTAGGTTGTCTTTTTGTTTTCTTGATGGTTTCCTTCATGATGTAAACACTTTTTAGTTTCATGTAGTCCCATTTGTTTATTTTGGCTTTTGTAGCTCTCTTTTGGGGAGACTAGTTCACCCAAAAGACTGACAAGACCAATGCCAAAGAGCTTACTGCCTATGTTTTCTTTTAGGAGTTTTGTTTTCAGGTCTTATATTCAAGTCCTTAATCCATTTTGAATTCATTTTTGTATATGTGATAAGATAGTGGTCCAGTTTCATTTTTTGTATGTGACTGTCCAGTTTTCTCAAAACACTTTATTGAAGACCATGTCTTTTCCCTATTGTATATTCTTCCCCCCTTCGTCATAGAGTAATTGACCATATAAGCATGGGTTTATTCCCGGGCTCTCTATTCTGTTCCATTGATCCATGTGTCTGTTTTTGTGCCAGTACCATCCTGTTTTGATTACCAAAGTTTGATAGTACAGTTTGAAATCAGGGAGTATGATACCTTCAGCTTTGTTCTTCTTTCTTAAGATTGCTTTGGTTATTCAGGGTCTTTTTTTTTGCTTTTTTGCTAAAATTTGCTACAAATTTTAGGAGTTTTTCTTCTAGTTGTGTGAAAAATGCTATTGGTATTTTGATAGGAAATGCACTGAATATGTAGACTGCTTTGGGTAGTATGGACATTTTAATAATATTAGTTCTTTCAGCCGCTGAGCATGGAATATCTTTTCATTTTTTGGTGTCATCTTCAATTTCTTTCATCAATGTCTTACAGTTTTCAGAATTCAGGTCTTTCGCCTCCTTTGTTAAATTTATTCCTAGGTGTTTTCTTCTTTTCGATGCAGTTGTAAATGGGATTTTTTTCTTAATTTCTCTTTCTGATAGCTCGTTATTAGTGTATAGCAAGACGACTGATTTTTGTATGTTAGTTTTATACCCTGTGACTTTACTGAATTCATCTGCTGGTTCTAACTGAATTCTCAAAATGACTTTAATCATGACTCCTACTATGACTCTACACTGACAACTTTAGTGACTTTCTCAGTCACATGAGGAAACTGGGGTACGGAAAAATTATGCAATTTACCTAAGATGGCTCAGCTAACAAGCGGTGGAGGAGAGAGCTGAACCCTGGCCACGTGACTCCTGGGCCCAAGCTTGTGCTAACGCTCCATGTTGCCCCGAGTACAAACCACATCCCTGAGCATTGAGACTCCACTAGTTCTTTTTCAGAGAGAATCCGAGGAACACAGGACACATGGGGAGGCCAAACCCTGTTGGAATAAAGCTACTCGGAACTAGCCCTAGTTTTTGAAGTGACTGTCATTCTAAGCAGCTCTCCTTACCCAGGCTTTGAGATGGTCTGTCACGAGCCACCTGCACCTCTGACCTGGAAATGGGCACGTGCATTATTCGCCCAGTCCTTGATTGGGGAGAATAATGTGCAGGGGTGGGAATTGGGTGGCTTCTACCTGCCAGATTCTCTGGCTACATTTATAGTCATGTTTGTGCATTAATATTTTATACTTAGCTAAATTGCACGCATTGCATTTAAGGCCAGGTTTGCCTTGTTTAAAAACATCCAAATTGGGATTAAGTATTCAAACTCTAATCTCTTTAGCGGGCATCTGTCCACTGGATTTGTATGACATAAAGAGGGTTATTGAAATACTGTAACTTTAATATTTTTTATCCTCTATACAGAAATCACTCTTAAATGAATTTAGAAATGAGGAGAGGCATTGGACAGATACCAAAGAACAAAGCAGCTTTCATTATTTTTCAGCCCAGTTAGAGCAGAGCCCGCATCTGTGGAAGCTTCACCATCCAGTTTCTTCTTCATAAGCAGTAATGTGCTATGCTCCTTGGTGCCGCAGAGTAAATTCCCTGGGGGGTTCTCATTTCTCCCCTCTCCCTGTTTGTAATGGTGTTGTTCTAAGTTGATATGGTTTCCCTTACTCTTTACCCTGGAGCTACGAGAGAATTTGGTTTCGTTCAAATCTGGAACATTTCCAGGAAGGCGGCCAGGGGTGGAGTGGGCTGGGGGTTAGGACGGGTGACTTGAAATCTATGCATTTGTGTTAATTGAAGAGAGAGCAGCCCTAGTTAGTATTCCACAAATATTGAATATGAATAATCAGATAAGACACTTACTAGTATGAAGAAACCAATAAATTTTATTTTTGTTGTACATTAAAATAAAATTCAGATAAAAATTTAAAATCATAACATATCCAGAATAACCATTTGATAGCTATATATAAATCTATTTTAGAGATGTGCAAGCACAAATTATGGAATGCCAGAGCAAGTTGATTTAGGCTGCTTTTTCTCTAATATAAATAATGCAGAGTGCCGCAAATATTCAAATACACTTAACTGAACATAATTAAAATATTGGAATATGTTTTAAAAATAAATAATTAAGTAGTTAGAAGTATCTGCAATACTAATTCAAAGTGATAGTCATATGGTGATTATATTATGCAGTTTACCCAGTACTTTTGCTTTAAAGTGCAATAATAAAATTTGCATTTAATAAAAATTATGATTCTGTAATAGTTGAGGATATGGGCACATTCTATTTCCAGTACAAAACACAACCCTTGTCTCTCTGATCCATCAACAGATGGACTGAGAACAGACATTTTCAGCTCAGCTGAGCAGCTTGCCTGCTGAGACACCGCTTACACCCATCCTCACGTTTCTAAATGCTGTGTCAGGGGTTTTCTTTGCCTGTCCCCAAGCCCCCTTCTGGAGTGTCAGCTCCTTGAGGGTAGTGACCTATGCATCTTTGTACGCTTGGTGCTGAGTGAAATGCTGGTGAGCGTAGGTATTTAATAAATATGGTCGAATTAATGAATCAAAGAACGAATGTCTCTACCCTTGCTGCCTGCCCTCAGCACAGTAGTAGGCCAGGCATGGCTCCCTCAGGGATTTGCCTCTGCCCTCTCCCCCCCAATCTGGGACGCTCGTCTCTCAGATATAAGCAGAACTCACTTCTTTACCTTCTTCCCGTCTTTGTTCAAATGTCACTTTCTCTGAGGCCTCCTCTGACTTCTCTGTTTTACGTATCATTGCCTCCTACCCTTATCCCAGTGCAGTTTCTAGCTTCATTTGTATCTCCACCTGAAATAGTACATCATTTACTTGTTTATTTTGTGCACGATCCTATCACTTTCACTAAAAACTGTAAGCTCCGTGGAGGTCAGGATTCTCTCTTTTGTTCACTGCTGTATCCTCAGCCCACAGAACAGTGTTTGACTCATAGTGGATGATTGTACTAATTTGCTGTGTGAATGAATAAGTGAGTGAGTTGGAGATGGAGCAAAGGATTGCCCTGAAGGTATAAGGCGAAGGAGCGTGATTGCAGGATGCGTTCAGTGTTTCGGGGCCCTCAGAATAGGATCAGACACGTTCGCCTGCTTTTCTGCCTCACCTGCCATTGATGGCTCTTCAGGTAGAGATGGAAACTGGACATTTACATTTACTGAAAATGCTTGTGCGATGTGCCATTGGTTCTACAATCTTCCCTGGAGATCTGCGTCTGCTCGGAAGCCTTGGCCTGGATGGCTAACACTTTATTCATCAATGCAGGCCAGAATGGGTTCTTAGCCTTAGATTAAGGTGCTGTTCCTCTCCCAGCTATTCATCGTTGTCCTTGTCTGTGTCCCTTTACAGCCCTGAGTCCTCAGCATAGCGCTAACCCCATCTCATATCCGACGGTCCAGGAGCACCAAGGCTGGTCAAATAATTCTGGGTCTGCTGCCCCTGTGTGACCTTGCAGAGTATGGTAGATTAAAAACGGTTGCAAATTCCCTGTCATCCTCTTTTTTGAGAGGCGATGTTGTATCTAGGCTTTGTGACTGGCTTTGACCAATAGAAGATGGCGGACGTGACCCTGTGCCACTGCTGAGCCTAGCCTTTAAGAGAACTGGCAGCTTCTGCTTCCTCCTCTTCAAAGCCCTGTGCTATCATGTAAGAAGTCTGACTTTCTTGCTGGAGAGATCATGCAAAGGGAGACAGGCCCTAAAATTACCCGGCAAGAGGGAGACCTGGTCTTCCCAGCATCTTAGCTGCCCCTGTCCTTGTGGCCATTCCTAGCAAGGCACCAGTCATGGAGGGGAGGCCTTTGGATGTTCCAGCCCTATCTGCCATCTGAGACCCAAGTGAGACCATCAGAACAACAGTCTAGCTGAGCCCTGGTCAACCCATAAAATTGTGAGAAATAATAAATTATTGCTTTAAGTCACTAACTTTTGGGGTAGTTTGTCACACTATAATAGATAATCGAAATAGGCAGGTTACAAAACCTCTTTGAGCCTTTATTTTCTTACCTGGAAAATGGAAACCATAATCTCTGCTCCTGGGGCAGCTGGGAGGCTCTATGTAAAGTCCCTCACATGATGCCTGGGAGATGTAATTATCCAGTAAATGTCAGTCTTCTTCCACTTCTCTTCCCTGGCCAGGTCCTTCAGTTCCAGACATATCCCTCCAATTTCATCAATCAAACTTTCCCTCTCCCTGTCCAGCCCATTTCCTTTTACAATTTATTTTGGAGAAGACAACCGGATAAACTCATCCCAGAGGCTATGGACACCAGGCTCAGTTGTTGGGGTTTCAGGGCTATCTGCATTTAGAAGGACAAATCCCTTTCCTCAGGATTGAAATTTTAGGTTCAGCGATGGAGGAGGAGCTCTGGGATGAGAAGAGAGCTCTAGGGGGAAAGAACATGACTTCTTGGAGCTCCTTGGCTTTCTTGTTTGTAAGCCCTTAGTTTGGCAAAGCCCAATTCAAGACTCAGCCATGTTCAAGCCAAGGGAAGCTTACACTTTCTCCCACTCTGTACCCGTGTCAGCTTTACCGTTAGGCATCTCAGCCGCTCCTATTCTTTCCTTAGATTTAAACCCTCCATAGTCTGTTCCGTTTTGCCAAGTGGTGCAGAACTGCAAAGGAAGGCAAAGTCACAGTGACCCCTCAAGTATTCCACTGTCAAGCCAACAATTCTCCCCCAGGCGTAAGGGAGGTAGGAATGGCCGGGGCTGGGGTCAGAAAATGACCCACCCAACCCTGGCTGATTAGTTTATTTTTAGTTTATTATTAGTATATCCATTTATTTTTTTTTGATAAATCTTGTCTATTCAGCAACTTCAGACTTTTCGTTTGTTTGTTCAGAGATACCAGTTCTGTTTTAGAGAATATATGTACTACCTTTCCATTTTTACTATGAAACCTTTATAATCATAATAAAGAAAATTTTCTCACACTGACAAAAGAGAAAAAAGTTCCCTTGGTAAGGATCAAGATTTATTTTCAAGTTAAGTTAATTCTATTCAAATTCCATATGAGCGTGAATAAGATAGAATAGAATATTTCCAACGTTGATCCTTTCTTTTGTTGGTGTGGGGGGGTCCCTAACATAGGGACATGAAATTCACAGAAAATACCATAAACTTAGTGAAATTTTTTCAGTCAAAAATTTAATGGGACAAATAATAATGATGATCGTGGTAAGCAGGAATGGTGAAAGTGTAATAAACCAAGAATACAATTAAACACATTAAATAAAACAAGAAATTGCTAAAGGTCTGGATAATGCACCAACTACATAATTGGTCGATGAATAATTATAAACCGCTTATGTCTAAAAATATGTTTTCACTTCAGTGCACAATAAAGGGGTGTTATAGATACTTTGTCTAAGGTCACTTTAAATTACAGAAGAATGGTTTGTTGAGATCAAGCTATTAGGCTGAGAAAGGGGACGATTTTGCTGTTCCCTTCCAAATTTTGGTGAATTTAATTTGTAATGGTTTGGAGATACATGGGTAGTGGAGGTTGATGGCTTTCTCATTGACTTCACTGTCATCCAGTAATTAGATGCTATAGCCTTTTCATTTCCTTGCCTTGAGCACTGGAAAAATCCTTTCCTCCCCTCTGAGAGATGGCAAGGGAGTGTGATGGAGTAAGGGTACTGCACTTTAAGTCTTGGACAAGTCTCTTGATTTCTCAGAACCCCCAGTTGATCATCTGCAACGTAGGGATAATAATCTTGTCCCTATCTACCCCAGTGCGATAATGCCTTCACAACAAGAATGCAACACCCTTCAGATGGGGCAGTGTCACCAGGAGAACCATCCTGTGGCTGGTGATTGTCCCAGTCACTTAGACATAAGTTTAGACATAAGTTGGCTACAGAAAGGGATCTGGGCCATCTAAATGCTTTCATTCTGCCACACAGCCCACTGAGAGCAGGCTGCCCAGGCAGTGATGAGTTTTCCTAATAGCTCAAGTGAATAATTCCAGTTCGATGGATGGACTAATCTTTGTCAAAACAGTATTTCAAAAGAGATACTTCCTTTTGGTCTCTGTGGATTGCGAAGGGCACATAACCAAAGCTTTTAAACTAGTTAATTTAAATTAGAAAAGTAATACCAACACATGTAAAGAACAGTAAAAAGTGGAGTAATATAATACAAGTCACTCTTAGGTAATCACTGTTAAAAGTTTCTGTCTTTGACTGAGGGTTTTGGAGGGGTGGGGGTAGGGGATTGGGCAAGCCTGGTGGTGGGTATTGAGGAGGGCACGTATTGCATGGAGCACTGGGTGTGGTACGTGAA
>CM052900.1:100909201-100989212 GCA_028534135.1 Potos flavus | reverse complement strand
TTACCTTCTAGCATCAAATGTCTTTGATGAGAAATCTCATGTCAATCCAATCTTTATTCTGTTGTGATTAGCCCATTTTTTTCTCTCTTGAAATCTGAGATTTTCTCTTGATCCTTGGATTTCTGAAATTTCATTAGGATGTATCTTAAAATGGGTTTTTATTTTTTTCATTCATACTACTCATCATTTAGTGGATCTTTTAAATCTAAGGACTCACGTCTTCTCTTCATTTCAGAAAACCTTTTTTGTATTATGTCTTTGGTTATTTCTTCCCTTCTGTAGTCTGTCTTATGCTTCTAGAATTCCCATTGGCCAGTTACTGATCTCTTAAATTTCTTCCCTTTCCTCGTATTTTCTATCTTGTCTTTTGTGTCACATTTTGAGAGAGTTTCTGGATTTGCCAGGTCATCATTTGTCATCTATAACACATTTCATTAGGCAGATTCCCTGCTGAATTTCTGATTCAGACATTATATTTTTCTTTTTCAAGAATTCTTATTTTGTTCTCTGAGCACTTTAAGAAAAACAGGACCTTGCTTTTGATTATTGGATCCATTGTCCTCTTGAAGTTTTTCTGAAACTAACTGAATTTTTATACAAAGTGATCTATTTTCTGCACAATCACTGTTCCCTGAGAGGTACATTGCTCCATCTTTTTTTTCATAATTTTCTTAAATATTTAATAATCCTTAGAATGTGTCTCCATATATTTATTCTCGGAAGCCCATGAGTCCTTTAAGATAATTTCCTAATTTGGTTTTCATTTTAATGAAATTAAAATTTCATTTTAATCTTTTAAAATATCGATTGCTGACTCTAGTGTGGCAAGCAAGGTCAGAAACCCACATTTGCACTTTTTTTTAAAAAACAGATTTTATTTATTTGTCAGAGAGAGAGAGAGAGAGAGAGCTTAAGCAGGGGGAGCCGCAGGCAGAGGGAGAAGAAGGCTCCCCATTGAGCAGGGAGCCTGAGGAGAACCTCGATCCCAGGACCCTGGGACCATGACCTGAGCCGAAGGCAGACGCTTAACTGACTGAACCACCCAAGTTTCCCTGAATTTGTGTTTATACCATGACATCCATGGCTCGTGTTGCCCAAATGACATCAGAGCCCTCTGCACAGATGATGATTTGCATAGGCTGACCAGTCTGGGGAGGACTGACTTCATGCCTGGTTCCTGGGCTCTGGTTTGAGAAACATGGCTTCAGTGTATTTCGCTTATGGATAAGATGACTATATATTACTCAAACTTAGTAATAACTGAGACATTTGGCAAACTTGGCTGCCCGTCCTAGCCACCGTAGGCAGTGGAGGAATGGCTGGCTGCCCCGCCGCTGGATGACGAGGGCCTGGAATTGGTGACAGTCATGGATGTGGCAGTGAACTTCACCTAGGAGGAGCAGCAGCAGCTGGACCTGGCTCTGCGGGACCCCATCGAGGATGCGATGCTGCAGAACTTCTGGAACCGGGACTCTGGATCTCTTAGGACTGTGAGCAGGACAAGCCGAGCACCTTGCATCCATCCATTTCCTGATTTGTGGATCTCATCATACCTGAATGAGAATAAAACCTACATTTTAAAACAGCCTCCTGGACCAGGCTTCGCTTTCAGCTGGGGTCTGCAGAAAATCCCAGACTGGTCATCATATGCTCTCAGCTTCTTCCCCTTGACCCTGCTCCTGGCCATTCTCTCCCTCAAATCTGGGTCTTTTCCCTCCCCACTTCCTCTGAGACTCGACATTCATGCCTCCTGCTCTCTTCCTTGGGTCTAAAGTTCCGTTTTCTAGTTGCCTTCACCTCCCTCACCTTGTAAACAAAATAAACCTTTCCTTGCAACAACAAACAAACAAACAAACAAACAAACAACGGCCAATGACAAAACACAGACTTTTTGAGCATAAAAGGAAAACTGCTGATTAATGACTGTGTGGGGATTACAACACAAACTGGAACATTCTGGGCAACCCAGGATGACTGGTCATCCTACTCAAGGCGGAGCAGCTTTGCTTTTCAGTTTTTTTCCCCTGGCAGCTGTTACAGAAGTCCGGAATTGTCTCTGGCTCTGCTCTGCTTCTACCTCAGTGCCCAGCCCCAATAAAGGACCCTGCTCTAGGCAGATCACTCCCGTTCTCTAGGGAACAATTCTCTAGGCTTCCCCCAGAAGGCAAAAGCTATTAATTGTTAGCTGATCTGCAAGCATAGGGTGTGGGGAGTGCTTTGCCTCATTGGTTCAGCTGTTCCAAATGTAGTTCTTTTAATTAATTGCTCTTATGATTTCTCACTCCCCACCCGCCACCTCCCCCTCCCCCTCCAGCTCTGCATGTGTTGTCTCTGAACTTGGAACTTGTCCAGGACTCCCTCGCAGTTTTCTTCACTTTTCATTTCTCTGCCACCCATGTGGCACAGCACAGTCCCATGTGCTGTCTTCCATGAATTCCTCCACTTCAAGCCCATTGATGTGGCATCCCACTCTTCTTGAACGGGTTTGGTTTCCTTATTTCAAAATGTTTCTTTTCCGTCATTTCCCTAGGTTCTTAGGAGGAAGGGGAGGCAGATGCTGTGCTCAGGACACCATCATGAACCAGAGCTCGATGTTCAAGACCTCGATGCTTTTGAATTTGAATCTGAATATGGATGTATCTGCTTTCCTGGGTATAACACCAGCTCAAGGTAAACCAGGAAATAACACTGAAGGATCCATTTAGGAGACTACTGCCTTTCCTATTCTGTCCTCTCCTTCCCTAAATAAACCCAGAACCCAATACTCTATGAAGGAAGCAATTCTCAGGAGAGAAATTTCTTAACTAAAACTCCACTCTAGTCCACTGTCTTCATGCTCATACCTATCCTGAATTACACAGGGAATAGTGAAGTGGCTTACAATAGAGGACTGTTTCTTCTAATGTTCTTTGGACATGTGAGAAAAGCATCAGAAATTGAAAAAAAAAAGTTAAATATATGTTGGAAAACTGCTGCAGTCTTGGGCTAAGCGGTGTAGGGAATGCAAATAAATAGAAGATTCCTTTCTTCAGTATACTCATTACCCAGCAAGGTTGGAAAGATAATGCAGAAAAAGTTAGGGGCAACAGAGAGGAGGTCACACGTCAGTTTGTAAGTGTCAAGGCTGAGGCCAGCCTGCCAGGGTCCTGATTTCATAGGGCAGGGACTCTCCGTAGGCCTGGGGGTGCTCACGGAAGGCAGATAGTGGCCTTCCCTTATCTGCGGATTCACTTTCGACGGTTTCAGTTACCCGAGGCCAAGCACTGTCGGCAAGCAGATGACCCTCCTTAGGGTCAGCAGTAGCCTGACACTGTGTCACATGCCTGTGTCATTCCCTTCACGTCATCTCATCACGTGGGCATTTAATCATCCATCATCGCAAGAAGAGTGAGTATAATACAATAAGATACTTTGAGACCATATTCACATGGTTTTTGTACAATATTGTTATAATTGTTCTATTTTATTCTTAGCTAGTGTTGTTCATCTCTCACTGTGCCTAAATCATCAATTAACTTCATCAGAGGTATATACGTATAGGAAAAAACAATGCATATCGGGTTTGGTAGCATCTGTTGTTTTGGGCACCCACTGGGAGTCTTGGAATGTATCCCCCCCACAGATAAGGGGGCTAATGTACTCTGACTTTTGAAGAAAGAATAGGGGTTAGACTGATGGAGAAGAGAGGCTAAGAGGAGGGAGGCCGCCGTGTGCGGTGTTTGGTGGGTGGATAGGTGAGGTAAGCACAGAATGTCTATGTTGTATCAGGGAGAAAAGGTCTGTTAGCAAGGGGGATGGAACCTTGTGAAAGTTCTGGAATGTCAGCTAAGGTATTTGAATTTTTCTCAGTCAGAAGATTTTGAGGAGTACATGATTGAGGTTGTGCTTAAGAAGTGTTTATGAATTATAGTTGCGAAGCATGGGGAGAGAATAATGTGAAGACAAGACAGAAATATAACCAATAGCTAATTATATCAATGGTATTAATTTAAAAAATTGCCATTTTAGGAGTGCTTGACTGACTCAGTTGGTGGACCATGCGATTTTTTATCTCAAGGTTGTGAGTTTGAGCCCTATGTTGGGTGTAGAGATTACTTAAAAATAAAATCTCTTTAGAAGTTACCATTTTAATGAATCTTAGAACACTGAAAAAATAAAATTAAATTAAAAAAAGAATTACGATAATAACTGCCTTAAAAATTAAATTTAACTTGAATTCAAAAGCAAAAAAAAAAAGAAGTTACCATTTTAGGTTATAATGTTAACAGGGGTTTTGGTGAGTAAAATAGATGACAATATTAGCAATTATTTAACAGCAAGCTTTACTTGTAGTAAATAAAAATTTTTAATGATTTAGGAATTAAACTTTAAAGTTTATCCCAAAATTTCTTGTGAGTATTCTAAGACTAAGAATATGACTTTTTTTTAAATCATATCCAGTAGGGATTCTAAAGGAATTATTTTTCAAAGATGTGTGTGTGTGTGCGTGCACTTGGCTAAAATCATTTAATGATGCACCATTGGGTATGATCCCTCAATTGCTATATTATGGCATCTAATATATCTGCAGGCTTTTGGCAGATGAGAGAAAAATGGGTAAGACCCACATTTTAAAATAGATTATAAAAGCCTGTGTGTTTACCTTAATTATGGAACCTATAAAGAGATAAAAGAACTTCAGCATTATAAATGGAGTTTTTTGGAAGCAGTGAATCAATCAAGATGGTGGTTCTGTCTCTGAAAGTCAAGGTCTCTTCAGATCTAGGTTTGTAAAATTAGGTCTGTAAAAACTCCAGATGGGTGCTTTAGTTCCAGCCTTCTTTTTGTGAGTCTTTTTTTGTACCAGTTGCTGCAGGGATTACATGGAGATAAAGATAAGGTTCTTCTCCTTGAAAAGTTTGCCATCTAGCAGGGATACATGACACTTATATTATAATCACTAAATGGAATTATTCTTACACAGTGTGCATATACTTAACAGGATGGTCAAATAAAGCAATTTACTTACTAGCTCTCTTTATTCCCATCTGATGAGAAGTGAAGAAGTCTTCTTGATTTACCTGAAGCTTCTCCCCAGCTGTCCTCTTCCTTGATAACATGCTGCTCTGGATGTCTTTATGATCACAGTACTGAATAAACTCAGGTGTAAGAAGGTAGGTGGTTCATATCCTACCAGCTCTAAGCTAAGCTTTGGGTCCTTCTTTGGACACTTTGTGAATTTGTTGAGCAGCCAACATAGATCCCCCAAGAACCCATTCACAACCACCATTGCATTGGCTGGGAGAGCAAAGCAGCAGCCAATGGCCACCATATGTAGATCTAAGCTTTTTTTTTTTTTTTTAAAGATTTTATTTTTTTATTTGACAGAGAGAGAGATAGTGAGAGAGGGAACACAAGCAGGGGGAGTGGGAGAGGGAGAAGCAGGCTTCCCGCCAAGCAGGGAGCCCGATGTAGGGCTCGATCCCAGGACTGTGGGATCATGACTCCAGCTGAAGGCAGATGCTTAATGCCTGAGCCACCCAGGTCCCCCAGATCTAAGCTTTTTGAAATTACACTATGTTTCCTTATCCAGAACTCAAGATATTTGGCACTCAGAACATTCGTTTATTCATGCATTTCTCAACTACTATTGAGTATCTCCACGTACCAGGTACCAAGGATGGCTAGTGGCTAAGGCACAATAACATCCTAAGGGAGCTTTTCGTAGATAGAGGAGGCAGACAGATGCTATGTCGTGAACATATATTGTTTTTGTCTATCCAGCATCCCTCCCTTCCTTTTATCCTGGCAACACTCTTCTCCTTCCTGTGGGGAAGTTCTCTTTTCCAGTTCCAAAGGGTCTGTGGGGAGCACCAATCAGAGCCATTCCTCTCCACCCTACAACACCATGGGAAGCTGGGAGGCAGGTGATACGTGCCTGTGGCCATAGTGATTATCCGGGGAATAAACATGTAAACCCAAGCCAGGCCAACGAGAGTAATTCCCTGGGGTTTAACATACGGCTGCCAGGAGAAAGCAGCTCTGCTTCCTCTGAGGTCATTGGGATGATGTAAACCCAATACCCTCCACAGTCAGGCTCTCCCTCACCCCCACACTCACCCCCCTACTTTCTGTTGCATAGAGGATGAGGCCCACACAGGGTGAAGCAGAGCCAGTAGACAGAGAAAAAGAGAAAGAGAATAAAGAGAGGCCCAGAGAGCATGTAAACCGACCATATACTTTGAGTCTAGCTCTGCTTGGCCATTGCAGTTATCCAGGATGATAAATTCCCTATTCCCCCGCCTAGTTTGAGTTGGCTTTCCATGACATATACCGAGTCCTAAGTAACACACAGCATGACAACCTGACTGGAATTAACACAGCTGTCGGGCGAACCAACCCTCATCTGGTCTTGTGGGATGAGGGATGACTTTCTAGAAGCAGAGAGATCTGAGCTGAGGCCATGTACTTTTCCAGGAAAACGAGCTGGAGGAAGGGACAGCATGGATGGTTAGGAGTTCTGGGCAGAAGGAACATCTCGTACGAGTACCTGGACATAGAGGAAAAATGGCTCGTTTGGGGGAATTACAAGGACTCTGATATGCCTGGGATAGAGTGTACAGACAGCAAAAATGGCTAAATGGTGCTGGAACTGTCACTAAAACACTGACCTCCTAGGTCCTCATGGAGCAGAGGTCTCTGCTCTCAAGGAGCCTATCCTTTCATCATTGATGATGGACACAAATACCCAGAAAATTAAACCAAAATGTATGGCCCCGGTAAGATGTCCCAAATCAGCAACTGTAAAGTAGACAGGAAGTGCGTGAGATTCTGAGAAAGGTCACTGGGGATTTCCGACAGCGGGAAGCTCCAGAACTGGGCGTTGAAGAAAAGGCAGGGTGTGAGTGGATGGACAGAAGGCCCGCGCAGGGGACCCGTGAGGGGACAGCTGAGTGGTTCGGGGGGCTGAGTTAGGGAATAGCGGCAGACCAGTTGGTGAAGGGCTTGAATGTCTATCGACTTTAGGTTTTATTCTGAAAGTCTATTTGTGGGAGCTGCAGATAGTCGTTGAGTGTAGGGAGGGGTAAGGCAGTCAACAAGCCACGTGGAGGAATAATTTGGTGGGGGCGTGCAGAAAGACCGAGACCAACTTCAGCCAGAAGGCCAGAGGATACTTGATCAAGGCCTGCGCTGGGGCAGCGGCAGGGACAAGGAGAAGGGATGGAAGGGAGACCCTTTATGAAGACAAAGCGGACGGGCTCAGACTCCTGGATGTGGGGAAGAAGGAGAAGGATGAGCAGGACTGGCCGTCTGTCAGACAGAATGAGCTCTTGTTCTCCCCATGCGAGTGGGTTCTCCCGTCCCAGCCCGTGCACCCTGAGGGTTCAGCCCCACGCTCTCCAGGGAAGTGCGCGTCTATGCCACAGTGGCTGTGGCAGCACCGTTGATGGAGGGGGGACAACAGTGGGTGACAAGTGATTACGCGGTGATGCATAACAACGGAATCCTTCTCTAAGTTAAACCTCCTGGATCAATACACAGAGCTGGTTTGACTGAATTCAGTGAAGAGAACACCTGAGTTCAGAAAGACAACCCATTTTCTGGTGCGTCAGTGTGACACCGAGGACCCTGCTTAACCGCTTCCGCCTTTCTTTCTTCGGAAAAAAACCCCCCAAAACAGCTTTATCGTCACACAGGCAAATCAGAACAGTCAACTAGTTGAGTGCCGGGTGAATAAGGCCAGTTTACTCTGGCTCTCCGCGTCCAGGTCGGTGAGATCTCCATACGTGTCCCACAGTGGTGTTTAGCTCAACAAGAGCGTGTCCCATGTCTATACAGTGCTGGGGATACTGGGATGGGTAGGGCCAGAGTGTGGAAACCAGCGGGGATGAGCAGCGGGGGATAGGAATCAAATCCCAGCTCTGCTATTTATTAGTTATTTATTTTTTTATTTTTTAATTTTTTATTTTTATTTTATTTTTTATTTATTTATTTTTTATTAGTTATTTATTTATTATTTATTAGTTGTGAGACTTTAATCTCGTAGACCTCTATTTTCCTACCTATAAAATGGGGATAATAGTACTTTGGGCGCTTGTAAGGATGAAAAGAGATAGTTATATGTAAAGGACTTGGCACAGGGATTGGTATATAGTAAGTGTTCAATAAACGATGCCTTCTTATTACACAAGATTGGTGGAAGATGCTGAGGAAGAACAAAAGGGAGATAATTGGTCCACTTTAGGGAATTCGAGGAAGGCTGCCTGGAGGAGAGGACGCTTGAGCTGAATGTTGGCAGTGGAAAAGGAGTGAGGAGGGCAGGGGGAGCGCGGGATTCCAGGCGAAGGGACCGGCACATGTGGGTAACTCATGTATGACTGGCTCAGGGCCAGTTCACCGCATGGCTGGGAGGGCAACTCCAGTCATGCGTCTTGCTGACAGTGAGTCCGCTTTCGACCCAGGATTCTGGAACCCACGGAGCACAGCCTGCTGTGTTTTAGACGATTGCTTGTACTTGGTAAAGGAAGCTGCTCTGTGCAAGATCTCATTCTTCCCCAAACCACACACTAGCCCGTTCCGTCTTTCTTACTCATTCTCCTCAAACACGGTACTGACTCCTGAGGGCAGGAGGAAGCCCGCGAGAACTGTCCTAAGGAATGTCCCCCAGTTGCCTGACGCGGTTTTAGAAACCAGAAATAGGGCGATTAGTAAAATGTCCTAGTGCTCGGAGGGCAAGGCTTTCTCCAGGCCCTGAAAGCATTCCCCCTCTTTCATGTATTGCTACTGATGCCTGGTAGGTTTCTTCGGGATTGCATTGTTATGCCGAGTTCCAGATGGGGCAATTAAATAGGGACAGTCGGACTGTTATTTTAGTTGCCTTTGGAAATAGAATTTACAGTGCTCAGTTGTCCTTTTCAGTTTTCCCCCAGAGGAGCTGTACCTCCTTCACCTTGGAGGAGACGGAGCCTTGGTGGTGGAGGGAGCCGCTTGCTGGGCCGGCTTCTGCAGGGGCCATGGCGTCCCTCCGGATGAAAGGCTCAGCGGAACTTGAAGTCATTATCGTGATCAAGGACGCAGGGAACCGTTTCGGCGTGTAAATGCAGATGCTCTCTTGGTTTCTGTGATAGATGTGTTCCCAGTGCCAATGCAGCAGTGTGTTGAATTCTTTTTAAAATCTGAAAGACCTGCAGGCTCTTCTCTCCTTTTCTTAAATCCATTTCCCTGTTGAGATGAAAAATGTAATACTTTTCAGCTTACTTTAGACTTTCTTCAAAAGTATTTCTGGAAAAGGATCCTTCATGTGGAGCATATGAAAACTGTCAGAGGATAGGAGAGAGCGAGGTTTTGAAAACACACTAATGGACAGCCATTATGCCGTAGGGAGTTCCCCTGGAGAGCAGAAAAATACGGGCTGGGGAAATCGGGGGAGACCGAGCATGGAGGCTATGGATTAAGAGACGAACAGAGTCCAGAGATACTAAAAAAAACTGGATACATAATGAGATGGGAAAAGAATACTGGCTAAGATGAATAAGACTGCCAAGGTTGGCCTGAGGAGAGTGCTGGAAAATATAAGTTTTGGAGTTTGACAGACCGAGTTCCAATGTTGACTTTTCCACTTGCTAGCTGTGGTCCTGGGCAAGTTAATTTTTATGTGACTCTGCTTTCTCACCTATAAAATGGCCCTAAAAATGGCTTCCACGAGGACTGTTGTGCAGATTGAATGCGAGAATGATGCAGAGTGCCTGCCTTATTCTCTGGTTATACAGTGTTTTATAAATGGTGTCTTTTATTATTATTATTATTATTATTATTATTATTACCACTCTAATTGTGATTATCCCCGACAGCTAGGGCATTGCGAGCCTGGAGACCACTGTGAGGCGGTGGCCAGCCCTATTCCCCACTTGAGTGTCTATGCGCCTGCATTTCGTTAGATGTGCTAGCACCCTTCTCTGTCCATGGCAGTGGATCGGCACATTTAATCCCATCGCTGGGGCTTCCTTGCCCACATCCCAGGTTCCTCTGCGAAGTGTTTGCCATGGCATTGAGCCACTCCTGGAATGTTCTTCTGTGCAAGGGGCCATGTGCCGTTCGCAACATGGGCTGCGCGAAGGAGGTCCCGTGATTCATTTTCATCTCTTCGCCAGTCGCCTTGCCTCTATGCCAGGGCTGGGAAGCAACGAGCTGGAGGTCTGTGCCATGAGCAGATCTGAGTCACGGGAGAGAATATGAAGGAAAATGAGCAGCTTAAAAATACTCCATAGGAAAGAAATGGTAAGCAACATGGTTTCTTTAGAACTTTCCCCATTCAGCCTCTAGAAAAGGTGTCATAAACCTCTGCAGGAGTGACTAAGAGCTGGGACAGAGGCGAGTTTGTTACAGACGTGCCCGTAACTCCAGGAGCAAATCTCTTTTTTCCCCTCCTAAATAACTCCAGAACATTACATGGCATTAACAAGTTTCCCAGGACAGGAACTTCTAGTTTATTACTTGCACACATTGTCATCAGAAATTAATTTTGTCCCTGAAAGACAAATTGGCTGGTAGCTTATGAAGTTAAATGGGAAGAACAAGTGCGCATCTGTTTCTTCTGCATTTTGTCTCCTTGGTGTCTTACATATAAATGAATCAGAGTGTTCAAACTTAAATTAAGATCTTTGGCTAGATAAACAGTTAAAACTGGTTCCCATAGCTACCTCTCACACATAGCTGTGATTGCATTATAATCCCCTAGTAATCAGCTCTAAATGAAAGAAAGATGATAAGGGTGCTCTTTTCAGTTTTCAGTACTGATTTTTATTAGCTCTCAATCAGTCCGGGACTGCTCTGTCTTTCATCACATTGTGGTAGTGTTTGTAGAATCATTAGAGTAATAAAGTGTAAATCTTACTGAGGTGCATTTTTCTCGAGGTGTTTTATATAAGGAAAACTCTGAAGATTACACTGGCTGGTACAAGAAAGATTTGTTTCTGAGACGAAAGTAAGAATGTAATGTACGCTATATTCATTTATTCTTAACCGAGTCAAAACCTAATGAATTATCCAGCCTAGGTGAACCAACCACCACAAAAACCTCTTGGACTTAGGAGGCCAAGTATTACCATAATATAGATTTGCATGCATTTAGCCACTTCCTAATTTGCCTTGTTATCCTTCTCCAACACTCTTCCAGTGCAAAGCCCTCACATCACAAACGCATTACCCACAAAACCGCAAGCTTTGCTATTCCCAATGTGATTTCTTTAGCAAACCAGTGTAATCCAATAAAACATCATGTCTCACCAACATTGAAGTATTTATTGCGAAATAAATTTCAGCTTAAAAAAGTGCCCTTGCCCGCCCCCCCCCCTTTCTTCTCATATATCACAGGCTGACCAGTCTTTTCAGCTTCGTTTGGGTCAGAGACTGTGAAGTGGGGCAAAGTGGCAACTGGAGACGAGGGTTCTCTCATGCCGCCCTGCATTTGTTCTTGATTTTTCTAGGCCCATCCAGGAGATGGTAGCAGGGAAAGGAATTTACACTGACTTTCTCCAAGTGTTGTAGGATTTTTCACAGATTTTGCAGGTGTGCTACACATTTGCAATTAACAGAATACTTAATCCTGATGTGCCTTTTCTTTCCCATAGGCTTTATTATAGCCGGAATATGTTACAATGCATCATACTCTACGATGCGTATAAAAATGCCTGCTTGTTTTAAATGTTGGATTTTATGCATTTTATGTTTATATTAGGCCGAAAGTGTCCCTATATTTTAGTGATAGACATTTACGCTCATCCACAGGGTAAGAAACAATATAATATAGCAGTATGTAGTCTCTGAAAGAGTTTATAGAAGTGGGGTGGTTTTATATTTAATTTTAAGTTACTAATTTTTAAGGAAAGGTTTTGCTTGAGATAATTATTACAGTTTCCAGGCCTACATGGTGAGAATGTGCATCTCTGCAACCAGCAGAGAGTTCGTAAGATTCAGGTACCCAGAGTCAGGTGGTGGCACTGGGAAGATTTTTTCTCTACGCATCTTTCTTGGCTTAGATCATCACACGTAAAGACGTGTGTAGGATTTGACCTGCAGGTAGAATTTTTAGAGAACAAGAAGGAGAAATCCCTTGATGAGGGTGGTTCTAGATGGTAAAAGAAATCTTGTTTTCCAAGCTCTTTTTTTTTTTTTACCCTCAGTCCTGAGAGAGACCTCATACTTTATTTACTATTTATGTTTAAAAATATAAAAGCCCGAATTCAAACACTCGTTGTCTCTCTCTTTTCTTTTTTCTTTTTAAAAGAAAGCAAATAAAGTATTTTGCTGATGGTGGCGCTTTTCGTATGTGTTCGCATGTTGGTACTTAAATGCAATATGTCTGGGAGATGTTGCTATTTTACACTACGCACACAAGAAAGAGTAAATTGTAGGTCCTGATTATCAACAGATAACAAGACATACTGTATATAAATAAATTCTCGGCATCAAAACCCATTATTGGATTAGCTATATAATCATGTCTCAGGCTGTAAGTCTGTGCTGACAAATGAACACTTTTCATTTGGCTCAAGGTCCTCATCAGCAACGGAACTAATTTTACATTCTCACCCATTAAGTGAATAAGATGTGGAAAAAGCTGTCTGCTTTTTGAAGTGTAAATTTGCTGCTACAGGCTGTGCAGACCAAAGCGCTTTTGAAGCAGGCAAATGAGATCATCTCTAGGGACATGTGAACCTCACAAAGTTTAGGTCATTTCTGTTGAAGGGATGGGGTGTGTGTTTGCATGTTCCCCAACGTTCAGACGATCTGGGTGGACGCGTACATTAGGCCAGATGGGTGTTCTTTGGTGTAGAGGATGAACCCTTTGTTTAAGCCTGAGAAAACTGGGAGCACAGTCTTCGTCTTCTCCAGAAACCAAGGATCCATAGGATGTGCGTAGAGACTGAGGTGGAACAATCAGGGGTTGGTACTTGAGACAGGATTCTTAGCCCTCTGCCACCCTCAAGAAGGAGTAACGACGCCTCTGAGTCTCTAGTTCGGAACCCCCTGGTAGGCCTGGGCAGCCCCACAGAGACACCAAGATAAAAGACATTGGTAGTGCTAGGGTTGCTGGGGGCAAGATGTGCTGGGAGAGGGGAACTCCTTCCTTCAACCATCTTGAGTGACTTTAAATACTCTATATGCTGATGACCCCATCTTTCTATCTTGAGCCCGGATTTCTCCTTCGAGTCTTATATACAGCTGCCTATATGGTCTAGCTACTTGGATGGCTCATACATACCTCAACTTAACGCATCTAAAATGAACCATGGGGCTCAACCCCAAAACACGTCTCTCCCCCAATTCCTCCTCCTCTTACAAATTGTATCCCCATCTTCCTCTTGCTGAAGCTGGAAACTTAAGAGTCATCCTTAAAAAAAAAAAAAAAAGAAAGAAAAAAAAGAGTCACCCTTGATTCATCCCTTTCCCTCACCAATGAAATACGATCTATCAGCCGTCATGCTAGTTTTTTCAACAAAATATATCTTAAATCTCCTTGGACATCTGGACCCGGCAAACAACACCTCTCACCTTGGTGACACCAGCCTCCCAGCTTGCTTCTCTACTTCTACCCTAACGCCATCTTCCCCCCATTCATGACAGGCAGAGCAGAGCAGAAATCTTAAAAAGTTCCTGTGATGGATTGAGTTCTGTCCCATTCATATGCTGAAGTTTTAACCCAGGACTTCAGAATGTGGCCTTAGTTGGAAATGGAGTAATTGCAGACATAATTAGTTAAGATGAGGACGTTCATATTGGAGTAGGGTGGACGCCCAGCCTGTACAACGGGAGTTCTTGTAGAAAGGATGCCATGTGGAGAGAAAGAGATGCGCCCAGAATGAAGACGATGTGAAGACACAGGGAGAGTGCCATCTATAAGGAATGCCAAAGATTTCCAGCAAACCACCAGAAGCTAGCAGAGAGGCCTTGAACAGATTTGGCCTCACAGCTCTCAGCAGGAACCAGCACCATTGATACGTGACGTCAGACTTCCAGCCTCTGGAGCTGTGAGACAACACATTTTTGTTGTCGGAGCCCGGCGGTCTGTGGACTTGTGATGGCAGCCGTAGCCAGCTAACGCGGTGTGCAGTCCTGTCCCTTTATGACTTAAAGCCCCACCTGGCTGCTTGTTTTATTCAGATTCAAATTCAAAGTCCACATCCAGACCTATAAAACTCTTCATGATCTGGCCCCGCCTCTGCTCCAGTCTCCTCTCCCGCCAATTCTTCCCTCATCATTTTCGGCCACACCAGTTACTTTTCTGTTCCTCAGCCATGCCGGGCTCTTGCCCTTTCCACAGCCTTTGCACAACGTGTGCCCTGTGCTGGGAGTGCTTGCCTTCTCCTCCTCCCTCTTTTGCATGGCTGTACCTTATCCTCCAGGTCTTAACTTACCCATCATCCCTCCCACCTCTGCTGTTATTCTCTACCTTTGCCCCATTTTTTCTTTTATAATTACTTATCATAGTATGTTTTCCTTTATATTTCTATGAACTTTCTTCTTTTGGTCTAGACTACAGGGTCCAGCAGATCATGTCAGCCTGGTTCCTCAGGGTATTTCCTGACAGTCCTAACATAGTGCCTGATACACACCCTGGGTGTTTAATAAATACTTGTTCAGGGAATGAGTAAAGATGCTCAGAGAAGCGCCTCTCCCAAAGTCTCCTGTCTGCTGAAATGTGTTTCACGTAAGACTTTCTCCCTTTGTTACTGCTCGAAAAAGGATGATTCTCTCATGGGGAGGATCTGTTGGCTTGTACCAAAGTTGAAAATGTCTAGATCACTTTATATTCTCAAGATTAAGTCTAGGATTGGAGAACCTGTTTGAAAATTGAGATGGAGGGATACCACAGGCAAAATGGGCAGTGGGTCATGTCTCTGCCCATTAATTGCACTGTGAGATTTGTGCATCTTCTCCCAGAAAGATCACTGCCTTGGCAGGCCAAAGAATATAATGCTGTATAGAAATACTCTCTGAACTCAGCTTTTGCCAAGTTGAAAAATAGGAAGCTGTGTGGGTGAGTGTGGGAGAGATTGCTAGCTGTCCACCAAAATCTGTTCTCCTTTCTCCCTGGGCACATAACTAAATTACATTTCCCAGCCTCCCTAGCAATTAGGTGTGGTCATGCGACTGAGTTCTCTCCCGCAGTATATGAGCAGAAGTGAAGGATGCTGTTTTCAGACCCAGCCTGCTGTAAATCTCCCATATGTACTGTCCATGATCTTCTCTCTCTGGTTTGTGGGGCTGTCAACGCCCAGGGCAAGCCTAGAAGCCATGGCTGAAAGTGCAAAACCACTGTCAGCTTGAGTCTCTGATGACCATGTGGGGAAGACCGTCTGGAGAGACCTAAATTGAATAGGCAATCCTAGCAAGCAGTTTGTACGAAGCCACTGACCTTCCGGGGTCTCTCTGTAACTGCAGACTAGCCCACACTAGGAATGTCATGGTACCTTCCTGAAGAAGCTGACACTCAGGAGAGGGTTTGAAACCAGCAACAATAATGGTGGCTAAAGAAGGAGGGAGGTGAATGAACTTTTGGAACCCACTCAAGCAGGAGTCTCTTCTCTCTCATGAAGTCCCAGGCCACAGGTAAAGGGATTTGGAAAGAAACAAGGTTAACAACTGGTTCTTCTAATGCCGAAAGCTGAGGGGGATCAAAGAAAAGATGACAGTTTGGAGTTGCCTACAATGTTGTCTTGATAACTATTGCCCCACATTCCTGGACACGGCCACTCCAGATTAGTCCCCTCGTCCTTTCTGGCCATGACTCCTCTTGAGGGCATTGCAAAGACTTTTAAAGCAACGATAGGAAGACAAAATTAAAACCAATAATAGGAACACAGAATATGTGAGGTGAGCACTGAAGACTTGGAAGGGGAAGAAAAGGGCAATTAAAATTTTTTTAAAAAGATTTTCTTTATTCATTTGAGAGGGGGAAGTAGAGAGAGAGACTGAGAGAGCGTAAGCAGGGAGAGAAGGAGAGGGAGAAGCACATTCCCTGCTGAGCTGGGAGCCTGACATGGGGCTCCATCCCAGGACCTGGAGATCATGACCTGAGCCAAAGGCAGATGCTTAACCATCTGAGCCACCCAGGTGCCCCTAAAGGCAAATGAATTTTGATTGACATTTAGATTCAGGTGTTTGATTACCTTCTCAATGGTTATATCTGTGAGGAGGGTGGTGATTATGTTTTATTGAGCTCTTCCGGCTCAGTACTTGGTAGAGCTTATGTATTTAATGAATGTTTGAGAAATGGATAAATACATTGTCTCATTTGAACCTCCTAAAATATTTTGAGGAGATAAGGCTTTATTGCAGATAGTCTTGTTTGTCTATTGAGTCAAAACCATTTCTATTCCATCTTTCCCCCTTCCAATACAAGAAAGACTAGACTTTCCAGTCCTCGTGTAGTTAAGTGGGGGTCATTGACTGGTTCTGGCCAAAAAAGCGTGAGTAATAGTGACATAGGAGAGAAGTTCATTCTAGATTTTCTATGCTGCTGTGGCCAATCCCGAGGCCTTGTGTTGATGAAGTAGAGACCCTGTTGGCCTGGCCCTGACTGTCTTGCTTGGGGCATGTAGTATGAGCAAGAAATAAGATTTTGTTGAGTTAAGCCATCATTTATATTATATTCCAGCATAAGCTGGCCTATGTGAACTAACACATTTATCCAGCATTAATGTCCCCCTCTTCATTTTATGTGCACAGACGCTCAAATTCTGGGGGCGCCTGGGTGGCTCAGTCGGTTAAGCGTCTGCCATTGGCTCAGGTCATGATCCCAGGGTCTGGGGACTGAGCCCCAAGTCACGCTCTCTGTTCAGCAGGGAGCCTGCTTCTCCCTCTCCCTCTGCCTGCCTCTCCTCCTGCTCTGTTTCTCTCTCTGTCAAATGAATAAATAAATCTTAAAAAAAAAAGAAGAAGCTCAGATTCTGCTTCTGCTTTTCTTCTCTGGATGGCCATCTCCTTGGGGGCTAGTAGGCCCCTTGAAGGCTCAGGGGTGAAATGGGGATGGTCTAAGCTGATCATGGTTTCACCCGGATCCCCTTAGCCTGTGATTATTTAGGGATAGGCATGTAAGCCAGGTCTGATCAATATGATGTCTGGGGAATTCTCCTGGGGGCTTTTTTTTGGAGAAATTGTTTCTCGCATATAGACCAGGAGACAAGAATGCGTCCTTTTCATGCTTAGAGGCATTCTTTTGGGAGGACATGAGGCTTGGAGCTGCTCTAACCATCTTGTGGCCATAAAGGGAGATGCCAACATGCTGAAGATGGCCAGCTGGAAAGAAGAGGAATCTTCCTTAGGCTTAGTTGAGCATTGTGTTCCTTGTACCTCACAGTACCCAGACAGATTACCTCTACATTATTGAAGAGGAAAACGAAGTTCAGAGAGTATAAGGGATTCATCCAAAGTCTCTTTTCTTGTAACTAGAAATCAGGCCTTCTAACTCCAAGTCTTGTCTTTACACTGTTCAGGGATCTGCAAATAGATATTCTCTCATCTACCAGACCAACTAACTGGGGATGGCCGCTTGGAGAGTTGTGTTGAGAAGGTTTTAAGATCACATTCAGCAAGGAAAATGGGTTTGGTTGATTAATAATTTCATGGGCAAAGAATAGGGAAGTGGCATGTTTTTTCCTCCCATCCTTGTAGTATGTAGTGTTACTTCTGGATTAATTTTGCTGTAGGAAGAGTCATGTATTAGTTACCAACTGCTGAGTAACAAATTACCCCAAAATGTAGTGGCTTAAAAAAGCCAAACATCTACTCTACCCAGTTTCTGTGAGATATGGAAATATGGGTGTTGATTAGCTGAGTGTTTCTCATGTGGATACAATCAAGCTGTCTGCTGGGACTGCAGTCTAGTCTGGAACCTCAGCTGGGGGGAGGGTCTGCTTGCAAACTGACTTACGAGGATCCTGGTAGGATTCTGTTCCTCACGGATCATAGCACTGAGGGCCTCCCTTGTCACTGGCTGTGTCTCAAACCCTTGCCACCTGGGCCTCATCATAGGGCAGCTCATCCCGTGGTGGTTGGCAAGTGAGAGAGGGTATCTGAGAAAGAAGACTTTGTATAACCCACTCTTGGAAGTGATGTCTCATCCTTTATGGGGAACTGCATTCATTAGCAGTGGATCAATAAGTCCAGCCCACACTCACAGGGAGGAGATTACACAGAGAAGTGAATATCTGGAGCCAGTCATTCTAGAGGCTGCATACTACCACAAGTGGCAAATAATAATAATAATAATAATAATAATACATGAAGTTACTCTTTCTGTTACTATGTCTGCAATTCTGGTGGTTAACTACTTTGCCTCAAAAATTGTGGTTTCTCAATCAAAGTTCTAGTGTCTTTCTGTGAGTCCAAACAATAGTATGAACCACATATTAATAATGCCTTACTCCCTTTTCCATGTCAAGGGCTTAAGTATATAATCATAACAATATTATTAATATTATTTTAATAATCAGTAATTATGAATACCACTACTACTACTACTAATAGGAAAGAGTCTTACAGTGTGGTGAATGTCATTGGCATTCTCTTCTTATTCTTCCCCCCAAATCCTTGGCACGTCACGTGCGTGCCCGTTTTGAAATCGAACATGACCAGTGCTCTTTCTGACTTTCTTGCCTCTCCCCAGGCAGACTATGACCCAGTGCTGCCTTTAAATCTAGTCTGCCTCTGAGAATTTGCCTGTTGGTGGAAGGCCCAAGAAAGGAGAGAAGGGAAGCCACGCACTAGGGCAATGCCCTTTCTTTAGAGTTTGGTGCTTCCTTAGACACCAGACACACATTCGTGTGAGAGAAAGAGACTATTTCAGGGATCTGGGAAAATGAAAAGAACAGAAGTAGAATGGGTTAATATTAATCATAGAAGTTGAATGGTCGTGGGGTTTTTACTAGTCTATCAGGATGGATAAGATGAGAGAAGGAAAACTGGACTTTTAATAAAGGAAGGCAGATTAAATTAATCATGACAAGAAAATGAGCAAGAAATGCTTTGACATTGTTATTTAATAAGAAAAATGTGTAATTAACTGATAAAAATAGTTTTTGCAAGAAGCAGGCAGTTAAATAGTTTATGAAGCCAGCCAGGCCAAATCCTCAGCATCTCTGACTGTTAGCAATCAGAATGCTTTTTATATGGTATCTTTCTTTGGAAATGCACAAACCATCTTGCCACAGACATTACCTCATTTGCTTCCCAGCCTAACGAGTGCTTTATAGCTGAGGGCTGGTGGAGGAAGCAAGCGAGGTGGGGTAGATGAAGAAACTGAGGCACGGCGGGGGAGAGACTGGTTGCAGCATTTCCAGAAAGTTCCTATGAGCAGTACTCAGGTTTTCTCATTCCTCACCTCCTGCCCCTTCACTGGGTTTTGGGCATTAGCTAATGAATTTAAATGAAACAATTGCTGTCTCTTCCAAGAGCTGCGTAGAGGAACCCGGGGTATGTATTATGGCTGATATGATACTAGTCTTCCGAAGGGGGGGCGGGGGTGGGAAGAGATCCTGGCATTTGCCATCTGGTAAGCCTGTCTTTAATCCTCAGTAAAGTAATGGAATGGAGACGAAGAAAAAAATGCGTAAGAATCGAGAGCATAATGCCACCATGAGCAAGCAGCTGTCTGGATTTTTAAAGAGCAAATTCCATGAGACAAATTTAATTGCATTTTTTAATAGAATTAAAAAAAAAAAAAACCTCCACAACATTAGTGGGTGAAGGAGATGAAATGGATGCATCCGGAAATCTCACTTGAAAGATAATTGAACCGACATGGTTCTGAGCTCTGTCTCCTGGATCGAAACCTGGCTGGAAGGCCACGTGCGCAGCCGGTGGGCGGCTGTTGGACTGCCTGGGAGACAGTGGCCGGTGGCGTGCTTCTGGCAGGCTCTGAGACGGGCCGCTATCTACAGAGCATCATTATTAATGACTTGCAGGAGGTGACGAGCAGAAACATTAATTAAATGTGCACATGTGGCCAAGTGGGAAATTGGCGGCAAAAACACCAGAGAGGCAAGCGCGTAATACCCAGGTACTTGTTTTTCAGCCTCTGCGATCCGGCCGATGAGAAGTGGCTTGACGGCTTCCCCTCCTGCCTCCCTGCTGCCTTGGGTTTGAACTAGAGTCTTGCATGATGCCATGGAGGAAGTGGCAGGGGAGGCACCTTGGAGCCGCTCGCAAATCCCCTTCCCAAACACCAAGGTCTGTACAAATTGTACCTCCAGCCTGATGCTCTGAAAAAAGGAAGCCTACAAAAATTAATATTGATATTAGCAGAGAAATGAAGCAGCTGCCAAGCTGGTTCACAGCCGTCTCGCTCCATTTTGTGGCATGTTTACATCTGCAAAGGGGAGAACGAGCGAGCAGGAGAGGCAAGGGTAGGGAGGTGTCCTCTCCGAGGCACCTTCAGGGGAGCCCTTTGGCCCATCTCATGCTTCCTAAGAGAAGCCTGGGTGGTTTGAGTCCAGAATATATTCAGGCACTTGAAATTAGGAGACTCACCCCTAATCCTAAAGAAAACCATACTTCTAAGGGAAGTTCAAGCATTACCTAATTTTCACATTTAGTTCTCTCCTTAAGAGATAATTCCGAATAACTCCACTGGCTTGGCGGGTGGTTTTGTCACAACTGGGTCTTGGTGCTGCCCCTGGTGGAATTTATATATATTCGAAAATGCCTCTGTTGCCATGGTAGAAAGAATGGCTCCGGGAGAATGCAAGCTCCCTGATCTGTACTATCAAGTACTGTGTGTTCTGAGATGGGAGATTATCTTTTGTGTTTTATTTAATTTGAGAACTATTAGCCAAACTCTTTGTAGACGGGGAGGGTTTTGTAGTGGTGATGGTGACATTGATCGACCCCCTGCCATTTGGAAACTGTATGGTGGCTGGGGAGGCAGCCAGGCAAGTATTTAGGAGGAGGGATGAAAATGCCACCCCCGCCACCATGCCAATAACAATAACGTGATCTCCAGTATTCACTGACTGCCCACGTGCATTATCTCATCTAATTCATACACTAACGCTATGGAGAGAAGTATTATTATCATCCTTTTTAAAAAAAAAAAAAATGGATCCAGATTGGGGTAAAAGCTTCTGAAATGCAGAGTAGAACCCAGAGAACAAAGTCTGTGGAAGGCAGACCTGCTCTGAGTCTCAAACTCATTGCTCCAATGTCGAGACCGTCACCCAACCCTGATCTGTGGTGACTTTGGCAGGGAATTTGGTGCCCAGAGTAATGGCTCTGGAGTTCAAGGCCAAGACAGTGACCTATCACCTTTTAATTACCTGTTTACTATTTTTCTAGAGGCCAGGCTGAAATTTACATGAGGGATGGACAGAAATGAAGGGCCTCTAATGGCAACATCTGCCTTTTTCCTACTCACAGGCCATTCAACTTTGGCTCCAGATGGGCATAATCCACCCAGGAAAGCAAAAGTTCTGAGTTGGCTGGGCCCACCCTCCTAAGAAGGCACTTCAGCAGAAGGCTCTCTGTTGTTACTTAAGCATGCCCCCTTCCGAGTAGCACTTCCCACCTCTGAGACCTTCCTGAGTTATTTGTTCCAACGATATGTAGCATGCTTCCTTAGAGGACTTCTGGTCTACGAAATTTTCTTCATAGCCTTACATTTCCAGAGACTTTTTTAGGTCCAAGTGTTATTTTATTTTATTATTATTTTTTTAAAGATTTTATTTATTTATTTGACAGAGAGAGATCACAAGTAGGCAGAGAGGCAGGCAGAGAGAGAGGGGGAAGCAGGCCCCCCGCTGAGCAGAGAGCCCGATGCGGGGCTCAATCCTAGGACCCTGAGATCATGACCTGAGCCGAAGGCAGAGGCTTTAACCCACTGAGCCACCCAGGTGCCCCCCAAGTGTTATTTTAGATCCTCCTGTAGATCGATGCTCCAAATTGTTACCCTACGGGCTCTGCCAGAGTCACCTACCAACCTTTGACCCAGGTGGCCTGAAGTGGGCATTCCAGGATTGGACTGAGCGAACAAACACTTTTAGATCACAGCAAAGACTCTCTCAGTAGTGACCAAGGCTCTTTGGCCTCACGGCTTGTGGATATTTTAGGTTCCATACCAGGGGAAGACGAGCAGAGGTTTTTGTCCCAGGTCTCCAGCTTTAGATTGCATTTTGTAATGACATCCCAGCCCACCTGTCTTCTGAAAGGTGACTTTGCACTCTGACTTCAAGGCGGAATCTAATGCCCCTTCTTTGAAGCAGGGCTGTCCTTGGGTCTTGTTTATAGCCGTTAGGACACAGTGGAAGCGCCCCCACGTGACCTTCGACATTAGGTCAGAGAAGGCCTGAAGCTTCCCCAAGGCCTTCATCTGAAACCTCTGGGGGTTAACATCGCCCAAGGGGAGCTATGAGCCCTCCTTGCTTTTCACCACAGTCTCTCCCTTTCTTATTCTTGCGGCCCCATAGCTAGGCCATTCTTTGGAAATGAATGCCTCCTTTTTTTTTTGCTTCACTATCCTCTTGCTCATGATCTCCCTAAATTTCCCTTCTCCTGCCACTCCCTTTCCCTCGGGGTGGGTAGGGAAGATAAAAGGAAAGCGAGTTCCCATGTGAGGGTGATTACCCTGTGGGCTGCTGTGCTGCCTAGATGGTTACATTTTATCTCCTAATAGGCTTGGAGCTCAGTGGGATTGTTCCCATTTTTTCAGATGAGGAAACTGAGGCTCAGAGGAGCACAGTAGCTTGCTGAAGTTCACCCGCAGGTAAGTGCTGGGGCTGGGTATGTTCCCAGAACTGTCTAATTCAAGAACCATTCTTTTGCTGTTGGTGGCATGATTTAGGGGAAAAAAACAATTTATGGCCGTAATCCTGTTTTGGTTAACTGCCTAGCAAGCCATCCAGGGTTCCTCTTCCACAATAAGGGTTTGATCATTCCCACAAATCCTCTGTTGTCTTTGTAAAGTCCAGAGTTAAGCAAAGAAACAGCAGAGAGCAAAATCCCCACGTTTTGTTATCAGTACAAACCCAAACCTCATGGTGTCTTGCAGTCAAGTTTCTGGTGAGCACAGTAGGTAAGTCTACCCCTGGGAGGGCTGCCTGTTACCCCGACGATGTAGGAGCTTAAGGAAAAGGGTTTCCATCATAAGCTTAGACATAGATTGTATCAGGATGGCAGTGCCCAGCATATAGTAGGTCTCCAATAAATATTTCTTAAATAAGTAATTATTAAAATTCCTACTTTTGTATTGGGGGGCATATCCAATGTTGTGGTTTCTGCTGAATTTTGTAACTGAACATCCCGCCTTGCGTGTGCACGTGTGCGTGTGTGTATGTGTGTGTAGCGGGGTGAGGGTACGGAGGGTGGTCTAGCATAGTGTAAAAGTCCATACAACACCATGTGGGCAAATCATGGTGCCATTCTGTACCCCAATGTGCTCCTTTACCAAGTAACCGTTGGGGTAAGAGGACCCCTTCGGCTCCCTCCTGCTCTAGGTTCTCATCATGGTTCCCACATTGAGACCTAGATATATGTTCATTAAGTTTTCAGTGTGGGAAACTGGTAGCAGGAGTGTTGAGTATAATCATACCGTAGGGATTTTTAATCCAAACACTATTTATCCACTTCTAATCAAAAATACAATGAAAGGATTTAAAAAACAAAAAGCAAACTGAGAAACTGCCAGACTATAAAATAAGCGTTTTTCTCTCGACTCTCACAGACTCATTCTAACATCTGGGGGATTTACAGGTGTTAAAAATGCCCCTGAAAGGAGTCTTTTTATTTCCTGGGGTGATGGAAATATATTGATAATTACAGGGAGAAAATAGATTTTTTTTTTAAAGTAAAACAATTAAAACGGCTTAGCGTTTAAGTGAAGGAGAATGTAATTTTCCTTTATTTTATCTATCATTAAATTGATGTTCCAAGCTATCAGAAGAGTTTAGCTTAGTCAAGGCTGATTTGCAAATATAATCCATATTTATGTGGCTCGTCAGAGAAGAGGGCGGGAAAGCTCAGTGCCTGTGCACACACGCATGTATGCATCCTAGGGAGATTTCCGTCTTTAAAAACCATGAAAACACATGCTGACAAGAAGGGGCACAATGTGGAATTGGGAGAATACGGAGGTCTAAAGAGGCCATCCCTGCTTCCTGTTAAGAGGCAATTCTTGATTTAGTGGGAATCTCCTATAATATTTCCTTTCGTTTCAAGTTGTAAATGCATAACTGTAATGTGTGGGCATCGATTTGTGATGTCTGAACACATCTGTGCAGATCTGAGCATCATAGTCAGGCATGTGCAGGATAGCCTTCGTCTCTTCCCAGTGCCATGCTCAGTGACGTCACATTGGTCGTTTGAAATTGACCGTAATGGGAGTATGACACAACGGAAGTCAGCAAATGCTCAAATCAAGCTTCCCCTCCCCCAATCAGGTTATAATTTAATTATAATCAGTGTTATGTATTTATTAACACACCACTGATCATAGTTCAGTAAAACTTACAACAAAATTAATGGGACATTACATTCATTATTGTTTGCAATGATAATTAAGCATAAATGATTCATACACATTCATATGTATAACCAGCTGCCCTTTACTGAGCACCACTCTGTCAAGCCCTGTGCCTTTTATAGATTATCTCTAGTCCTTATAAGAACCCTGCAAAGTAAGTGTCACTGTCTCTATCTAATAAGTGAAGAATTGAGACTCAAACCGAAACTCAAAAGAAATTGCCTATGGTAACATAGCTAGTTAATTGTTCAATCGGATCTCAACCCAACACATTCCTTGCCTACAATGAGTGAGCTCCAGAGTTGCTGAAGTCAGCTCAAGAAGCTGCAGGAAAGGCATGATGCAGAGGGAAACAAAAGTACTTGGAAGCCTCTTGCAAGACTCCAGGGTCCCAAGTTCAGAGGCTGGGCTGTCAAATGTCCCATTTCTATAGTAGGGCCTACCCATGGCTCAGGATGGTGTTCTAGGAGGCCCAGATTCCCACCTACATTGGGAGTGAGCCCTCATGAATCTCTACAGAGCTGAGAAGTAGTTCTGGGGCAACCTAGCTCCAGGGATTTTCCTGCTTGTACTTGCCTTGATGTCTTTGTCACCAAAGTTTTCCCATAGACCTCCAACCACAATTTTTCTTCTTGAATACCTCTTCTCTCTCTCTTTCTCTCTTTTCCCTTCCTTATTTGGTATCTGCACCGTCTAAATCTTATTCTACCTGTCCGATCTCTGCCCTCCTTTCCTCACTATTACCTAAATTCATCTTTGCTCCCAACAGCATCTCAGCAGAACATGACCTCCTCCCATTTTCTGAACAACACCAGGATTTCCCAGAGGAATGTGGTGGATAAAATTTTATTATTCTAATAATTGGCAATAGAGTGTTTTTGAGGGGAGAAGTGTCTTTGGTTAAAGAGATGTCTTGATGGGTGCTTGGGGAGAGGTGTCTGGGCTGGCTCTGAGGGGAAGGGAAGCTGCTCTGTGGGATAAATGCAGAAAAATTTGCAGCTGGGTGGGTGGAAATTAATGACTGGGTAAGAGCAGATGTGGGAGGAAGGAGAGAGAAAGTAAACCCACTTGGGACATTTTGGTAAAGTTCATAAATCTGTGAAAGAGTTGGGTAGGGGAGTTTCATCTTTCGATTATGGAAAATGAAGAAGGCACTGGATCCATACCAGGGTTGATGTGTGGGAAGGAGGCAGTTAGTAAAGAAGTCTCGGCCAAAGACCTTGAAGAGGGGCCCCAGGAATGAGCAGAGACTTGGAGCAAAGCTTCGGGTTTCCAAAGGCCACAGAATGAGTGAGGTGGGTTCTGGACAATTTTCTTCATGCCTACAAAAATCTGAGGGCCTCTGGCTGGCTTGTGGATTTCCTTAGATTCCAAAAGCTCATGGCTTCACCAGACTAACCCAGCCTGCTCTGATTTTGACCAACATCAAACATTCTTTTCTCCCATCTCCCCATTTTTCTCCTTGGTCCGTGTATAAGCTTAGGATAGCCAGCTGGTAGTAGGGGGGTGGAACTGAGTTACTGGGGGCAAGGATACTAGGAAAGATAGAGTACCAGGATGTGGGAGAGAGGCAGAGTCCAAGAAAAGAGGGCAACTAGTAAAGAAAAAAGAAGCTCCATTTCATGTACCTCCCTCTGCCAAATGAAATAAAGCAAAACAAATACATATCCCAAGCCAAAACTGACACAGAAATAGAAACTTCATCCTCCCCTCTCAACAAAATCTATCACAATAAGAAAACGCCTCTTTCCAGATGGTGGTAAGGTGAGGTGGAAATTGACAAGGACATCAAAATCTTGGTGACCTGCCTGCATGGGGTACAAATGGTAATTTATGACGGAGCATCGGGCCAAGGCAACAGAAGGTGGCCATGGAGATATTTTATGCCTTACTCAGTTACTCTCATGTGCATGCCAGTGAGAACTGATGTCTTAAATTCTGTCCCCAAGTGTGAAGTTGAAACGGTCCCCTAGCATGAATTCTGCATGCTAGGGAGAGATGATAAAGATGTGGGAATCCCGTCTATGCTGACATCACAAAGAAAGAACTTGAGGATATTGCTTTTCAAGTCCTGGCTGGTGGATTTTGAAGTGGATAGCTGGTTTTCAAAATTAACATTATGAGTTCTGGGGATGAAGGTAAAACACCTCACATTCTTCAACCAGCCAGTTGCAAAGAGAGAGGAACAACAGTCCCATTTTTTATGATTTGCCTTAGTCCCTAAAAGTGACCACCTGAACTCCAGAAAGTTGTTACCAACTGTCAGACTGCGGGTGCCATAGCGCTCAGTCAGAAAAATAACCCCAAATAGTAGGAAATTCCAACCTCTACCCAAAAGAAAAAGAAAGGCATTCGACTCAATTACTCAGACTTTGAAAACACAACACCATTTCTCGCTTTGCTTTAGTATAGTAATAGAAATTTTAACAAAGGTCATTCTCAAGTGCGCAGTTGTATAAACTTGCCTTCTGAATGGGCAGATTGGAATTTAGGCAGCTGACCCCTGAGAGGGTGTTTATGAGTAAATCCACGAGAATGCCGTTCATCTGTTATGTTCTAGTTGACACCACTCTGCCTGGCATCTCTGTTTGCCAGGTGCATACTAACATGATCTAAATCAGTGAGAATATAGCCCATGCCTTTACCATGTCTGTGAACCGGAAAGAAGAATATTCACAATGACCAAGAATGAAATCTAGAGAAATCAGAGATTTATTGGTCTGCCACTTGCTAGCTGTAAACTCGGGGTTGTCATAGTCTCTCTCTCCCTCCTAGGGTTGTTGGGATAATCAAAATACGATCAGGTTTGTAAAACGTTAGCCCAGAGCCTGGCTCTGGGCTATACGTATACTCAGGAAATGGAACCGGAACTTTTATTAATTAATAAGTGATGGGAAGTTTCCATGGTGTGGGAAATTTAAAAATGAATAGAACACAGTCTTCCTTTAAGAGTCACACCGAGGAGGGAGTAGAGGAAGACAGGTCAGCAGATAATTATGATATATAGCACAGAGTAAATACAATGTACAATAAATGATAGGAATATATATTGGGTACTACTTCAGGAGAAGCTTCAGTGCTCCGAAATGGGGAATCATTAAGGGTGAAAGGACCATCTACTTGCATTAAGCCTGTGAATGTGAAAGAGTAGGTCCTAGGAAGGCCAGGGCTGTCATTCTGCTGTCCTAATGATGGATGGGGATTTGTGAGCAATTGAATTGAACCTCTGCCATTACTATCGATTGTTGGGATAGACTTCTCGGTCGGAGCCAGTGGGCCACAGTCTGGGTCGGTGGTCACACTGACCTAAGGTTTATGACCTTTCATAGGCTTCCCGTGTGCTTTGCCACACGCCCATCTGCCAGGGACCTAGGATCAAGCTGGCAGTAAAGGACTTGGGGAAATGAGGATTGAATTAAGTGACCTCAGATCTAAGCCAGTTGTGGCAGAGCCTTCTCCTTCTTTCGGGGAGGAATTTTTCTAATTTCCAAAGCTTGGCAGGCACTTTGGTGAAGGCATAGAGGTGGAAATGAGAAGCGTGGCGGTTTAAATCGAAGCGCCTACTGCCTTGCTCTTTGACCCTGAGCAAGTTGTTCACCCACTCTGAACCTCACTTCCCTTGTCCGCAAAATAGGGGAAATGAAACTGACCTCCTTAGAATTTGGGAGTTTTGTTTTTAATAACAGATTTATTGGGATATAATTTACGTACCATAAAATTTGTCCTTTTAAAGAGATTTCAGCAGTTTTTCATGTACTTACAGTGTACAACCATCAGCACTATCTAATTTAAGAACCTTTTCATCACCCCCAAAAGAAACCCATATACATTAGCAATCGCTCCCCATTTCTCCTTTCCCCCAACTCTTGGCAACCACTAATCTACTTTCTCTCTATGGATTTGTCTATTCTAGACATTTCCTATACATAAGATCATACAATGTGTGGTCTTTTATGACTGGTTTCTTATATAATATTTTCACAATTGATCCACGTTGTAGCGTGCATTGGTACTTCATTCCTTTTTCTTGCTGAATAGTCTTCCATTGTGTGAATCTACCCTATTTTATCTATTCATCTGATATGTTGACAGGCATTTGGGTTATTTTCACTTTTTTGACTGTTATGAATAATGCTATGAACATTGTGTACGAAGTTGTGTATGGATATATGTCTTCATTTCTCTGGAGTATAAGTCTATGATGGAATTGCTCGATCCTTTACAAAGTCTGCTTGCCTTTTGGAACATTTGCCTAATTGTTTTCCAAAGCAGTTGCACCATTTTATAATCCTGCCAGCAAAAAAGGAGGCTTCTAATTTTTTCAGATCCCCACTGGTGCTTGTTATTGTGTGTCCTTTTGATCTTAGCCATCTTAGTGGGTGTGAAATGGTATCACAGTGTGATTTTGATTTGCATGTCCCTGATGACTAATGATGTTGAACATCTTTTCATGTACTTATTGGCCATCTATATATTTTCTTCAGATAAATATTTATTAAAATGCTTTGCTGATTTTTAATTGGGTTAATCGTTTTTTATTGTTGAATTTTAAGAGTTCTTTACATATTCTGGATACAAGTCCTTTTGCATGATACATGATTTACAAACGTTTTTGCCTATTGTAAGGGTTGTCTTTTCACTTTCTCAATGTGTCATTTGAAGCACAAAAGCTTTTAATTTTGGCGAAGTCCAATTTCTTTTTTCCTCCTGTAACTGGTACTTCTGGTGTCATAGCTAAGAACCATTGCTTAACTCTAGGTCTTGAAGATTTACTCCTGTGTTTTCTTTCAAGATTTACTCCATGTTTGGTAGTTCAGCTCTTATATTTAGGTGTTTAATCCATTTTGAATTTTTGTATGTGGTGTAAGGTAGGGTTCCACTTTTATTCTTGTATACATAGATAGATATCCAGTTGTCCTGACATCATTTGTCAAGAAGACAATTCTTTCCCTATTTAACTACCTTGACACCCTTCATTAGGTTTTGAAAAATAAATGAAAAAATTTATGTAAAGTTCCTGGTTCATGATAAGTTTTAATATATGGTAGCTACTACTATTGTAATTGTTGTTGTTAGACTCATGGGTAAATTTCTAAGCGAAATATGATAGGTTATAGTTCTTCTTTACTAATTTTATTACTAGAAATTCCAGCAAATGGGAGAAAAGAGCAAGTGGCAGCAATTAGCTTGAAATCTTCTAGGTAAGATTTGCAAATCATAATCATAATCATAATCGGAATAATATTTATTTAGCAGCTAACATTTGTTAGTATTTTCTATGCACCTGACACTTTATTTCGGGTAACTCAGTAAGTTCTTACAACAAAAGTAAGAGATAGGTACTATTTTAATCTCTTTTACTCAGATGAGGAAGCTGGGAGTGGTTAAGGTACTTGCTCAAGGCTGCGTAAGGCCTCACAAATAGCAAGCGGCTGAGTGGTCATTTAAACTCAGACAGTCCCTGATTGCAATGGGAATAGGTCTCAAGAGACATGGATGAGTGAGAAAATGAGAGAAACATGGAATAGCCTGTGCATTGACTAACAAGGTGAGAAGGTGGTTAAGATCCCTCTCTGTGGGTTCAAATCTCAGCATGGCCACTTTCAAGCTCTATGTCCTCAGCAGCTCAGATCCTTTAACAGAAAATGGGGATAATTAGACTTCTGTTCTTACGGGCTTATTGTGAGGAATAAAGGAGTTAACATATGTAAAGTACTTAAAACAGTTCCTGGCACGTGGGAAATGCTCAAAATTATCTGTTCGGATACTGATGGAGAGCTTTAAACTTGATCCCAGGTTTAATTTCCAGAATTATTCCTAGTGTCAGGGCCGGCTTCATGGGTGAGCAGAATGTGCAGCCTTTTAGGACCTTGCGCTTGAAAGGGCCCTGGATTTGGCTTAGTGCTGTGTTCTCATCTTCTTGAAATTTTAAATTATTTTTGAACACACAGCACTTCCATTTTGCTGTGCAGCCCACAAATTATGTAGCCAATCCTGGGCGGGACATAGGGCTGGCTTTGGCTGGAAGAGTTCTCTCCCCCCGCCCAGTGATGTCCAACATGGCCCGTGCAGGGGTATCTCTTCACACGCACACACGTGCACGTGCACACACACACACACACACAGACTTCAGAACCTCCTTAGTTGCTATGAGCTTCAGTGGATCTCAGTGTGGAAGATAGTACTATTCAGTTTAATTACCATGTCAGCAAGGCCAATGCACACCCACTTGACATTCCTGATTTATGACCCAAAAATGAATGCAATGCATAGTGGGCCCCAAATCCTGCCTCTATTATTGGACTGAAAACCTCCATTGACTTCAGCTGGCAGCCTGCACCACTAATTGAGGACAGAGTTTGGCCCCATGGGTTTTATATAGAACATTTTTCTTTATTTCTTGTTTTCATGGGTGTGTGTTGTGGGCTGGGGATTATTTTTATGTTTTTCCACTTCCTGATTAGTTTTAGGACTTGTTTATTTGGAGACTGCTTTAATAAATTTGCACAGCAGGGTGAGTTAGTAACAGGGTTGGTGTATTTAACCAGGAACCACCTTCTTTTCAGTTTGGTTTTCGGTGTTTAACTTCAGGGCACAGTCACTCAGTCTCAGAACCAGCTCTCTGCCAAAGATCACCTATCCCAGCTCTGGAGATGCCATGGTGGTTTAGTCCGAAGGCAGGGCTCTGCTTCTAGGCAGAACACCACCACGGCATCTCACCGCGGCACTTTTTCTAAGTGTTCTTGACTTAAATGGTATTTTTCTGTCAGTTTCCTCCTCTAGATTGTGGATACCAAACAGCAGGTACTAAGTCGTCAGTATAGTTTTAGTGTCTAGCATAGCTCCTGTCACAAACAACTTCATCTGAGAAAATTTCCCTGAGCATCTTCTATGTGCCAGATAGAGTAGATAGGACAAGATAAATGAGGTCCCTGCTTGAGAGGGTCTTCCATTGTGTGAGTGAAACGCAAGGTACCAGTAAGCACAGGATTGAAGTAATAATTGCAGAGTCAGATTGTTATTAAAAAAAAATAAAGTTGGAGGGACCCCTGGATGGCTCAGTTGGTTAAGAGTTTGCCTTCAGCTCAGGGTCCTGAGACCGAGTTCTCCACATCTGGCTCCTTGCTCAGTGGGGAGCCTGCTTCTCCCTCTCCCCGCGGCTCATGCTCTCTCTCAAATAAATAAATAAAAATTTTTACAAAAGGAAAATAAAATTGAAGGATGTGACGGAATGCCCGGTGTCGTGTGCGTGTGTGCGTGTGCGCGTGTGTGCGTGTGCGCGTGTGTGCGTGCGTGTGATTGGTGGTCGGGGAAGGACCCGGAAGAGATGACTTCTGAATTGAGATTCGAAGGCAGGAAGGAACAGGCCAAAAGCAGATGATGGTGGCAGGCTGAAGGGGCTGCTGACGCAAAGACCCCGAAGCAGAAAGGAGTTTGGCTGTGAGGGGCGGAGGGAAGGTATGAGCTTGGTGAACTTGAGGACAAGGATAAGAGATGAGCCTGGTCAAGGAGGCGTGTCCCAGGTAATGCTGTCTTGGTAAGGAACTCAATTCATTCTGAGGGCAATGGGAACCTTAGGGAGGGGCACACCTTCATTTACATACAAAGAACATTCTGGCTGCTTTGTGGAAAAAGAGGTGGGGGTAGCGTGGGCGAATTTGGAAACAGAAAAACCCCTGGGGGGGGGGGGCTTTTGTGTAAATTTGTTGAGCCAAGGGGATTATTTGCGGAAAGACATTGATGTTGTCCGTGCCAAGACTGGCAGAATGTTCTTTGCCAAGGCTGGAAGAGGATGGACAGATTAGGGTGCGATCACCTCTTACTGGGAGAGCCAATTGCAAGGTGACGTTCTCCTTGGCTGAGTCCTTGCAGCCACATTTCCAGGAAACAACGTCAACCCCAGGTCATGTCCTGTGATGGCGGTAGGACCGCCTCCCTGGCTGGAAGCAGTATAGGGAAGAATCAGAGAAATGGCTTAGCTAAGGAGGGAAACCAGAGAGAGGAGGGCATTTCCAAGCAGTACCACAGCGCGGCCACGAGCTGGGGGGACGAGGGCGTGAAGCGAGAGCTGGCTTAATGGCGGGTGCATTGCGGCGCTATCAGCAGTGTGGAGTGGGGCCTGCCGGGGCCGTGCACTGGAACTTATTTAAAGAGGCTATTGTAAAAGTCTCCGAGCCAGTTAATTACCAGTTTTTGTTATGTCAGGAACTCCTCGAGTAAAAGCAGAAAGAAACCATTCATGGGTATGTTCCAGTTCTGTAGTTTAATGGGACAAGTGAAAAAAAAAATTAAAAAAAAAAAACTGATAAAATGATTTAGTTCATGGCAGGGTTGAAACTCCTCAAAAAAAAAAAATCTGAAATTACATATTGTGCTCGTCCTTCTATAGAAGCCATTCAGATAGCTGCGGACTTACTTGGACTAACAGCCCATTGGTGTTATGCATAAAACTCAGGAGCCCATAGAGCACTGACGAGGCCGACGACACGGCCTGTCACGCTGGCGCTGTGAAGCCAGGTGCGCCTGATGACCCAAACGGGCTTGTCGAAGCACGTGCCCAAAGGTGAGAGGGCAAAGGGAATGTCAGCAGCACGTGTGTACAGCTGCGGTGGCTCCTGGAGGTGGGTTCCAGTCCATCATGTGGTCCTACATACCAGCTTGCTGGAAGCAAATGGAAAAAGGTCCACGTGTTCAGCTGAAGACAATTTCAGGAGGGGCGGGAAATGCGTTTGACACGGCAAGACCCGGGTGAGGAGAATGTTTTCGAAAGGTGCTTGATCTGGTCCAAGATGGCGACGTAGGAAGCCCCTCAACGCGCCTCTGCTACAGGCGAGCCAACCCTAATCCTCGGTATAGGGGCATTCCTCTCGAAGAACTGAGGGCTGACTGGGCAGCTTTTGCACAACAAAGCATTGGGGGGCCACATGGAGCCCGGCAAGAGTCTGAGATGTGCTGAGGGGAGCCCGCACCCCCGGCGCTGGGAACTTCGATGAGGGGACAGTATGGAGGGAGCTGAGCAGATTCTTCTGCTCTGGGGCACAGCCTGCTGCCTCAGCTCCCAGGCCGGGCGGAACCTGGATGCCCTGGGGAACAGAAAAAGTTGGGGTTTAAAAGAGCAACTAGAACAGAGAGGAACCAGCCCTAGGACCCTGCCAACAGCGAGGGAGCTGTTGGAACTAATCAGAGTCGGAGGGGATGGCAAGCGCCATGGTTTATGTTCCTCCTCCACCTTGATAGTGGGTAGTGTGGCCCGGAGCAGGATTCTGGGTGTCCCAGACAGAGGGCTGCCGCAGTGAGCCCCAAGGAGGCACATGCAGGGCCACCCCTGGTCAGTGCTCACAACTCCAGCTGTCACACCAAGATGACACAGGCACAAGGCCCCCTGAAATACTTCTGCTCCAGATGGCTTGCTAGGGCACCCTTGTCACAGAGTGCTCTGGGACCTCCTGACTCCTACCTGCTGCACCTGCTGTCGTGTTGCCAGGGTGCCCCCTGCGCAGAAAGCCCTCGGACACAGCAGCTTGCACTCACTTCAGCCTCAGCTGTCCTGCCAGGGTGTCCTCTGTGTGGAGATCCCCAGGAACTCCTGGCCCATGCCCACTTCAGCTCTGGCTGTCTCACCAGAGCAGCCCCAGCACACAGTGTCCCGGGACCCCTGGCCCATGCCAGCCACAGCTCCGGCCAGACAGACAGAGTCACCAGGCACACAGAGTCTACACAGGGACAACCGTACAAGAGACCATCCCATTAGGTTTAGGAGAAGTAGCTGTTTGGCCTAATTCATAGAAACAAACACAGAAAGTGAAGCAGAATAGGGAGATGGAGGAATATGCTCTGAATGAAAGAACAAGAAAAAAACCTCAAAAGAATCAAGTGAAACAGAGATAAGCAATGCCCCTGATGAAGAGTTTAATGATTGTAAAGATGCCCACTGGGCTGGAGAGAAGAGTGAAAGAACTCAGTGAGAACTTCCACAGAGAGAAAATATAAAAAGGAAGCAGAATTGCAGACAAGAACTGAAATGAAAAATACACTAGGGGAAATCAACAGTAGGTTAGTGGATGCCGAGGAATGCATCAGCAATCTGGAAGACAGGCTATGGAAAGCATCCAAGCTGAACAGCAAAAAGAGAAAAAGAATTTTAAAAATGAGGATAGGTTAAGATATCTATTGGACAACATCAAACAAACAAATATTCTCATTATAAGGGTTCCAAAGGAGAAAAGAGAGACAAAGGGGCAGAAAACTTATCTGAGGAAATAATAGCTGAAAACTCCCCTAACCTGGGGCAGGAAACAGACATCCAAGTTCAAGAAGCACAGAGAGTTCAAAATAAGATGAACCCAAGGATGTCTACACCATGATACATAATAGGTACAGTGTTAAAGGTTAGAGAAAAAAATCAGGTAACAAGTGTGGTTGTACAAACTGAACACATTTGAGAAAAAAAGATGCTGACTGAGTTTTAAGACATTCTGGACTAGAAGACAGTCCTATTTAGGCTTTTAGTTCTTCTTCACCTGCATTGGTTAACTCAGGTCTGTGGGATGCATCACTACTCCAGTGTGGATGTCTGCAGTGGTAGTTGGAGAGAGCATGACACACATGAAATTTGCCTCCAGATTTTACCCACTACCAGCACTGGAGTCAAATAGACCTATGTTCCGATCCCGCTTCTGGCACTTACATGTATGTGAAATTGGGCTGTTTACGTTACCTTCTCATCTATCAAATAGAGAGAACGCAGAGCTCATCTAGGATGTCGTCTATTGAATTTCTTAGGGTTGCTTGCATACCCCAGACATAGGCCTATTATTAGTGATTGTGTTTCATATAATATAACACTTAGAAAATAATTCCATTGAACATTTTGAAGTCATCCTATTATTTTTTTTACAAATGTATTTTTATTTATTTATTTATCTATTTTCATTTTTAATTTAAATTCAATTAATTAAATATAATGTATTAGTGATTTCTGAGGTAGAGGTCAGTGTTCAGTCAGTCTTATATAATACCCAGTGCTCATTACATCATGGGAGATACCCTATATACCTTTTCCAGTAACTTAGGTAAAATAGTTCTCCTTATTTATAGTTTAAACCAAGTCAATGCCCAAGTAGGTTTCAAAAGACCTAGAATAACTAAAATATAATTTATAATGCCTTATTTTCCCTTAGCATATTTTGTAGTTACTAACAATATATTCTCCAACAACCCTATGAAATAGATGGTTTATACTTTCATTCTGTTTCTCAAATAAGCAGGTAGTAGGTCCTTAAAGGATATATATACATATATATATATATAATTCTTCAGGCCATGTGTGGCCCGAATGGGACTGTCAGTGGCTATCTGGCATGTTGGATATTGAGTCATGGCCATCCCTGCATCTCCTACTTCGGGTCCTCTTCACTACCACTTCCTCAGATGGGCAGTTGTCCATTCCAAAAATAATGGTTTCGCCGTGTCTGAAATGGGCAGGTCCTCATCTACATTAAGGTTATGCAACATCATGAGAAAGAAGCCAGGCACCCACAGGCATAGAACAAGGTGATAGATGAATGAAGTAGGGATGGGCTTGTGAAGCTTTGTCAGTTGTCTTGACAACAGCGTTTTACAGATGTATGCCTGCTGATCTGCATGATTTAAAGCAATGAAGTCATTTTGTATTTTCTCTTTTCATTTTGTATTTCCAGGGAAGGGCCTGTCAGTAGGCTCAGCATATAGCCATAGGGGAGTAACTATCAGATGTAGTCTAACAACCGGCTTGATTTGTTCCTGAGCTTCTTCATAGAGCCTGGGGTCCACACTTACTGCCTCGATTTTGTACCTCTTCCTCACTCCACCAGCTGTTACTAAATTCACTGAGGAGGTGTTACTGCCAAGTCTGATGGACAATGTTTGGTCCTTACTTATTTGACCTTTCTGAGGAATCTGACTCTGCTGGCAGACTTTCTCTTCTCCAGACTATTTGTCTGTTGGCTTCCAGGACACCACTTTTTCCTGCTTGCCCTCCCTCTGTCCAGTGTCCCACTCTGTGGGTCTCTGAGCTTAGCCCTGTTCTCTCGTTTGAATTCTCTCTGGGATTCTCAGTTTCAACATGGCTTCAAACACCCATGACTTTTGAATCTTTACCCCTAGTACTGGTAACCCAGACATGATTTCTTTAACTACTCGACCCCTCCTCAGCTACTCACTCCTGTGCCATTGCCAAAATGACAGCTCTTCTGTAATCTCAAAGTAATGTGCTTGCTGTTTGCCCCCACCTCCTATCTTTCCAGCTCATTCCCTGTAGTTCCCCAGCCTGAACAATCCCCTGGCCACCAGGACCATACTCTACTGATTCTTCCACATTTTCACTGTCCCTTGCCCCTTTGATGTCCTCATTCTTCTTCTTACTGGGCTTAAATTCCATGCTCAATCATCATAATTACATCCTGCCATATGCTGTTGACCCCCTTGCCCCTTTCTCATTTCCTCAGGCTCATTTGGCAAAACCACAATCTTGGTTAAAACCAACTCTTTTCCTCCTCCCTCCATGCAGCTGAATATGACTAGAGAAAAACACACAGCCATGCAGACAGGTCTCACTTTAAATTCATGACCATGAATCTTTAGTGGGCCCTAAATGCTTGATTCTTGATCCTTTCGTTCTCTCAGTTAACTAATTTTCTCCCCCAACACTCGCTCTCAGCTAATGACCTTGCTTCCTACTTCCCTGAGAAAATTGCAGCCATCCCAGGAGAAAGTCCACCCACCTTCTACCATCTGCACCCACAGACTTGACCTGGCAGGCTGTTCCTGCAGATGAGCAGATGAGTTCCCATCTCCAGCCAGTCCCGCTGCCTGTGCTCATTGCCTTTTCCTCATCATCGACTCAAGGGTATTGCTACAGCACCTCCGCCTACCCTCCCACATCTGCAATGTCTGACTCTCCACTGCGGTATTCTCATCAGCGTGGCTCCCAACTCAGAGGAGAAGCCAAATCCTTACAGTGGCCACAAAGCCCCACAGAATCTGGGCTCCCCATCAGCTCTCTGAACTTATCTCCTGTGTCTCACTCCTTGCTCACTTTACACCACACTCCCTGACCTCCTTGCTGACCCTCCAACGTTAGGAAATTTTTCCTTCCCTGCCTGGAAGCTCTTCTCCCACATCTTCTTGGCTTCTCCCTTATCTGCTTCACTTGACTCTCACTTCTCAGGGGAGTCTTCCCTGACCACCCCAGTTAGAACCACAAAATCTGTCTCACCAACCTCTGTACTCCTGATCCTCCCTACTCTGTCCTATGTCCTACTCTCTTTTTTTTTTTTTGGCTTATCATCTATCTTCTTATATAGTTTGCTTTTTTATTAGGTTTATTGTTAATTGTCTCTGCATTAGTGCATTAGGATATAAACTCCTTAAGGGCAGACATCGTTGGTTTGTTCACTGATGTATTCTAAGTACCTGGAAGAGTACCTGGCACAGAGCAGGAGCTCGAGAATTTCAGCAGAGGCTGACTGCCCTGTTGGTGTTATCCATGTGGATGGTCTCTCTTATCTTTCTGGATGAATTTCATACAATATTAGTTCATATAATGAAAAACTTTCCATTTCTCATAAATACTACAGTCCTTCCTCTCCACCGCTCCATGGGATTAACTTATATTCCAGTCACACAGACATTCCGGCCATTGATTGCATGTGCCAAGCTCTTCTGTACCTCTAAACTTCTGTCGTTCTCTTTCCCTGGAAAGCTCTCCACTCCCTTGTCCAAATGTGGACTTCTGCTCAAGAGTCAGCCCAAAGAAGTTCTCTTTTGTGAAGCTTTCCTGGGAATTTCAAGCTTTTCCTGGGTTCCCAGAGCACCTTTTATGTCACTTTATTACAGGAGAAGAGACTGTCTTCATCTTCTTTGTGGTCCCAGTGCCTCCTTGGTGCTTGGCACTGTGTGAATGAGTATGCATTTAGTTTTCCCCCACCCCCAGTTTTATTGAGATATCAATATATAACCGTATCTTAGTTTAAGGTGTACAACATAATGATTTGATATCTGTACATATTGCAAAATGACTACTATAGTAAGTTCATGAGCAACAGCTAGCTCCAGGAATAGTTGGGTCCAGCACTTCAAATAATGATTATCATTTCTATTCTTTGCATGTCTATGCTTGGCTTAATTCTCAGGAAGCTTCTCTCCATGAATACCAAGATGGCTGCTGGTAGCCCCAAATAATTATATTCCTCAAAAACTGGTAAAATACCAGGAAAGATCAATTGGTTTGACTGAGTCATACGCACATCTCTGAGGCTATGGAACTGGAGGATTCTATCAGCTAGGATTAGGTTGACACGAAGACCTTCTCATGTGTTGTGGGGAGGGAAATTTATTGGTATGTTGGCCCAAACTAAGCTGCATGGATTGAGCCATATTATTATAGAATGGGTGAAGGATAAAGGAAGAATAAATAATGAAGGTCTACAATAGAAGCAATTAAAAAAAGCTATCAGACTGTGTGGAATAGAGAACTTGTGCCCTTTTTCTCCACAAATATGTTCAATAGGTGGCCATTCTATCCTTTGAATCTCCTCCAATGCCTGGCCTTTCTGTTTTCACCAATTTCTAGATTTCCAATAATTGAACTCAAGAACCATATGTTCATTACCTTGATAGCATCGATCATTGGTCTGATGGGTAAGTTAAATCCTACATTCTCATTTTTCCTTATCTGCTGCATCCCATTGCTGATTCCTGGGTCAGTTTCAGTCATCTCCTGAATGTGACAGAGTTAACACCTGTTTTTGGTGTAATGCTTAGCATAATTTTTTGATATGTTAGCACATTGAAGTAGTGTTTTTTCTGGTAAGATGATGCATGAGGATTATGGTTAGTTTTTTGTTCTTTAGGAAAATTGTTCCTTTTGCTTCAGGTAATCTTTTGATTTAGAAATACTGATATTTTGCAAAATTTTTTCTGATAACGTGTTCATCAAAGAAAATCTAGAAAATACAAAGAAGTATGAAACATGAAAAAAATGCATATTTCTTTATCCTAATGAGAATAATTATTAAAATTGTTTTCTATTTCTTGCTAGATTTTCTTAATGCATGAATATGTTTATGTGTGTGTATAACTACAAAATTCAAATTCCATATATACATCATTTAAACCTACTCATTTGCTTCATATAAACATGTAATGTTTCTTATGTCATTAAATGTTCTTCTAAAGCATGATTTTTTAATGGTGCGGAGTCCAAATATATGGCTGTTGCTAAATTTATTTAATTAATTTTCTCTATTTTGAGTATTTAGGTTGTTTACAATTTTATATCATAAATAATACTCCAGTATGCATCTTTGATTTTTCACATCTTTGAGTGTGTTTTTAGATAAATTCCTGGACTCCCAAACCGTTTTAGGATTTTTATACATTCTTAAGTTCAGAAAAGTTATACTGCTTCACGTACCTACCCAGTATGTATGAGCATATACATTTCCCTCTATCTTCTTCAACATTGAGTAGTAACATTTAAAAATTACTGATTTGGTGGGGGTGGGGAGAAAGCATCTCATTTTGTTCTAATTTACATACCTTGATTACTGGTCAGTTTGTCCATTTTCTTTGCCTTTATTGGCCATTTGTGTTTCTTCTGTGGAATGTCTGCTCCTGGGCTTTGCCTCTGTTTCTTTTGCTGTGTTTGTCTTTTCTATTTTGAACAAGTCTTTGGTGACAGATTCTTTGGTGGAACACTACGTACTGGCCAAGAGACAGAACTTCTGGGTTCTGCAGCTTCCTTATCTGTAAGATAGGGTAATATTAGATGGATTCACAATCTGTTTTAGTAGGTCACAATAGTCAAGTAGCAGCCATTTCAGACAATTCAATCCATAGACTTTGCCTTGCCTCTCTCACAGGGAGTTTAAGAAACTCAAATGAGTTGAGTATGCAAATGTTTTATGAGCAACAAACATGAACCAAAGTAAGGAATTCAATAGTACATCCATAGTAATCTAGGCACAATTCATTTTACCTATGATATCTCATTTATTTCTCATCACAACCCTGCTAAGTATATTCTTTTCCCCATTCAGCAGATGAGGAAACTAAGTCCTATACTTCACGAGGAGCAGAGCTGAATGTTAGCCTGGGATATTTGGTCCCCTGGCTGGAGATCTCTCTACTATGAGATCCTGCTTCACTCCAAGTCCTTTATAAAGGCCAGTAAACAAATTTCCTTCCAGGCATAATCTACTTCTGTGGCATGCTAAGCAGTGGACATTAGCCAAAGCTGTGAGGACACAGTCTGGATCAGCACCGTGATTGACCAACTCTCATTAACAACATAAGAACATTACTGAGTATAATTATTTTCTTTGGAAGTGATTGTATTTTGGGCACCTATGAATGTGTTTGGTTCATAGGGCTAACTGCTATAATGATTTGGAATCATGGCCATCTTGGGTAATTCCTTAGGTCATTCTCATTTACAGTTGCCTAGGTTATGACAAGGCAGATTCACATCCCTTATAATGCAATTGGGAGAATAATGCTTTCAGAATTCTGAAATTTCCAAAGAGGTATCATGTGCTTCATAGTCCCTTACCTCTCCATCTGGGCATGTGAGAATAAACAAAATCCCTGGAAGAATAATATTTCTAGAAATATGAGGAAAAACTTAATGTTTTTCATTTTATATCCAGATGTTTTCCAGCAGGAAGGAAAATCTCCATAGAATGTAAGGTTCCCAAACAAATAAAACTTCCAAAAGAATTTTCCTTTTAGCAGATCTCATTGTGTTACTTGCAAACTAGCTGGTGAATAAAAGATGCTTTGAAGTTTGCATAGTCAATTAAAAATGTTTCTTAGGGACAAGGAGACACATTCATAATCTATCAATGGGTATTTTTTCTTGATCATCTCCTGTACTTAGTTAACCTTTCTATGTAGCACTTTAGCAACCAAAGCAGCAGTTAGAATTTATAAACAAGACGCTGGACCAGGCGGTGTGGAGATGCCAAAATGAGTAAGTCTTAGTCATGGACGAAAGTGGCCTTGCAAATTAGGAAGGGGATTAAGTCTAAGACAGAAACCTATAAATTTCATGAAGGAGCAACATAGGTAATCCTGTGGGAGTTAAAAGTGGAAAGGGATCACCTCTGCTGTGGAGAGGGCAGACTCTGAGGAAGAGGTGGCATGTGGGCTGGGAAGGCTTGGGGCAGACTGAGAGTGGAGGTAGGGGATTCCATGCAAAGGAGACAGCAGAAGCCAAGTCGAGGGGGTTACAGTGGCATGGGGCTAAGGTTAGGTGGGGTCAGGCTAGGCTGGTAGGTGGGACGGAAAGTGGGTGTAGGGGATGGAGCTCTGGCAAAATGAGCCTCCTGGGGGTGCTGCCATCCACCTTGCTTCTCGCCACATCCTCGTCCCTGGCACAGTGCCTGCTTTTCCCAGGAGGCGATTCAGGACATCAGTAAACTCAGGAAATGAACAAGTGAAATAACAAAGACCAGAGTAGCAGTAAAGGAGGGCAAAGTCTTCAGGTCTGTGGCAGCACATTCTTTTTGTCTAATTCACTGTCTGGGCACTTTGTAAGTTGGTATATTTATCTCCTAATACAGTAGAATCTCCCTTTTCAGACTGGTAGTGGGTCACCTGAAAAAATCAGTTAAAAGGAGTATTATAGAAAACTATGCATTTATTTCTTAAATATTTTTATTTTATCTTAACATATATAAATGAACTTTCATTTACCAGCTCTTTTCTTCCTTTCTTTTTTTATTCCTTCCTTCCTTCCTCTTTCTTTCTCTCTCTCTACCTCCTTTCCTTCCTTCCTCCCTCCCTCCCCTTTCCTTTCCTTTTTCCTTTTTCCTTTTTCCTTTCTTTTTCCATAGAGCCAAGGCTTTTTCTTTGAGTAAAAGTCCACTGATTGGATCTCCCCCAGTAGTTTTTCATAAGCCACACCCATAACTCAATACCTATAATTTTCAGCTTGGTTTCTTTTAATGTAGGAAGCAATTCACACCTGTGAAGCAGGCTGAATGCAGGGCCATTTTGGATTTTTACTCTTTTGTCCAATTATTTACAGCTGTTTTGCCCACATCTCATCAGACAGCATTTTTTTTTTAAGCAACTGCCTTTACCAATTCTTTTCAGATTATTCTAGTTTTCACAGAAACACCCTTTTTTTTGTCCCCAGAACTCATATTTCATCAGGTTACACCATATTGACCAAAATTACGTAATTGTAATAACAAGGAAATTTGGAAGAAAGAGTCTAAGCAACAGCACAACGAATTCTTGATAAGCACACACTTGAGATTGTAGGAATAGAAGCCTGGGGGTTCCTAAAGTGGCCCATGTGGTTGGGTGTCCACATACTGAGGGCCTCAGTCAGCGTGTCCTCCAGGGGGACATGAGAGCACCTGCGACCTGGACAGCTGGCTAGTCTCGAGTGGGACAGCTTCTAGGGTTCCATTAGCGCCTCTTCCCACAGTGCACTGAAACCTCAGCCAAACCCCACTAGTGTCCTGCACACTCGACATGAAGCCGATCTGCCTTAGAGTGCAGCTGAGGTGCCTAACCTTAGAAATGCCAAGGAGATACTGCTCTAACACTTCTATTTATCACAGGGTCCCAGGGGGTGGCCTTCACAGCAAGCATTTGAGTGAAGCTCCAGGGTGTGTAATTGTTTTAGCATCAATCAGTCCAAATGTGGGGAGGAAAGCTCTTGGGGATCATGGAACAGTGCTTGGCATGTTGCTAATATGTATTAAATAGCTCCAAATAAAAATGGACATGACTTTCTGCTACACTAGGCAGATTGCTTGGCTCTCTGGGAGCTGAGTACTTGGAGGAGAAAAATGAAGGCTTCCAAGACTCTAGCTGGTGTCCTAGCAAAATTCAGTTTCCCTTGTCAAGGTGACTGGGTCCCTGCAGGAAGGAAGGGAAGGCAGGCCCACTTCAGCATGTCCGGCCAATGCTTTCAACTGTGATGGTTCTTGTCCTGCACAAAGCGGGCACAGTGGCCTCCTGCAGAGAGAACTTGGGTGGGGGTCAGGAGCCTGCCATCCTATTCTTCCTTGTGCTGAACTGGGCACACAACCTAAAGAAAATCCTTTGATCCCTGAGTGCCTCCATTTTCTTTTTCTGTAAAGTGAGGATAAACTGAAAGCATTTGTGAAAGTCATTCACTGTTCATAACAAGTCATGCACTATTCAGAGGCAAGGACCCTCTGCCTCCTCATCCTCTCTTCACCTGAAGGAACTGAGTAGGATCTGACAGATGCTGGTCTCCCCAGTGGTCCACCCACAAGAATTAACTAATACCTCTGCCCTTGAAAGTGATTCTGCCCCTCGGGATTATCCTTGGAGCATGAGATCATTGCCTACAAGAATATGGGGGACTCAGGGAGTTGAAATACTGCGGTTGTTTTGATTTGTTTTTCTATCTTCTGACTGCTCTGAGGATTTTTAAGACCCTTTGCACCTACACCACCCCCCTTCGCTGAATACCCAGCATCTCCATCTTCCCAAATCTCCACCACTGAGCACATGTTTAGAGCCTCCTGTCACGGAGCAGCATGGCCTTTCTCCGCATCCCAATTCCCTGTGGAGCTGTGAAGTCAGGTGGCAGAGCAGGCAAAACAGCTCAGCTAGAGACTCCCAAGAGCCCTGGGCTTTGGGATCCAATCTCCAGAAACTCCATGCTTCCCTGTTATGGAGAGAGGAGTCAAACGAGCTAACGGGAGAGTCAGCTGGTCAAATGTTCCATTACCAGGTATGAAAGGCCACCTCCATGAAAACAAGTGACACCAAACTAAAACAGCAGCGAACGAAATGGATGGTGGTTACATCTGGTAAGGAACAAGTGGACCTGTAGTTCTTCCTGTTCAATAGTGGCTCAGGCCCAGAGAAAGGTTTAGAATGTGTTTCTGGAAGTTGTATAAAACAAGACGTTCTTTAGAGCCGCCTTTGAGACCTGGGGTTGGGGTGAGGAGGACGAGGAAGTGAAGGCCCAGGGAGTGAGCTCTGCGGACTGGCAGGGCTGGGAGGGACCCAGGCAGCCAGGACCAGGTGACACTGCCATCTGGCTCCAGTTTCGTGGGCTTTGGAAAGTAAGCCGGTGTTCTGAAGGCAAGGCAAGAAGGTTCTTTAGTGCCAGGGAACAGAGTAAATGAGAATTTGTCTCTAGGCCACGGATTCTGGAATTTCCCATAATTAACATTCCAGCTGAACATTCAAAAGGCCCAGGCTTTTGGTAGGCCTGTAAATCAAAGCAGGATAAACTATTTAGAGTCTAGTTATGAGGGTAATGGTCTAGGGAACCATTGCATTTGTTATCTGTGAATTGTGACTCAGTTTTTGTATCTGCAAAGTGGCAATAGGTTCAGAAATTTAAAAAATGTTAATACTGGCAAGGATCTTAGAATTAATCTAGTCTAATTCTTTTAGAGAAAAAGATCCTGAAGCCAGACAGGTGAAGCTTGTTACTCTAATAATATTACTATTAATAGAACTAGTGCTGTGCTGAATGACCTAAGTATAAAAATTCACTTAATCCTCCAAAATTCTTTCTATTATCCCTACTTCACAGATGAGTAAACTGAGGCTTAAGACGGTCGAGCATCTTGCCTAAGGTCATGCAGCAAGTAATGGGCACAACTGGGACTTGAGGTCAAGTCTAGTGCATTCTGGATTCCAAGATCTTAGAGAAATAGGTCACAGCAGCAGATGCAGAAAGTTTTTCTTTTTCATTGCTCAAAGGTCTGTAGGGAACCACAAAGATGAGATGTAAGGAAGAAAAGGTTGCATTTTAAAACAACCTCATGCTGCATCATCTGACAATAATAATGACAATAATAATAATGATGAAAATGAGTGCTATGTGTTAGATACTGTATTAATTTATATACCTGGGTTACATCAACCATTTACTTTTCACTTCAACACTGTGAGAGAAGTGATCTTATCATTCCCATTTTATAGATTAGTAACCTTAGGTGCAGAGATGAGTCAAGGTCACACAGGTAACGAATGGTCGAGTCAGGATATGAACCCATGGTCCTAACCTTTCTGCTGTACAAACATCTGGTGTGGCTGTTACTGAATATGTTTCCACACAACTGCCATATAATGACAATTTACATGTATTATGATGGCTTTGATCATTAATGACTGATTAAAATGTAATCACCAAGATGCATCTTATTGTATTCAAGTATTTTGAAGATGAGTAGTCCATCTAGTCTCCAGATAACACTTTTACATTAATATCTCAATTCCTGACCATTCACCCGTAAGGATCTATTTGCTTAGGGCAAAGGGATTGACCTGGCTGCAGCTCACCCTTGTTCTGTCCTTTCCTCTTCAGAATTGGGAACCCTGCCCTGCCTTTCATCTCAGGTTTGCTCCCTTTGATTGGTGGTATTGAAGTCATGTTGCAGATGGGACGAACATTAGGTTTTATGAAATTGTGGCATGCATTGGTGTTGAAAGGTACAGAATGAAATTACTTAAAGTAGAAACTCTTTTCCAAATGATTTCATGTCTAAAATTTAAATTATTCACGTGAGAAATTAATCAGTTTGGATTTTAGAAATTACTGTAGGGTGGTTTTTTTTTCTTTTGCATCTAATGGATAATTTGAGGGACTTGGCTTTTATATTAAGAAGATAAAACATGAGTTTGCAAAGTTAACATCTGATCTTATTGCCTGGTGGGATGCCTAGGAAAAGGACTCTCTGATGAGTCTTGGATCCTGAGGTGCCTGAGGGCAGGAACTACATATATGCTATTCTCTTTGTCTATTATTTAATACAGAACCTTGCATAACTGGATACCATACATTTGCTTGTTAAATGATAGACAGGAGCTGATTTGAAAAGTGAAGTTCCCAACCACAGAGCTGACCCCTTTCTGGGCTAACTATCCCTCCTTACTTGGCCTTCTTCATCTCAGCTGCCTACCTGCATCTGGCTCTAGCTGGATGGTCATCCCCATAAGACACAAGATATGGGTTCATAAAGCTGATAAAGTGTGCATTTTATAGAGACTGTTCCTTTTTGAAATAAGGCCCACTGAGTCATCTTAGCTTTAACTTTTACGTGGTAATATTTGTATCTGAGCATGAAACTGGCCCCAGGTGTGTCTGTCCATGGTCCCTAAGCCCATGAAGTCTTTTGCTTATCTACTTGTTTAATTTTTCTACTCATTTCAACTCTTTATAAAAGGATTATTCTTCCACTCTGTATTAGCAATCTATGCCCCCTTCCTCTTCCTTCACTTTAGTTTTATGTTTTCTAAGGAGAGATCTAGTCTTAAAATTGTCATGGCTATGGTTTATTGAATGCCACTGTGTATCTGCATCTATGCTTGGAACTTCATTAATATTTTGTAATAATTGTGATCACTGTACACTTCCTACGTTCCAGGCACTGTGCTAAGTGCTTTACAAGACATTTGTTTAGTCCTTATCACAAGCTTATGAGGTGAGTATTATTATTAAACCCATTTCACAGATGAGGAGACCAAGGATCAGTGAAGTTAATTAACTCTTCTATGGTAAACCAGCTAGTAAGAGGCAGAGCCTAAAATCAGGCAGTCCAACTCCCTATCTTATACTCGTAATCACTACAATATATAGTCTCCCCTTTGAATCCGCAGTCTTGTATATTCTTCATAACCATCCTGCAAAGTCATGTTATTACTGTACATAACTAATAAGATCCATATTTTGATCTCATGGCTGTCTGCTTCCCAAGCCCATGACCTTTCCATTCTCCAAATTGCCTTTGAGAAAGATAGACTCTGAATTGCCCACCATCACCTGTCAAATTATTCCTTTCTCAGGCACAGAGAGATAGGCCAAATTATTTATGCCCCATACAATGCCTAAACAAATCTAGTTGTTTAGTCCTTTGGTTTACCAATGACTTTAACCTCAGTATCCTTTCTTCGGATTTTATATGGTAAACCAGTATGTTCAAGAGATCAAGACAAAGCTCCTAGGCTTGAATTAAGAGTAGGGGATCATTGCCCTTTCTGTGTCTACCTCCCATAAGTCATGGTTTCTTTAGCAACTCTATCAAGTTTTGAAGGGCACCAGAAAGCACAGCTAGAATATCACTGATCTAATCCTAAATCAAGGACACATGGCAATCGTCCTTAAGTGGAAAGTTATCTATCCCATTGCTATACTTATCAAGCATAATATTATTTCAAGACATCAGTGGTTTCAAAAAGAAAAGTATTGTCCTAATCTCAAAGGTACATATTATAGTCTGTGTTCATATGGTGACCATTACAAGAAATTTATTGGTAAGATCAAACAGTAAGCACTCCTCTAGTGCCTACTAGTCTTGGGATTACAAAATTCAATATGACATGGTAGCTTCTACTCTAAGTTATCATATACTTATTATTTTCTCAGACTGATTTAAGCCCAGGCATTAGGGCCGCTCTAGGACTATAGTAAAAAAATGAGCTGTCTTGGATTTTTCCTCCTATAGGAACATCATCATCCAAGCCGTGGATGATCATCATCAAAGCCAATCAAGACTTTGATCACTCTATGATTTCACTAAGCAAATGGAATCAACCATAGCTCACTTTCTTCCACAGACAACCCAGAGAACATGGACCTTAACCGCTGGTGATCATAGATAACTCATGATGAAATGTAGAGTATCATGAAGCCAAACTTAAGTTTTCTGGCTGCATCTATTATCTTTACCATTTTATTAACAGATTAATCTTCTAAATTTTGACTCTTCTGGAGTGAGGGAAGTGGGAAAGATACCACATTCATCTTTCAGGTTATGGGTATATGGGGTGTGGCAAAGAATAGTATGTGTCCACCAAATATCCCTCCTTTGTCTTTGAGGCACACACCTAGACTACATTTACAAGCCATCTTTGCAATTAGGTGGCTTCATATCACTGAGTTCTGGCCTATAGATGTTGGCAGAAGTGATGTGTACCGTTTCTAGGCTGGCCCATAAAATTACCCTACACAATCCTCCATGCTCTCTTCTGTATTTTCTGGCTGAGTGGAGAGGACTCTGAGGATTTAGAAGGGAGTGGAGTCAAGTGTGGAAAGAGTGTGGGCTTCTCAATAACTATGTAAAGCACACCACCCTCCATCAACCTGCACCAGACTGTCTGAGAGTCAAAATTTCATCGTGCAAAGCCACTGAGATTTGAGGAATGCTTGTTACAGGAGTTAGCCTATTCTGACTAATACAGAGGCAGAGTGAATAGAGCATAAGAATTAGAATCAGATTAATTCCAGGTTCTATACAAACTTTTCCACTTACCAGCTGTGTGACCTTGCGCCAATTACTTAACCTCTCAGAGTTTCAACTTCATTTGTGAAATGGGAATATAATAACACTTACCTTATATGCTAGTGGGAGAACTCTATGAAAACATATGTGTATAGTGTCTGTTACATCGCAGGTGTAGCAAGATTACAAATTTACTCACAAAATCCAATTGTGCAAAGAAAATGTAATTTCTTTATTTCTGTATAACTGACTGAATTTTCTTCAAGATCCTTCAGCCCTGAGGTAGCAGGAAAACAAATGTGAACTTTAAATGAGCCAATTAACAATATGTCAGTCTCCTTTTGGTTTAAAACCATCTCTCTCAGGTAAACGCTCAGGCTTTTGGAATCCTTCCCCTCAAGGTGGTAGATGGGGGAGTTTACTCTGTCACCATGGCACAGAGGAGTGGTCCCAGACATCTTTGTGCAGGCTCTTAGGGGCTCTCTGAGCCCACACTGGCCTGGCTGGATCTCGTTCCTTCCCTGTATTGTCAGTGCTTGCCCAGCTGGAATCTGCTTCTGGAAACTTGAGACCTCTTTTCTCTCAGTTTGCTGATGGCCTGATGGGCCTCTCTTTTGACCCAGCTGGAACTATGTAGCCTTCTGAGGTCAGGCTGTGACCCCCACATGCTAACTGGCTTGGACTGCCCTTGGCTGCAGGGTCATTTTGCTCCACCCCAGTGACCCCTCTGGTAAGCTGACTATCCAGCAAGTCAGTTACTTTCCAGTTCCTTCTCTAGTGCATCCAGGAAATTCTGAATACTTTCCATATAAGAAGATTTCAGGAGACCATCTCAAACCTTTTTTCAGCCTAACCATGATTTTGCTGTGGTATGGCTACTGCGTGCTGGGCATGGGGGTAGGGGCAATACTCTGCGAGACAGTCTTTCCTCAGAGACTCAGACAAGGACAGGGGCCTCTTTGCTTTTGGTATTTGGAACTGACAGGCTCAAGGTGACCCCCTGTGTTGCCCACTTCCTCCTCCCCTTGAGTATGGGTGGGACCTGTGATTGCTTCTACCAAACAGAATATGGCGAAGGGATGCAGTATCAGTCCTGTGATTACATTATATTATAGAAGACTCCATCTTGCTAGTAGGCTCACTCTATGGACTTTCCTTGCTGACTTGATGAAGTCGCCATGTTGGCAAAGCCCGCGTGGCAGAACTGTGGATATACTCTAGAAACTGTGGGTGACCTCTAGGGTCTACGGGGTGAGCAGACATCAGCCAATAAGAAGCAAGAGCCACGAGTTTTACAACCACAAGACAATAAAAACTGCCGACAATCTGAGTTTGGAAGTGAGTTCTTTCCTGCAAGCCTGCACAAGAGAACACAGGCTGGTTGACATCTTGATTGCTGCTTTGCAAGACGCTAAGCAGAGTACCTGTGAGATGATGCATGCATGTTATTCTAAGCTACTAAGTTTATGGAAATTCATTTTGCACCAATGATTAACTCTCAAGAACTGGCTGAGAATTGTTCACAGCATTCACATGATTTCTCTCTTACCTCTGTTCCCTTATGCTTCACACACTCCACTGGGGGCCAGAAGGACAGATTTTAACTTTCTTCTTCAGTCGAGGGGGAGGACCCCTCCCTCTGTCCCCACCTACATGTACACATCATTACTTCCTCCTGCCTGAACTTCACTCTCTCTACTTCCTTTGTGCTCAAGGTGTAGAGTGGCTGCTATGAAACATAAGTTAGAAGAGGTGAAATGTATAAAGAGCATATTATATTAAAAATATTATCCTCATGACATAGGTCATAATAGTTTCCTTCCTATTAGTTGGTATGAACCTCATTGTTTTCCCAGGTCAGAGAGTCATACAAATTTTCTTTAACTAATTTTCTCTTGAGTTTTGCCCTATCTTAAACTTCTGGCATGAGGAAGGTCATCAAAGCCAGGTGGCCTGCATACTCAGATGTAAATAGGACTTGCTACAAATGCTCAGAGAGTCTGGTTTCCCATGGGAATGCTTCTGTTGGAAAGATGATCAGGATCAGTAACTAAGAAAAGGGTTCATGGGATATAATCACAGATTTTTGGAGCTGGAAGGGGAAATATAAAGTTCAAATACTCCCATTTTATTGAAAAGGAAACTGAGGCCCAGGGAAATAAAATGACTTGCAAAAATTGACCCTTTTAGTAATTCCAAAGTCGGAACAGAATCTGAACATTCCAACAAGCAGTCCATACACTAGCTATCTTAAGATACCATGTTCAGACTGCAAATAAGTGTGTAGCAGGAAATTCTCTATGAAGCAAGTTTTGCCAGAGTGGATTATTTTTTAAATCCACCTTCTTGAGTCCTCTTCTTTTTGCAAGAATTAAGTTTTATCCTTTTCTGCTGGTAAAAGAAAATCTTCCCAGGAAAAGTCAAAGAATAGCTGCTTTTCTCTGACCCACCAAATGGTAATAACAGCTGTAGAAATATGTGCCATCACATCCCAGGGAGTGAGATATGGGGCATTTACAAACTTTGGGTTCCAGTTGGGGTTGTCTGGATCTGGGTAGTCTGCTGACCTTGGCCGGAGACAGAATTTTTTAACTGTGCTTTTATGTATAGTCTCTTCTGTCTCCTTCTCTTTTTTTTTCCTCTTAAGAAGGGGAGCTAGTCTTTATATCATTTTTTCTTTTTAGTCTTGAGTTTTTGACAAAGCCGTGGAAATATGAATACAGCCTTTGTGAAAATGAGTGAGAATCTTTTTTAAAAAACAATTCTTTTATCACTTTTATTCATTTTGCAGAGATTCTTTTCACTCCTAGAATTAGAAAATGGTTTAGGTCATGGAGAATGACCTTTTTAAAGCATGTTGTTATCTTATTCCTAATTCTCATAAGAGAGCTCCCTGCAGATGAGTAGCACCAGACATTGTTAATGTGGCTTCATTTTATTCTTTCCCAATCCTGACAACAGCCAGTTTATGATGTCAAGCATGGTGCTGTCTTTCCATTCTGTGTGAGACAGTATAGTGTGGTGGATAAGAACTCTGGTTATGGAGTCAGACAGATCTGAGTTCAGAGCTCTGTGATTTTGGGTGAGTTTGTCTTAGTTTCCTTAACTGGGGAGAGTAATAGTGCCGAGCTCATAGGGTGTTATGAATGCCTAGCCCAGTGCTTTGTGCATAGAGGGCTATCACAACACACAAGACACTTTATTAGAATTACTGTGCATGGGATGCCTGGGTGGCTCAGTTGGTTAAGTGTCTGCGTTTGGCTCAGGTCATGATCCCATGGTCCTGGGATAGAGCCCCACATCAGGCTCCTTGCTCAGTGGGGAGCCTACTTCTCCCCGTACCTGCTCTGCCTACAGCTCCCCCTGCTTGTGCTCTCTCTCTCTTTCTCTCTGAAAAATAAATAAATAAATAAATAAATCTTAAAAAAAAAAAAAAAAGAATTACTGTGCATATTGGATTGTCCATATTCCTAGCTGTACTGAAAATTCTACTGAAGCAGGTACTAATGTCTGTCTTGTTCACTGTTAAAATCCCAACATCCAGCTTAGTGTCTGCTACATAGTAGGTGCTCAGAATGTATTTATGTGAATAAATAAATAGATAAATGATGGTCAAAACCTGGTCATTATTATTAGTATTACCTTGGACTTGGGCTGCACACCAGCAGATCACACAGGCCAGCTGAGTCATCTCTGCAACATCTTGTCCCATATACACATCCAAACTTGCCCATGCAGAGATGTGGTATCAACTGCTTCTAGGCCTCCTACCTTGGATATATTTAATTCAAGTTCAGCAATTTGGATAGGCATTCCTTCATAACCTGGCATTGATGGAAGAAAATTCTAGTGGCCAGGTGTTTAAAAACAGTATCTAAAGAAGAGCTAGAAAGGGCAAGTGTTAAAATAATCCGGTTAGAAAAGCAAAGTTTCTTAAAACTTGGTTCTGAAAATTCAAAACCCAATGAGAACCCCTCATGAGTTCAATAATTTCTAAGGAAACTGAGGCTTTTAATGTTCCTGTTCCATTATAGATAATTTCCTTCTCATAGGAGGCCTCTAACAGCAGTTGAGATGGAAATAAAAATAGTCTGAGGAGAGAGAGTGGGAGAAGTAAAAAAGGAACATAATATGGAAGTGAGAGAGATCCCTAGGAGATGGAGAGTTTTGTAAACAAGCTCTCTCTAGACAGCGATTGGATTCGTTTTTATGTCTCTAGAGCCTAGGGCAGAAAATGGGCATGTACGCTCATCAGCACACATTCTTGGGGGAAAGAGGATCTATAGGGTGAGGGGTGGCAGAGGGGATGGGGCAGAGTGCAAAAAGTTAGAGCAGGGGGCACAAAAACAGAACAGAAAGAGGAAGACGAGCACTTGGAAGGAAAAGGGGGAGGAAGGACAAGAAGCTGGAGTGAGAGGCTCTTCTAATTTCACTTGTACTCTTTTGATTTCTTTACTCAAGAAAAGCAACAAAGGAGAAATATCAAGAGCAGAGAGTTCTAGAAGGAATTGAAGGCAGAGATGAGAGATAAGACTAAATTCCTTATTCCTGTTTTCGCTCTGAGAATGTTAGACCTCTAGTCTGATTCTTCACTGCCTTTTCCTATTTTCACGCATCCTTCTTTGTCTCTCCCACTAGACCATAAGCAACTTGAGGGCAGACAATGTTTTATTCCTCTTTGTGTTAACCACTAGACCTAGCTGGGCCCCTGGTTCATTTGATGTTTAATGAATTGAATTGGCAAGAACAGTTGATGGTTATCTGTGAGCGGATGTATTCATACACAGAAACTGCTCTTCTCTATTGAAATGGGGCAACCAATTCATCCTTTGCCCTCTGTCCCATTTGGAACAGAAAACCATAAAAAGGGAAAATCTGTGCACTTCCACACATGATGTTATTGAAAATCACTAGAATAATTTAATCAGAATAGTATACAACATAAGTCAACTCTATTCCTGGGGATTGTTAAAAGGAAAGCCTATCTTGGAGTGAGACAAAGGGACTAAGAAGCATGCACTAGTGTTTCCTTGTAATCTATAAATTCTCATTTCAAATTAACTTATTCCATGGGTATAAGGTAACACACTTTCTTCCAGCTATAAGTTCCTGTTTATTACTGGCCATTCAGTGTCAGAAATAGGTAAAGTCATGACTAGGGATATGGCTGGAATATATTATATCTATCTATCTATCTATCTATCTATCTATCTATCTATCTATCTATCGCTATCTATCTATCTATCGCTATCTATCTATCTGTCGCTATCTATCTATCTATCATCTATCTATCTATCTATTATCTTCTTTGGTTTTGAAACTTTATGAGAAAAAGAAATATATCGAGCTCAAGAACACTGTGTTTCATGTGTCACTGGGTCAAGGGTAGAGATATGCAACAAATCTAGGAAACAGGATATACATAAAAACATTAATGGTTACAGACTGAAAAACTAGTGCCTGCAATGATTAAGTCTCGGTTTCCTCATCACTCAGCAGCATGTTGGGGACCCTGTGACTGATGGGGAACAGAAATCCAGACTCTGGGCACTGCGAGGTGCCCTCCAACACACCCACCTCCAGCAGCACGTGGTGCATCTGCTTCAAGAATTTCTCATCTCATCATGCTCATACCCTCCAATGGGCTCTTTGGGCACCTTGACCAGATGCAATGGACTGGCCCCTCCAGAGGCACCGCCCATGTCTGAGCACCACATATATGGGGATCACACACACCAAGAAGTCGGGGTTGAACTCCACGGGGTTGATGTGGATCTCAGTGGCCTGGAGGCACAGAGGGAACCCATGCCCTCCCCACCCCCACCCCCACACACATGAGCTCCACAAGATGCTCTCAGCAGGCTGGAACTGGAAGAAGGCAGAAACTCCGCTTGGCTGGAATATTTTAAAAATATTCAGGAGATGAGCTGGAATGGAAGGATATATAGAGAGAAGGAAAGTAAGGAGAAGAGGAAGACAGAAAAGAGGAGCATAATGATCATGCAGGGGAGAATAATAAAGCTGCATTATTCCTATCTTTGATATGTATAATTGATCAAGTCTATATTTCTGCATACTGAGATGGGAAGTTGTGGTTTAAGATGAGTTGCAAGTTGGCCCTTGAGTGATGGAAAAAGTGTGTCATATATTTCTATGGGAGATCAGGTTCTCAGTCTTTTCTGGGTCACAGAGTCCCTTTTAATAATCTGATGAAAGCTAATTGGTCTTTTCCTCAGAAAAACACACAACTATCCAAAATTTTGCATGTGATTTTGAGAGTACGTAGACTCCTACAGCCCATCTATGGACTCTGTGGCAAGACATCTTCTGATAGATAAATTCTCAATGTTCCTTACCTCTTATCCCAGATTTAAGCTTTCAGTTGCCATTTAACCCCAGAGCAGATGAGACACAAGTGCTCTCCATCTGTGGGTAGGGGTTATCTGGTATCTCCTCTGTATTTTTGGTGCAAACAGTTGGCCTTCCTGAAATGGGAACCACTATTAATAACTAATGTTTGGCCGAGGCAATTTGAAAGTTTTCTCCAAGATGCTCTATGGGCAACATGAGTGAAGGAGACAAACCAAACACTAATGGTTTACATGAGTCTATCAAGGGATATGTGGGGATTAGTAGTAAAGGGAGGGGAAGAAGAGGTCATGAATCGGGTGAGATGCCTCAGAGCCAGCATGTGGCAATGTCACTATGTGATGTCACACATCTGTTTTCAAGCTGTGATATGCTTCAGACTAGAACAAATAGATCTAGCAAAAGGTCAGGAATGGCAAACAGAATTCATCTTCCTTGGCAGTTCCAGTAGATTGTGTGGTAGTCAATTATATGGGTATCCCCCTCCCCAGTAAATCGCTCCTCCTGGTATTCTCATCATTGTGTAACCACCTTTCCTCAAATCGAGGCCACTTCTTTGACTTGCTTTAACCAGTAAAATGTGGCAGAAGTGTGGTTGTACCAGTTTTGGCTGAAGCCTTAAGAAGACCTGGCAGAGTCTGCTTTTTGCTCTTGGGAGCCCTAAGCTGTCATGTCAGAAGTCTGTTTGCCCTGCTAGAGAGACCATGTGGAGAGGCCATGTGGAGAGGGGAGGGACTCTGAGACTCCATGAAGGAGAACCAGGGAACCCAGCCAGCAACTGAGGCTCTAGCCATATGAACCCAAGCAAGTTATTCCAGCTACCCCCAGCCCTTTGAACCATCCTAGCTGAAGCATCAGACACATAAGCAAAGAAGCCTCTTTGGATATTCTTGCCCCAGTGGAAGATATGAGAAACAGAGATAAGCCATTTCTGTTGTGCACTGTCCAAGTTCCTGACCCACAGAATTCTGAGAAACAGTAACAATGGTTGTCTGAAGCTACAAGTTTTAGAGTAAGATTTTTTTTCAACAATTAATAGACTACAGAAACAATATTTTTTACCTAGAAGTGGGGTATTGTTATTTTAAAATCATAAACCTGTGGCATTGGTTTTGGGATTGAGCAGTGAGTAAACTCTAGAAAAATCTTGAGAGGAATGTTAACACAATGCTAATAACAATAAGAAAATTTTATTGGAGACTAGAGAAAAGGTGACCTGAATTATGCAGTGGCAGTAAGTGGCACTATAATAACATGGAAGATAGAAAATATATATCTAATGACTTGTGGATTTTCCTGAGAAGATTTCCTGAGAAGAAGGGCCAAGTGATTGCTTTTCTAGTGCCTGATAAGGTACAGATGGAGAGAGATAAATTAAAGAAGGAATCATTTCGTTTTCCAGCAGAATCATGAGGGAACATTCACAGCCCAGGATTTGCTGAGCTGGAAAATAAAACAGTTTCTCATTCCCAACCTCTCCAGCCTATAAAAAAATTCTTAAAGTAAATTAAAATCTGGAAGCAGAGATTAATTCCATGACACTGCTAGTAAATTATGACCTTGGAGGTCAAAATTGGATCAAAGATGTTGTCGTAAGACCCTTTGTGAAAAACCTCAGAAAGACTTAAGTTTATGTTTTGTAGATCTTCTAAGCTGGACAGTAGGGTTTTAAGAATTGTAAGGCCCTATTTCCTGTGCTGTCTCAGCTTAACAAAGAGTTTACAAGAGTCTTTATGGCATTTTCCCATAGCACCTTGACTCTCAGCTCAATGCAGAGAGGAAATTATTTTGGAGAGATTTATGAATGTGGATTGTTTTTAATAGATTAAATTATAATTTGATATAGCAAGCCCACAAAAACATAAAATAATTATATCAGCATGGACTAAAAGGGACAAACATACTTAAAAATCAAAAGTAGTCTCTGAGGCCCTAACCTCTAATGGTCAGGAAGCAGATTAAGAAAACTATTCTGCAACAAACATAATGCATGTCTAATAGAGAAGAAGAAATGACTCAGCGGGCAGAACTAAGAGCCATGGACAACTACTTCAGGGGGCAGAACTGAGTCCTATGCCAGTAACATTGAAGGATTTCAGAATTGCTATGGACCAGTGACTTCCATGTGCCTCCCACTCCCTCCCCCATTTGTGAATGGAAGTGTCTGTTGTTATCCTCTCCCTTTCTCACTGCTGTATGCTGGGTGTATGGGCAATAGAAAACTTACCTTTACTTTACTTGTACTTGGGGAACCATACCTGAGTATCTGTGCAGAGGGGACCATGCATCTGCAGCTGTACCTGATTTAGATAATGAAATTTCGGACTTTGAGCTGAGGCTGTAGCCATGATTGGATGAGAATTTCGGAGATCTAGGGAGAGAGGGAATATATCCTGCATATGAGAGAAACATGGATTTCTATGATATTTCTATGGTAGCTCTCAAAAGTTGGCTCCCAACAATTCCTTCCCTGTCAGTTCGTACAAGCTTCTTTTCACATTAAGAGGTGGAGATCATTTCTCCTTCTTATTCTCTTCAATGTGGGCTGATACTGTGACTGACTTTGACCAGTAGAATATCATGGAAGTAGAAGTTTTAGAACAGGTGGCTTCCACTCGTGGAGCCTATCTGGCATACTGTGATATCACCCAAGTGATACAGAGAAGTCAAGTAGAGCAGAACCGAGCTTCTTCAGTTGATGGCCCCATCTGAGCTCCCAGCTGAAAGTGAGCACCAACTGTTAGCCGTTTGCAGAAGCCCACTTGGACATTTTATTCTTTCCAATAACTGCAGCCCAGGCATTATTACACAGGGTAGAAGAATCATCTAGCCAGGCCCAGACAACCCAAAAAACTGTGGGAGATAATAAAATGGTTATTATTTTAAACCATGAGTTTTAAGGTAATTTGTTATACAGCAATAGACAAGTGAAACAGGTCAGTAGTGGTTTCTTGGAGTACCTTGTTGAGAGGATTTTTAGGCCATATCCAGGCTTGGTAGGAAATACATTGTGACTGATCAAGCCCAGTATAATGTAGAGGTGTTGAACATGTCTGTGAAAACACTTGCTCACTCATTCATTTAATTTATCTATAGTTATGTGGTGTGATGTGATATTATATACAATTTTGTCTATGCCAAACATCTCTCCAGGGACTGGGGAGAGAGAAATAAAAAAGGCCTAGGTTCTAAGCACGCTATGACCTCTAACTTCAAGGAGTTCATGCTCTAGTGTCCAGAAATCAATCTGGACATTATAGCAGGATAAAAACAATGCAGCAATTATAATATATTCTAATATATTCTAATAGTTGTAGTATATTATAATAGTAACTAGCATTTATTGTACATTTACCATGTGCCAAGTATCTCCTATAATCTTTAAAAATTTTTAATTTTAATTATTTCTTATAATAGCTTTATTAAGATACATTTCACATATCACAAAATCCACCTCTTTAAAATATATAATGCAGTGCTTTTGGTACACTTCAGAGTAGTGCAAACCACCAGCACTATCTAATTCCAGAACATTTGATCACCCCACACAGAAATACCTACCCATCAGCAGGCACTTTCTATTCCCCTCATCTCCCTAGCCCCTAGTGATTACTAATCTACTTTCTGTCTCTATGGATTTGCTTATTTGGAATTTTTCATATAATCGGAATAATTCAATATATGACCTTTTGTGTCTGGCTTATTTCATTTAGCACAGTTTTCAAGGTTCATCCATGTTGTAGCATGTATCATCTATTTCTTTTTATCACAAATAATATTCCATTGTATGAATATGTCATATTTTATCTCTTCATCAATTGATAGATACATGAGTTGCTCCTATTTTTGACTGTTATGAATAATGCTACTATGAATATTGGTGTACAAGTTTGTGTGGATGTATATGTTTGATATTCCTAGGTATGTACATAAAAGTGCAACTGCTGGATCATGTGGTAACTCTCTGTTTAACTTTTTGAGAAACTGACAAATTATTATGTTCCATATTTTTATTTTAGCCACTCTAGTGGATGTAAAGTGCTCTTTCATTGTGGTTTTGATTTGCTTTTCCCTAATAACTAATGATGTTGAGCGTCTTTTCATCTACTTGTTGCCCATCTGTATATTTTCTTTGGAGAAATGTCTATTCAAATCTTTTGCCTATTTTTTAATTGGGGTGTTATGGTCTTTTCATTTTTGAGTTTTAGGTTTTTTATATATTCTGGATACAAATTCCTTGTCATATCTGTGAATTACAAATATTTCCCCCTATTCTATGGCGGCATTTTCATTTTAATAGTGCCCTTTGAAGCCTCTAATTCTTTAATTTTGATGAAGTCCACTTTATTTATTATTTCATCTCTTGTGTTTTTGATGTCACATCAAAAAACTATTTTCTAATCCAAGCTCATAAAGATGTACTCCTATGTTTTCTTCTAAGTTTAGCTCTTATATTAGGTCTAGGAACCATTTTGAGTTAATTTTTATATATGATGTGAGGTAGGGGTTCAACTTTATTTTTTTGCATGTGGATATTCAGTTGTCTCAGCCTCATTTGTTGAAAGATTATTTTTTCCTGTCAAATTGTCTTGGCATCCTTGTAGAAAATCAATTGACTACAAAACAATGTAAGGGTTTATTTCTGGACTCTCAATTCCATTGACCTATATGTCTATTTTTATGCTAGTTATTTAATCTTTATAATAGTTACATGAGGAAGGTACTACTAAGGCTCAGGGACTTTGGGCATTTTGTTGAAGATCATGCAATTAATATGCAGTGAAGTTAAGACTGGAAACTTGGACTCTCTGATACCAAAGTCCAGGCTAGAAAGTTAATACTCTGCTCTCCCAGAAGGGATGGCTGTGGTATGGATTTATATAGGCAGGGAATGCCAGGATGCAAGACATTTGGATTCAGGGTATATACAACCTTAGGGATGTGAAACTATATAAAGCAATGTCAAGACCCAGGAGACAGTTGGGATGGAAAGAGGACAAGACACCACAATTAATTAGGGCCTTTGAAAGCTCAGAGGGAGCAATGTAACTAGCCTCTGTGGTTCAGGGATGGTTTTCACAAGAAACTCACATTTAATCAGTGTCAGGAAATGTCTGTGTAAGTTTGCCAGGTTGTGTGTGTGTTGGATGAGGTAGGAGAGAGTCTAGGGGGAATACCCTGCATGCAGACCTAATGGTACTAAAGAAAATGGCATAGTCAAGGAATGGCAAGAACCCAGATAAAACCTAGGGAGAACTCTAGGAATTAGCTGGAGAAAAGACTGGAAAAGTAAGTTGTGAGTATAGGGACTGTGAATGTACTGCCAAGGAGTTTGGTTTTTCTCCTGGAAGCAACTGTGAACAAATGTGGATTTTATGTAGAGGATTTAGATGTTCATGTAATTGGTAGTACGGAGCAGGATACATTAGAGAAGAAGGAAACAGCAGCAGAAAATGTGGATTGGGAGCTACTGCAGGTGAGATGTTGAGGAGAGTAGGGATGGAGAGAAGAGGGCAGTTACCCAAGATGCGTAATGAATAGGGCTGGATGATTGATTTGTTATGGGGGAGGGAGAGGCAGAGAGAGATAGAGTAAGATGCAGTGGGACAGAAGGAAAAAGGAAGAAAGTGAAGGAAATAAACATTTTTTGAAGGTCTAATATATGATAGTCTTGTTAATATGTTTCTATTTTCAGGCAAGAAAATATATTCAGACCAGTTTATCCAAAGCCACAAAGCTTTTAGTCAGTGGTTAAGGCAGTTTTCAAATTCAGCCCTATTAGACCTCAAAGCCCCTACTCTTTCCTCCATAACATATTGTCAAAGATAAAGCTCAGATTTTGGATGCAGGTGAGAGCATGAATACTGATATAATTTATAAGAAAAGAAAAGAAAGAGAACAAAGAGCTGGTTTTAACCAGAAAAGGGTACAGAGATTCATTTGGGGTCACATGATGTTTGAGACAGCTGTATGACACCAATGAAGATGACCTACGCATGGTTAAAAATACGAGATCAAACCTCAGGAGAGGCACAAGGGCCTAAGATAGCATCCCAGAACTCTCTTCTTTCCTACTCCTGAGCCGAGATGTTGGGTGATGCCATGGCAAACAGCTGAGATTGTCCATGGAAACATGGAGTGTGAAGAGAAAGAGGACAAAAAAATGAACTGCTCAAATGGATCAAAGATGAGGGATGGAAGAGTCTAGGGCATCTTCTCTGGTGGTATTAGTTCATGGGCACACCTGGCTTGTACCCACAGAAATTTGGCTCCCAGGCTTCAGACAGGGTTGAGTGGCAGCAGTGAGGGACCCTTTCTTCCTGTAGTGAACACTCAATAAATGATCATTATTATTATCACTGTGGTTATGATTCTTCATGGAGTAAAAATCAGCAATTTTTCAAGAGTACATTTAGTATAGTCCTCTTAGGAGGCAGGAATATGGGATAAAATGATTTCCTGTGGTCCTTCCCAGTCCTATGACTCCATAATCCTCCACTTTAATATGTGACTAGTGAGTAAGAACTATCTTGAAATTTTGATTTCTGGTACAGAGTCTATCATTATACTTCCAAATTTTCTTGGGAAATATTTGAAGCCAAAAGAGACTTTCATTTTGTTCACTTTAAAGAAAGATTCATTCGTATTCATCTAACAAACATTCATTTAACATTTACTCAAATAAATAGTCCTGTACTAGGTGCTATGGTGAAGCCAGGTTAAGTACAAAATCTCTGTCCTCAGGTCATTTGTAATCTATTTAAGAGGAGAAGATGAGTATAGCTATAAATGGACTGGGTAACTAACCACAGTCAGAAAAAAAGGCCTGAAACTAGCCTTGAGATTGGGCATGGTTTGGACAGTCAGGGACGAGGCAAGTTCAGGAGAGAGAAAAGGGAGATCTGAGTAGAAAAGAGGAAGGACAGATAGCCCAGGTGTGTTGTAAAAGCAGGAGTCAATTCGCCCAAGGAAAGCAGAGCACTGGTGAGGTATAACTTTGGAGTCTAAGTTAGAAGGGGGAAGGAAGGGTTCTAGGTGATGAGGCCCATGAGTGTATTCCCATGGATCCCCTCCGACTGGGCTCATCCTAGACTTCTCATAGATATGCCATCTTCAGTTCCATATAAAGTGGTATCTATAGGCAATTTGCTCCCATTCTAACCTTCTGAGATGCTTGGAAGAAATGAGGTTATCATTATCTCCCAGCTATGGGAGAAACCCGTTCATTACCACATACATTTGTCACTATTGCAGTTCTGTACATTATCTAGAACTTTTTACCATTCCTCAAATATCTCCCCTATACCCTCTCTCCCAAAGCCATGAAACCAGTCCCGGATGCTGCCATGTTAGGAAGCAGAGGCACCTGGATCTGAGGACAATTGATGATTGAAATGCTGTCTGATTTCTCCTCCCCGTAGCTCCTAATCTCTCTCCTCAGTAATTTGTATGTATTCTATTTATTTGGGATAAAATCCCCCATAGAGGGGCCTGGGGCACACTCTGTTTTGTGTAGCTCCTGGATGGCCAAGGAAGGGGCCTTGGGAGAGGTTTCTCAGATACCAAATAGCACATAGATGATTTATACATAAATAAGTCAGAAATATGGAGATTAAGTTTTCGCTGAGATGCACATGAATTAAGGAGAAAAAGTGTTTGAGGCAATTTAAAAAGCAACGCCATGATACTTAAAGCATATGGAAAATAATACAAGATGTTGAAGAAATCTCAAAACGGATGGGGTTTGGCCTAAGGAGTCCTTGGAGCCCCTCCCCATTTCACAAAAATCTCATCATTTGAAGAAATTAACATGACTTTAGAGACTGGCTGAAAAGGGTCCATCTCTCCAGACTTGACTGGCTCATCCCTAGTCTAATTGTTTGGATTTTTTTTTTTTTTTTTTACCTTGTTCTGCGGTTCATGTCTAAATACTCGAAGATGTTTATATTGCATACATTCAGCTTTAATTGGCCCTTAAAAGAAGGTGTTGATTAGAATCTGCTCAACATCAACAGCTAGCTCACACAACATTCTGTAATTACTGTTTATTAATTTAGTTCAAGTGGCATAGTTGAAAGCCCTGTTCAGATGGGAGAAGTAAATTGTCACTGGTATTGAATATGTAAATTATGTGCATTGTAAATTTCCATGAAGAAATGTTTAAAGTTAAATGCTGTGCACATAAACCCTTCCGGTTTTATCTAACCCAACCCTTGGAGTCGGATCAGGTCTTTACTTAGAGAGCACATGGTGGAGGAACCCTATGGTGGTGCTGGGCCATCGCCCCAGGGAAGTGCATCTTACCTTGAGTTTGTAAAATGAGATTTTGTAATCAAGTTTTGTTGTGTGTGTTCCTTTTTTCATGAAACAAGGCAATGTTAATGTGCTCTCTTTATCTTTGTTCACAAAGCCCTTCGATGGAGTGTCCCAGCAGATTTTCTAAGGCTGTTTGGCAATCTAGCAAATTCCCCTGCTTCCCTGAGGAAGCTTCTAGATGCTGTTGGGTGGCATGCTGCAAATAACAGGAATTGAAGACAGCTTTTCTTCATCAAATAGCTGAAATAAGTTACTGTGTGTATGTGTGTTTTCTTCCCATAGAATATCAAAGAAGATGGCTGATACGGAGGCAAATTCTCAAGTTGGGATTGTTTCTTGGAGCCCAAACCGTTTGATCTTTGGGAGCTGTATTATAGGCTCTGTGCAGCTCTTCCTGGGAGAGTGTGGTTTAATCTGGTTGGGGAAAATTTATTATATCAAAGATTGTCTTAGATTCTTGCTGTACTTAGATAGAAGTAAGCAAAATTTTCTTTCAAATCTCAAGAAGTAACCAAACACTTTGCTTTTTCTGTACTAATGGTGCTTTGGGCAAGTTACTTAATCTACTTGTTCCCTGGATTTTTACTTGTGAAATGGGGAAGATGATAGTACCTACCTCATGGAGTGGATGCAAAGATTAAATGAGATAATACCTGCTCAGTGCTTAAAACAGGGCCTGGCCATAATGTAGGGACAATACATGTTAACTGTTACTTGTCCCTGTAAAAGTTTACAGATTAAAACTGGATCCCCAAATGCTTTTCTACATTTATTAAAAGATTCCTTTTCTAGAGATTTTTGATTATTTGAGGAGAGTCTGAAATTCATGACTAATCAGAGAAAATACTTTAAAAAAACAGAGAAGAAAACCAAGGGTTTTGTAAGTATGAAAATTTAGTTAAAATTTTTTTTCCTAAAGGTTGAAAAGAGTAGTTGAGGCAAAAAGTACATCTGGCGCCTATGTCACTGAAGCCCACACATGCCCATTTGGGGGGCTTTCTGGCTTTGTACAAGTTTTTCAGCCCAGATGTTGGATGTTTTCAATTTTGTAGAATATGACTATAAATGAACTGAAAAAAAAAATGGCCCAACTGTTACTGGGACTAATTATGATAGTTCCAAGGATAAGTGCATGCTTTCACTTTTCCTTTATGAAATGTTCCTCAAGAAAGCCTTTTGATTGAAATAAGCCTTTCAGATGATAGCTGACATTTTCAGTAATAATAATCCCACTTCAGATCCATAGAGAGGAAGTAATGGAAATGCAAAGTGCTTTACAGATGCTGCCTTGTTTGTTTGCATCACCCTCCTGGGTGGCAGGTGGCAAGAATTATTCTCCCTGTTTTACAGATGCAGAAACTGAGGTACTAAGGAATAAAAGCATGAAGCATAAAAGTTCTAGAGTGGGTCTGTGATAGAACCAGGAAGTCTTATAATCTGATTGAACTAAATTCAATCTAGTTAGGAGCCATCTACTAAGGACACTCATGCTAATGAGAGCTCCTATCAGCCAGGTGAACCTGCCTTCGTGGATCAGATGTGTTTCAGCTAAGTTGTCTGTTCATTGCTGTAGAGCAAATCCCATTTTCCTATTAGTGTCCTTTGAAAGACATGGGCCCCCAGATTACTCCCATAGTTAGAGCTCACCATTTTTGACATGGGAGAGAGCTGAAAGAGGTTGCTCAGGCTCTGGCTATTTTTAATCACTCCACCTCCCACCCTCCTCCCACCTCATTAGTGTTTTGAGAAGTCAGGAAGAAAGATTAGTATGGAGCTGAGAGGAGAGTGCAGTATTACCACCCATCCCCCCCGATGTGGTATTCACTCTGAACGGTCTTTCTCTAAGTCACCAGGAGCTCTGCCCAGTCAGAGGGCCCCCCAGAGCAGGCACTTAATATCCCTGGAATCTGGCTTTGCATCTTCCTTGGGTGATACTAAGCTGTATTTTCACGGATCACAAGTAAGCAACACCATCTTATACTTAGTTTAATTTCTCAAAATATTTTTTTTGTTTATTGATCTTTGCCCATCAGTGCCCTCCTTGCATGTCAAGTATAGATTGATGGTGGGAATAGGGGAGTAGAGAGATGAGCAGGGTGTCTCTGCCTTTGAGGAGGTTGGAGCTCATACCAGGTGGGGCGGGGGGCAGAAGCAAATCAACACCTAGCTCTGTCCTATGGGGGCTTCCAGGGAAACTGTGGAAGAATGAATAGGAATTAGCCAGGTGAAAAGGCAGTGGGATGTCATTTCAGGCAGGGAGTGTAGCATATGCAAAGGTATAGAGACCTGAGAGAGCTTGACCGCCACGGCGCAGTGAGGAGTGAACAGTGTCGTATGGCTCTCATGTATGGTGAACACCCAAGTTGGCTGGACATAGAAGTGGAGATAGATAGAAGCCAGGCCCAGAAAATTCTTTCGTTTTGGGGAACATTTCCCTGAAGACCATAGGACATCCTTGAAAGCTCTCATATGACAATGATTTGAGCATAACCAGCTGAAGTCTTCCATTTCTACAGAACCAACTGGTTTCCTACCTTGCTGTGGAGTAAATCTGCTGTATATTTATGTGTTTATTAGTCAGAGAAACAGAACCAATAGGATGAGTGTGTGTGTGTGTGTGTGTGTGTGTTTTAAGGAACTGGTGATTTTATGATTATGGAGGCTGACAAGTCCAAAATCTGCAGGATGGGACATCAGGCTGGAGACCAGGGAAGAGTTGATACAGCAGTTCAAGTCTAAAGGCCATCTGCAGGCAGAATTCCTTCTTGTTCAAGAGAGGTTATTTTTTTGTTGTTGTTCTCTTCAGTTCTTCAAATGTTTGGATAAGGCCTGCCCTATTATGGAGGATAATTTTTTCACTCAGAGTCCACTAATTTAAATGTTAATTTCATCCCAAAACACTCTCATAGAATCATCCAGAATAATGTTTATATTTCTGGGCACTATGGCCCAGCGAAGTTGATATGTAAAATTAACCATCACAAAGGGAATATATATATATATATATATATATATTTTGACAATCCTGTTTTCTATAATATATATGTAGTATTCCATATATTCCCATAATATATATATATACATATATATATGTAGTATTCCGACAATCCTGTTTTCCATAGAACTCCATTCATTCATGCACACTTTAAAAATTACTTATTGAGTACCTACTACATGCCAAACTCTGAAAATCCATGAGTGAGCCAGATAAACAGTGTTGCTGACCTCATGGATCTTTCTAGTAAAGCAGGGATTGGCAAATTATGACCCATGTGCAAATCTGGCCAACAGCCTATTTTTGGAAGTTAAGATTTATTGGGACACAACTATGTTCATTTATTTATGAGTTGTTTATGACTGCTTACGTGCTACAGTGACAGCATTGAATTGTTACTACAGAGACAGTATGCCCTGAAAATTCTAAAATATTTACTATCTAACACTTTGTAGAAACTTTGACAATCCCTATATTGGAGTATATAGATAGTGAGGGCGTAGACAAATAGACATATATAATATGATGTCAGGTAGTCAGTAGTGCTTTGAGGAAAAAATAAAGCAGGACAAAGGAGTAGAGTAATGGGGTACTGTTTTGACATGGCAGTTAGGAAAGTGCTCTCTGTAAAGATGGCATTTGACCTTAAGGACAGAAGGGAAAGCCATGAGAATGCCCAGGGCTAAGTGAGTCCCAGGCAGAGGATACAGCAAGTGCCTGGCATGCTTGAGGATCTGGAGAAAACGGAATGCCAAGGCTGATGGCCTGCAATCTAATTCTCTCATCTCGTGCATCCAGGATGGCCTGTGTTTCACTAAAATGGGTGAGAGATTAGATCCTTGCAAAGTGTGTTTTGAGTTTTTGATTCTACAGCATTGGAGACCAAGTCTTCATAGCTTCCTCATTGGTCTACCGAGGCCCACATGGGACCAGGTGCCTCCATGTCACCCTCTCTTCTCCTCAATTCTCCACCACGGCAGAGTGCAAACTGCAAATTGCCCAGCCTGACAATCCAAACTCTCTGTGGTCAGTCCTATCCCAGCCCCTCTTTCTGACATGGCATCCTCGTGCCTTACCCATGTAGTTCACACTGCCCCCAAGCTCCCTCCCCTCAGAGTTCCTGTATTTCTCCTCCTTCATGCTGTTCATCTTCCCCTCAGTTCATGCCATCCTACTCCTTCTGCAGTGCCTCACTCCATCTTTCTCGCTTGCTCTCTCCACTTCCCTCTGCCTCTCTTCCCTCCTCCTTTTCCGCATACCTCCAAGTCTCGTCCCACCCATTGCTTGTTCTTGACTCTCCATCAGCACTGACTGAGTTAATCTAATCCTATTTATGCATCTATATCTCTTTTCCCAGGAGCCTATGAGGCCTGGGCAGCAGAAATGCAGTGAGAGCAAGATTGCTTTTTCTCTGCAGAAGGAATGCAGTCGAATAAATGACCATCACTCAGCATTTTACACGAGACTTGTTTGTACCTGGTACTCTGCAAGAGTCCTAAAGAGACAACCATGAATCAGACATAATTTTGACCTTTACAGAGCTCACAGGTGTAATAGGAGGAAAACACACCAATAAAGTCGTGTGGTAAAATAGATGCTTGTAGAATGTGCTTCAGAAGCAGAGATGATGTGTGGCTAGCTCTGCCTGGATGAATGAGGGAAATTTCTTTGAGGAGGTGACATTTTAGTAAGGTGTAGATGGAAGAAAGGAGAGGGGATTCTGATCAGAAGAAGCTGTATGTGCAAAGGTAGAAAGCTGAGAAAGGAGCTGCACTTACCTGAGACTGAGGGAGAAGCTGTAAGTGGTGAAGGCGAGAGAGTGCGAGAATGGTAGGACATGGGGCTAGTAAATTACATAAAATCCTGATGTAGCTTAGCAAGCATGGTTGCCAACTTTATCTTTCTATCTCTCTCACTTAGCCTAGCACCTTTGACAAAGTTGTGAACACTTTGTGGTGTTTTGATTTGAACTAAGCAAGTTAAATTTCTCTGTATATCCTTAAAACTCATTTGAACATGGTATGCCACTAATTTTTGTATGTGATATACATTGCATATAATGATTATGTCAGATATATGCATTAAACTGCAATATAGATCACAGAACTTTATTGAGCCCATGACCTCAGCAGGTATCTCTCAGTGATCTTCTTTGTGGTTTCCTTGGTGGGATCGATTTATTTAATATGCCTAAAAAACTTACTCTCCGTTAGATAAGAATTATGCTCTGTGTTTCAGTAATGAAATAGGATGAAGTCAGGGGACCCACCTGGATTTTTACTTTCATAGGACCCTCACTGGATAGTAATAAAATCAGGACAAGTGGATGTGACAAGGTTTCCTTCAGGAGGGACTATAGAAACAATGGCCAATGATGACTTGGTGTCAATATTAAATTACTCAATGAGGTGAGTGTGATCTAATAGCAATGTGATTTCCTGCCCAAATAACCCAAGCCAGACCTTTTTTACAAGGCTATCCATGTGTTCTTGGCAGGAAGCTAACACCATCTTAAAGATGAGTTTGTTCTCTATTAGGTCAATGAGGAGTGAACTAAGTATTTTCTACTTGGGTCTTCACATGATAAAAGCTTAACAGCTTTGAAGGAGCTATTACAGGCAAATGCCTAAAAGAAATACCCATTTGAAAAGTCTATAATTATGTACTTCTATAACAGTGTGTAAAGGGATCACAGTTCCCATCAAGGGTTATTGAGTAAATAGTGAGTTCTTAAGTCAGTAACTACTTATTTACATGATGGTCGGTAATGGCAATAAAGGAATCATTGCAAGCTGCTGAGTAGATCTTATTCATCCATGTAGTTGGGGCTCATAAGGTGCTGAAGTCTGTTCTCCACGCAGGCAAAAACAAAACAAAACAAAAAGCACTACAGTAACTTGGAGCAGGGTGAGGTGCTATCTTCCCATTGAGCCAGGGGATACTAATGAGTTCCAAAGGCTCCGGCAAGTGATTTAGGTTCAAAGTGACTGGAAGAGCACTGCTTGGAGGACATCTGCCTTTGACTACCCAGCCTCCGTTCTCCTTTCTTCTGATAAAAGCCTTTTTTCCTTGAGATCTACCTCTCCCGCATTCCTCGTGACTCTGGTAAGGCTGTCAATCAAATGGGCAGGCTTCTCCATCAGCAAGTGATCCAAATAGCACTCTTAAGAGTCTTTTGGGGATTTAATATAATTTCTGGGAGAAAAAGACATACTTTTTGTAGGATGCCCTAGTAAAGGTCAGTGTAAGCTTGGAGCTGCTGGTATTTTTCTTTACCACTGGGTAGAAAAATCTTCCCTGAAACTAAAACTAACACAGAATAAGGCAGAGGTAAGGGATGATGAAAAAAGAAATAGATTTCTGACCACACTATTTGAACACCTGGGTGAGTCACATCTGAGGCTAGAACTCACCTTGGACTTCCCAGTTACATGGGCAAGAGATTTCCATTTTATGGTTATGTGGTTTGAATTGAATTTTATATTGTCATCACTGTTGGACGCCCCAGTGTGGGGTACCCTATTTGTGATTTTTCTTTTTCTCTACTGTTCACCCCATTTTGTGAGAATTCCTTAGTGTGTCTATCACATGACATGCATTTGTGTATTGGGACATATGATCTCTCACGGGTTGACTTCTGCTGTCAATAGTCCCAGAAGTGATTGTGTAAGAAGTGGAAACTAAAGGTTTGGCTTTCTCCGGCTAACCCCTCCATGAGCAGGAATCAGCAAGAGTTGCCTGCCTGCCTGCACCCGAATGACAGTCCCAGGAGGGAATGTCCCTTCCCATATTTTTCATTTCATTTCTTCTTTTAATCTTTGTCACCTATATGAGGTTTCTACCTTTTTAACTTTAAATCAGATAATTAGCACAAGGAGATGCTCTATTGCAGAACATTTGACTTTAATATTTTCACACTTGTAAAAAAAAATGTGGTGCTGGGAATGACGTGCTCCAGAGGCTGTGATTATGGCTGAGAGATCACTCACCATGGCAGATGGAGTCACACAGTCCGTTGTCAATGTGAAGCCTCCAAGAAGATGAAAAAAAAGTAATTTTAATTGACATAAGTCTTTATAGCCAAAAAGAAACCTTTACAATGGAGTGAATATAAATGCAGGATTTTGGTGAAGCCCCGAAGAAGTGTTCAAAAGAGTGACTGCAAAGTCACTAGGAAATGAAATTGCCCCAAATTAGGCTTCAGTCTAATTTTTCAGTTGCCAGAGGGATAGAGTTAAGAATCAAGAACCAGACTGAGGCCTTTTCAGAAACATGGATGCACTGGGTGCTCCTGGGGTCTCGGGATTGAGGTTCAAGAATCAGGGATTGGATGACACTCTTCCCAAGTATTGGTTCTGGTCTTTGCTGGGAATGTCATACTGTCATTTTGGTTGGTGTTTGTTTCAGGGTTTCTCAGCAACCACTACCGTTTCTGCACCAGTAATGGATACACATTTCTTAATCTTGCTCCAGATGTGGAAGGTCTTAATTGGTGGAGTGAGAAAGGCTGAGAAAAGCTGAGAGCTGGGGAGAGTGGCTGTCTCTATATTGGGAATCAGTATTGTTAGTTGGAGGACTTCTTAAGTGTTGTGCGTGTGGTCTAGAGGAATGCAATGCTTATCATGGGGTAATAAAAATAAAGAGGTTGTGGCAGAAATGTACAATAGAAAAAAAATAAAGCTGAATAACAGATGGTAAAAATCTAGAGGAAAGAATAGCAGATGACATACATTAAACAGAAAAGAAGAGGAAAGAGGATGCCCAGGAGAAGGGCAATGGTGGAAGAGAGTCAGCAAAGGATGAACAAGGGAGAGTTTGAGAAGTCTATTGATGTTGCTCATGTCTGCAATCCCAGATTCCCCTGGGATGCACACACCAATCACTTCAAAAGCTTTTGAGGACTAGCCCATGAGCATAAGAGTGTTACACAGTTTTATTCTCCATGTCTACTTTACAATGTTCTTTCAATAGGAGACTTAAGCTGAAATTGTACAAGGAAGTCTCAAACTTAATTTTTTTCACTTGCATTTGGGTATCTTACATCATTTAGGCAAGAATGCTGGAGAATAGAGGATAAAGAAGTAGTGCTTTCACACAGAGTTGGTTCTGTTCTATTATTGATTTCCAAGTTTAATTTCCATCAAAATAGAATGAGAACCTGAGACATTTCCAACGGCTTCTGAGAGGCCCAGGATTTGACTTGGCTGACAGAACAACGAAAATTACCTAGAGCTCTTCATGTGTGATTAAATTTGAGAAATGAATGGCTGCCTTTTTTTCCCTTTTTTTCCTTTATCATGCTTGCTAATGGTTTCATAAAACCTCTACCAACTAATGCCCCGTCTCCTGCCCTATCCTTTCGCCTGTCCCAGCCTCAGTGCTTCCCAGAGTGCTACTCCCATTCTTTTTTTTTCCTGCCCTTGGCTCATTTCTGTTTGGGTCACAGTAACACTAAAAATGGGGGAAATTTCTACCAGGAGATATTGTGTAGTGGTCCCAACCATCATGACGGTAATGACCATGGCATTCACAATACCTTCTGTTCCTTAGCATGGATTTATGATGCTATGGTCCAGACTATTCAGAACTTTAAAGGCCCCATCATAAATCTGAGGACTAGGGGCGCCTGGGTAGCTCAGTGGGTTAAAGCCTCTGCCTTCGGCTCGGATCATGATCTCAGGGTTCTGGGATCGAGCCCCGCATCGGGCTCTCTGCTCGGCGGTAAGCCTGCTTCCCCCTCTCTCTCTGCCTGCCTCTCTGCCTACTTGTGATCTCTCTCTCTCTGTCAAATGAATAAATAAAATCTTTAAAAAAAATAAAATAAAATAAATCTGAGGACTTGATGTATACATCTTCTAGAAGAGCAAGTGGGACAGTGGTTAACCTAAATCGATTCCTTGATCGTTTAGTCCTGTACATCCTAAGTCCCTTTTACATTTTAGTGAAGAATTTATTTTCCACTTGGCACCTTAATAAATGGCACTGTAGCCTGTACAATGATCATTACAATTCAGTGGCTGGGCAAATAAAAGCATCCAACCAGTATGCTTATTTTGACCATGAGTTTTATTGAGGGGAAAGTATAGAAATGCTATCTGTTCAAGTCCTAACAGAGCTGCTCCCATTCCTCAAGGGGTTATTATCACATAGTATCAGAGAGATCTCAATCTTTAAGACTATGGAATATAGAGTAATTAGGCTTCAATGTCTTCAGGAGTGTTTTTTTTTTTTTTTCTTTGTTAGAAAATGCCTCTTTCCAGATGTAGAACTGAAGTATCTGTTGCTTCTGATGTTGCTGTCAGAGGCCAATTGGGAAGCAAAGTATCAAACACAATGGCTCCTTTGAATTCCCTTGCAAGAGGCAGAACATTCCCAGCCTCAAGATTCCGGTCCTTCTTGCCTTAGTGTGTGGAAAAAAGCAAATCCCCTCCAACTTGAAGAAAGAGTCTTCCTCCTCCCCACCCTTGACCCGACCTCTGAACCCAACCAAGTTCTGCTCTTTCTTAGGAAATGGTTTGGTTTTGAAGCGTGGCATTTGAAGGTGAAAGAGAGGGAGATAAGAGGAATTTGAGCCTGTTTTCACAATTCCAGTTGGGATGTTGGAGAAAATTTCTGTGACATTTAAACTGCCAGTTACTTTATTAGATTTTCGTTTCTAAAGCAGAACTAAATAAATGCAGTCAGTCAATGACTCTGGCCAAAATAATGTGCGTGATTAGGCTCATTAAGAGTCTTTCTTCTCTTAACTGAAAAGTTTTAAATTCTGGCCTTGAGTGGAAGCACCGTGGAGAATCAAGTGTAGCAAAGTTTCTCATTTCAGGATCAAATGCTCTCAAGCATTTTTTGTGTGTAAGGAATCAAAAATTTGGGACTAAAAAAATAATAAAGTGCTGAGTCACTGTTGTTCCTCTTTTGAATGCTGGGTTTCCTTAAAAAAAAAATGAGCGAGAGAGAGAGAGAGAGAGAAGAGAAAAAAGAAAAAGATGGAAAGGGAAAGAAAGAGAGAGAGAAATGGATTAATTCCAGTTGTTTTAGGCCATATAGTTTTGAAAGCAATCTTGTTGCTATCATTGCTATCAGTACCTGACAACAGAGCTAGATAGAACACAAATAAGTGTCTTCAGTGCTTCCTTCTCCTTCTCCCTGCCCTGACCCTCTTTAGTATATGATTTAACTTAGAACATGTGTAGATTAAATCAGGGAAAATGTGGATGGGGACAATAGGGTTCAAATTTTTCTTGCGGTTTTTTGTTTACTTATTTGTTTTCCTACTGGCTGTTTTGGGGTTAGGGGGAAGGGGTTGTGCATTTTCAAGATGGAATTGCTCTCTGGGCCTTCTATTATTATCTTTGAAATTAGATTCCTCTCAATTATTCAGGAGCAGATTATCTAGTTTGTAGACTATCTGAGTATTTTGTTTCTTCCCTTTCCTCCCTCCTTGTTGCTAGTGTTTTGACAATTTCCTCATGCTGCTGACATCCACAAAATTGACCATAAAAGGAGAAAGGAAACACCCAATCAGCTTTGTTTGTTAATTGCTCTGGTACAATTTGTTCAGAAAGAAACTAAAATATAGACCAAACTGGAGTTTGAAGATTATCTGTGAATCGAATCTTTCCATACTTTCTCTAAGCCTCATTTGTACAGATAATCGAGGGTTGGCAGAACTTCAGAGAAGTATCTCTTAAGGGAGATCAAACACTTCTCAAAACCCAGCTCTCTCTGAAATGGCAAATTTTTTCATTCCCATGGGAAAGTCATTGCTCAGAGAAACAAATAGAGAGGTGCTGAGAGAGAGAGAGGGAGAGAGAGAAGGAGAGAATTCCTCTGGTCTGATCTACCTTTGATGGAACAGGCTCAGTAGAGACTGGCTAAGTTGGTGATTTGTTCTGGGCCCAGACTTGTGTATAAATATGTGTGCGTGTGTGCGCATGCGCATGCTTGTATAATACTTAAATCCACCTCGAGGCAAGATGTCAGGAGAGAGATATGGAGGTCAATGCCTGTGAGCCGCATTTTTCTTCTTGATAATGAGGGCTCTCGTCAACCCCCAGACCCTCACTCTCCACTCTTTTGGGTTCAGGGGCTGCTCTTCTAACTCTGACCACCCAGTGGTGTGAAACTAATGATTAACCCTTTGGCACCAGTGCTGGAGAATTCACTCCACTAATTGGTAATGCAAAACCCATTAGTGATTAGTGTGGGGATACTCTGAGTCCAGATGTCAGAAGGTTAATGAAAAATCGAGTATTGTATTTTGCTAGGGGATTAAAATTTTTCGGGTGGGTAATGTCTTTTTCTCCTTCCTGCCAGCAGCTGAGGTTGAGCATCAGGCTACTGGCCTCCATGGGCTGGCCTGCTTGCTACAAGTCTGGTTGGATTTTATCTGGAAGGTCAGAAAATCTTCGTCATCAAATCCAAACAAACACCATCTAGAACTATCCTTCACAGTTCAGAAATGGAGGTGACTCCCAAGGGCCACATTAAGAAGTAAATTTAATTGCCCAATAATTGTAAGAGTTTTGCCTGCAAATATATTTGTTAATTGAAAAAATATATATATATATATATATTGCCATATTTGGGCTTCTGGAAATGGATAAGAGGGAAATCTATTGCAGAACTTTATTTGGACGAGAGGACCCATTTGTACAAAAACATTCCCTATTAATAGGTCTTTGTTCTTGCTGTAACCCTCAACCAGGTATTTTGAGAGGCGTACTCATTTTCTTCTAAGTCATATCAGCATAGTAATCACTTTTGGCTGAAAACCAGCTGCCATTTGCATGTTTAATAAAAATATAACACCAATACCACATTCAAAACTATTTTTCCTTTTAGTCTAAGACTTCGAAATAATCTGCTTCCCTGTATCTACCATAAATGCTGTTTACCCTGGATTGAAGTCTTTAAAATAGGGAGAAATGCTAAAACAGTTTGATTACTCTTTCTTTCCCCTATCAGTCACCAACCATCTCTCTTAATTATGGTGTAAGGACATTTACATAACCAGGGGGAGTGTCCTATAACTACATTTCTATTATGCTTGGCACTCATGTGAAAGGATATTATATTCATGTGCATTAGAGATTGCTTATAAAAGATCAAGACAATAATAGCCGATCAGACAATAAAGGTCTCTTTTCTCCTCCCAGACAGGCTGTCTCTGACAGAAGAATACAGTTCATCAAAAGTGTCTGCAGGTTGTCAAACTCAGGGAGGTTTGGGGACCCTCTGAGGCTGTCATGGTCAACAAGAAGATTTTCTGTCGGGCTTCGCCATCACTCACCCTGAGGAAATAATCACTCACTACATTCTGCATGTTCTCATGATAAAGCTCTCCATTTGAGAGAAAAGAGCCATTTTATCAAAGGACAATATAGCCCTTCTCTGGGTCCACGTAGCTTCCATTATCAGACCATAATAAATCATATTTATGTTCTCAGTTAATAAGACTGATTACAATGCAGGTTTCAGACGTGGGAAAAGCAAAGCAGGTGAAAAGACGTTTTAATGAAAATATGATAAGAAAACAGCTTCTTGTGAACATTTCGCGCTATTATTTGTAATGATTACAGACAATTTTTGATGCATCTTCTTTAGCAGTGGTTTAAGCTGCATAAATTGGCTCACTGGTAGATAAGTAAAAATGATAAGAAAAAAATCATGAAATTGTCTTATGTTGTCTAGAATCATTATGTACATAACAAGTGCAAAATGGGCCTAATGTATGTGCCGGGGATGGAGGGAAAACAGATTTCTTGGGGAAACATGGTTTGGGTATTATTCAAAATGATTTAGAAATTTTCTCATCTCTCTTTCTTATTAAAAGTGCATGTTCCCTGAAATTTGGGGATGCCAGGCATTAATTTCATCTTCGTAAATGAATCAGCAACTCTACCTCTCTTATTCAATCTCGAAGTTGTTTTTCCTTTTCTTTCCCCCTGCCTCCCTTGGAGCTCAGTACAAAGAGACAAAGAGATATATATTTCCTACTCCATGTTTGTGTATAACTGCCATTAGTGCTAATGGGAGTTAAGTGCCTACTTGGGAAGAGAACAGACCCCAAAGTTTAATATTGAAGGGTACCTTATTAAAAAGGTCTGGACATTTTTAGCTTCAGTGAGTTTAATTACATTAATGTACCAACTTTCTAAATTAGGACAAAAAAGAAAAAAAATCAGAAAAAGTAGCCAAACAGCTTTAGCCTTTAATGGTGTAACACAGAACAGCAGCGGACGGCCGAGGACTTGGGGGTGCAGTCCATCTTGTTCATTCAGACTAACTCACGGATTTGATCGTGTAACAAATAACAATTCCAGGTTAGCACCCACAACGCTTAGAGCACTTCTTTCCATTGTCCATTTGCAGCTCTGATGAGGATTTTCTTAGCCTTGGCTTTCAGGTTTCTGAAAGACAATGAGACTTCTCGCATCCCGTGTTATTCTGGATAGTGGTATTCTGCCACATTGGCTTATCACAATTTAGCACAGATTTAGCAAGTGGTTGGGACATTTTCTTTATTTGGGGGGAGAGGGGATTGGCAAGCCTCACTTTGTACACTTAGGAGAGGATCTTTTAAAATTTGCTTATGGAATCGCCACTGTTTCGCACTGAAAAAGCAAACATTCCCCATAATGAAGTTATCGTGGCTAGACGGCTGGAGAAGGCACAGTAGTGATGGCACTGCAAACTCTTTTTACCAAAAGCAAATTCAGCATTAACCAGTCTCTATTTTACTCTGAGATTCTTGGGCTATATGTTTTCTGAGCCAACTGGCACTAATGTTAGATATTGGGAGAGTTGGTAATATCGGTGAAGTCTGACAGATTAGCTTCACAAGTCAAAAGAAAAATTCATGTAGAAAATGCATGATTTTAATTGATAAGGGTAGGCATGTACTTATGGATGTATGTGGGTGTCTATGCAGGGGTTCCGTGTTTTTTTGCAAGACTGCTCTTTTTCCTGAAATTAAAAACCTATTGAGATTCAGTCCCCTCCCCCTAGATCATTGCTTTCTTTGTTGGCAATTTCTCTTTGTTCTATTCTAACTTGAATGGAGGAGGGGAGAGTGATTGGCCCCATGTCAGTCACATTGTCTGACTTCCACAGAAATAACTGCCAAGACTTTTGCTGCATCTTCTTTTGATTTTAGCCCTCACTCCATTTTTCTTTTCATAGATTGACCAAAAAATATTGCCTGCAAGAGAATTCTGTAATGCCACCATATATCTAATATCTATGAGGTGTTTTGTTTTAGCCTTACTGGACTTAACCACAAAAGACAGTTGACATTGATAAAGAATCTGTCAAGTCCACGCTGATCAGTGCACTGAAATCGCTCATGACAGGGAAGACGCCAACCCCCTAAAGCAGTGGTAGCTTAGGAGAAAAATGATTAGGAGCCTCATCGTTGTGAAGCCATTTCATGTTGGACCATAGACTGAGCCAAATGTGTTTTACTTGTCACACTCCATTAGCATGTGTGAAACAGTTGGGAAAATGGCCATATGATTAGACAGAAGGAAACCTGGATTCTCCATTATTGGAACTTGTTACTACTGAATAATATCTATATAAGAGGGGTTGGTTTGGATTTCGTTAATTTTTCATACGATGGAAAATAAGTGGCATTCATGAATAGAACCAACATAGTTCAATCACAAACACTGCCTCTAAATCTCCCCCAAGTTTCAACATTTTTAAAAAAGTCTTGGTGAAATCCACATTTTTATTGGCAAGAATTCTCATGGATGTTTGACTCCTAAAATCTCTTCCCTTAATCTCTCTATTGGAACCAGTAGATTACATTTTCCCAGGGCCCAAGCAATCTTTCTGTGGCTAAGAAAAAAACAGAGGACTGGCTTGAGATGAAGACTCATGTCTGGTGTAGTTCTGACAGTTTATATTAAATTTTTTTAAAAGAGAGAATGTCATTGAAAAGATGATTTAAGGATGAGAAGGTAAGAAAGACTCAGATACAAAGGAAATTCCCAGCAATGCTTAAAACACCATGACCACATCACTATAAGGAAAAGAGAGAGTAGGCAGGATTTTCCTCTTGGGGGTAATCTGTTGAAAACCCACAAAGAATGAAAGAAAATCTACTGTGGGAAAGAAAGATAGCTTTCTTGAATGTTGCCTGCACAATCATCTATGAGTGTTAAAGTCCTTTAGAATAAAATCTTGTCCCACATATGACTGGGGAATTATTAAATGTTGACTGTTAGATCTTTTAGGTAGTTTCATACTGTGTTTATTTCTCCAGAATGATGAATATGCAGATTTAAAATTGAATGCCTTTGTTCCCAAGAAAATGATAAAACCAAGTCCTTGCCGAAGTGTAGCATTTACAGATGGGTTCTCTGAAGGGATGACTCACCCCAGCTGGTGGCTGCCAGTGTCAAGTAAAACTTCGCCACCTCCCACCTCCATGGGGAGGGACCGTTTGGATTGGGAAATGGCAGAGACTTTGATGATGGTCCCTGGGCACTTGTGCAAAACTTTGGCCTGATTTAGTCATTGTGGATAACTTTGCCCAACCCCAAATCCAAGCAGAGGCAGCAAATAGACATTATTTCCAATAGCAGGAAAGGGCAAGGACAAACCAGAGGGCAAGGCAAAGAGGTATATGCTCCTGGACAGACCAGCAAGGTAGGCAATTCTTAGTGCAAAACATCCACCTGTGTCATTTTTCTTGCACTCTCTCAGCTTGTCAGGCCCCCAAAGCTTCGTAGTTGGTCCAAGAATTCAGTGCAATCCTCCCTTGTGGCCACACAGAATGTTTGCAGTATTGAAGGCTGGCCCAGGACTGATTTTGAAAAGCAAATCTGGGAAACAGCTTAATTTCATTTCCCTTGAGGTTTTTCTGGGACAAAGTTAGAAGTTATGACAAATTGAACAAAATAGCAGTTAGAGGCAGAGGCTACTTTGAGCAAAAGTCTCCTACATTATCCCTTTTCCTTGTTCCCCAAATTTTATACTATGAAGGAAATTTAGTGGATTTTCAGTAAATAGTGGTAGTTTTTCATGCTACACTACAATGTTTTGCTACCCCTGTGATGCTGGTGTGAACTGTGGAATCTTTCATTAGAGTGCCCTCTTGAACACCCAGAGGAAAGACATAATCACATGTACATAGTGATTGTGGGTCTCAATTTCACAAGTATTTACTGAACACCTACTATGTGTCAGGTACCATGACTCACAGACCAGGTCTCCCAGACCGGTGCTCTTCCTACCACCCGACGCACTCTTCCTTGATATGACTGAATGAGTGAGGGACCCAAAGTCCGTGCTTCTGATCTCGGAGGTCTCAAGTCAAAAAAGTCAAGTCAAAAAGTCATTTTGGCAGAAACTCTAAAATACGAATGTAAGTGAAACATGTGCTTACCTTTTCTGGAGGAGTCAGTAGACAATGATGTACGTAAGAACACAGGCTTTGAAGTTCTGGTCTAACTATGGCTCCTTTGCTTTCCAGTTAGTTTGTCCTTAGGCAAGCTACTTATCTCTCTAAGTCTCCATTTCCTCCTCTATAAAATAGATATAATAATATGACTTATTTTCTTC
>CM052900.1:100883038-100908701 GCA_028534135.1 Potos flavus | reverse complement strand
CTTCTATGGGGCATTCCCCTTTCAGTGGAAACCACTTGTCAAAGCGACAGCTTAGGATCCTGCTAGAATAAAGCTGGAGGTCAGCAGCTACTGCGGAGGGAAGGGCACAATCCAGGGCACGCAGGCTGGGGCGGACGGCACCGAGCCCCACAGTGGCCAGGGCTCCATGCCGGGCACGGGAATGCCACATGCCCCGGAAGAGAAAGCAGAACTCTGACCTGCCTGCCACTCGCTCTTGGGAGCAAGCCTCCCCGGGCCAGGTTCTGCCCTGCTTCCTGCTCTGCGCCCCTTGAGCTGTGGGGGCCTGCACCGCCGTAACCCCGGGGACAAGCGAGTCTCATGCTGTTGGCTAGCTTCCTTGCCACAGACACAAGCCACATTTGCACATACGGGCCTCGACAGTCTGCGAGTGGTATCTGGACGCTTTCCTGCTTCGTCCCTTTGTGCCGTTTCTCGGTTGGCTCCAAACTCAGGAGGCTGCTGTCTCGTGGTCCCCCCAGCACAAGGTCCCGCCAGCACAAGGTTGAGAGGACGGAAGAGAGAAGGAGCTTAGTTCTCCTTCGTCTGGCGTATCTCCTGGCCGGTCCGCCTTCCAGGCCACCTTTAAATGAGTGCAAAATCTCCCTTTGACCTGAGAAACTTTAGGACTGAAAAGACCCATTTCTTGAAGTCAAGGCAAGCCCAGCAGTCTGTGGCAACTTGGGGAAAATCATTGGGCCCTTCATAAAAGGCATTTGGCTGGGGGCAGTTGCCTTGAGGGTAGGAGTTTCACAATCGGGGGGCTCTTCTTCTGGAGTTCAGTGACCTGTGGGAGGGACAGGTCCTCTATAGCTAATTTCTGTTAAAGCTCCAGTTCTAAGTCTCTTCTAGTCATTAAAGGGGAAAGAAATTTAACATGGCGGGTGTAACCAATATCCAACCCGGTGGAATTATAGGATGGATGGTTTCCCCAGCAGATTCAACAGTGGTAACTATAACAATAATCAATACAAATGAGGGACATGCTTCTGTTTTAATGCACTTAGTAACCAGATCTCTTGTCCTCAAATAAGTCTAAAGGAGAACTGCAGCCTCCTGACCAGCTCGAGTGCTGTTGTGAAGGAGGGGTGTGTGTGTGTGTGTGTGTGTGTGTTCCCTTTTCTCTTAGGGATTCTATAGCTTCCTTCATTCTTCGCCTCTCTCATATTACAGAAAGAAGGTAATTTTTCCTGGCCATTTACTAAAGCTCATTAAAGACTGGAGAGAACAAACAATGCTACTCCTCAGAGACTACCATTCAAAGTCACTCCACAATTCTCTGTTCTAATACTTGAGACAAATTAATTATTCCTTAGTGAAAAGTGTATAATTCCTATTCTTCATTTTTGGGGGGTGGGGAATAATAATGGGAAGTTTATATCTGAGTGAAAAGCTGTCTATGCTGAAGGGAAATGAGAAAAAAATGTGTTCTGAGAGGAGTAAAAGCAATTATCCTAATAATAATTCTAAGAATATTAATGTCTTTTTAAAGTAGATTGCCTTCAAATAAACACAGAGGTTGAAGCAATGGGAGGCTGGTTTGTTTATTAATCATTCCAAATGTGCATTCTTCTAAATGAACAACTACATGATCAACTTTGCCGGCACATATTAAATTTAGTTAAACAGCAACTTGCAAATGTCTCAAAACTTTTGTAACCAGAGACTAATTTGTTTAACACGTTTAAATGTTATACTGATGTAAAGCCCTACATATTAAACTTCAAAGGGAAAAGCTCTTGAGAGCTCCTCATTTTAAAGACTACATGCTGGAAATGAGATGGAGACAAGTCTCATTCTCCTGTTTTGTTTTGTTTTTAAATACGAGGCAGCCTCCGGGCCCCAGCCCTCATCCCCAGCCCTGTTCGGTCATCTGCAGAGCAGCAAGTATCTAACTGTGGGCACTGTAAGGCGATGGTTAAGAAAGGCCTAGTGTTTCCCTTTCATCTCTATTAATTAATCCTGGCTCCGTTTGCCCAGAGTACGTTGCTGTTGACATCACCTTTTCCTTACACTTTAAAGAGTCCCAAGAGAGACCGACTGCAGAACAAAACTGGACAAAGAGTACATTTGGTAACCATTTTATTTCTCAATTACCAACCTAAACGTATGGAAAAGATTTGCGCGCTATCCGATTTACACAACAATTATGCTTCAAAAGTTTAGAAATAAATAACTTTTTTTCTTGGACTCATTAGTTCGTCTACCAATTGTAATTGGTGTCAACTAACGAGTTCGCTCCATGGCTTGCCCTTAATTACTGATAAAAGCTAAATTGCAACTCTAGCCAATCAGAAACTAGTTTATTCATGAGAGTATAGTATTCTTTTAAAAGCTCTATTTGTCCTAATAAGTGGTTTTGTGTTTGCCTGAAACCTTCCATAAGCTCCCTTAACATAAGCAAAGGACTCTTAATAACTATATACAGTGAAGGAATATCATTACTGCCCCCATTCAAACAGATAAAACAAAGGAAACATTTTATAAATTTCAAATGTATATATCATGAACCTATCCGACCCTGAAATCTCATCCATTTGGCAGGAAATAGATATTAGTAGCCATAAGACTGATACTGAAAATTTGTTTCCTCCTCCACTCCTCTACTTTTTTTCCCCCTATGTACCTCCAGCCTTTTGAAACAGGACATAAAAAATAGGAGAAACCCAACAGTCATGAGGCATAGTTAAATCCTGATGGAATAACCAAGGTTTGGCTCAGGCCAAATTCCCACATTAAAAATAATAGATATCTGGACACGAGAGTGTTAAGAGTTGGTGGATGGTGGAGTCACGCCACCGGGGAGACCGTGCAATTGCAAAAGCCTGCATGTGGAAACATCATTCTGAAGACAGCCCTGTTTGTTGTTGCTCTTGTTTTCAGAAAACAAAAGAAGCCTCTTCGGGGTTATTGGAAATTCCGAAGATGGGTTCTTACTCTATGATATCCTATAACGATCAGGATGCTTTTGGTCACAATGATCAGAAAGCCCAGTTAAAGGTGGCCAGAGCAACAGGGGTATTTATTTTATCACATAACTAGAAGTTAGAGATCAGAAGTTACCGGTTTGATCAATGCAGGCACTCGCCATCATTCGAGCCATAGGCTCCTGCTACCTCTCCACTCCCATTGCCTCAGCGCGTGCGTGACTCCCTTCGTGGTCCCTAGACGGCTGAGGCAAGCTTAGGCATCTCATCCTCACAGGACAACATCTAAAGGCAAAAGAGATGCAGCTATTTCTTCCATTGCTTTTTAAAGAGCAAAGAAAACTTTCCCCGGACACCCCAGCTAACCTCCTCTCCCATCGTATTGGCCAGAATTAAGCCACATTCCCACGCTTAAGCCAATCACGGGCAAGGGTTGTCTCAGGCTTAGACCAATCACAATTCCTCTCCAGAGGCTGTGGAAGGTCTCAGATTCCTGTAAAGTGCTTGGCACCTGGATACCTGAACAGAACTGAACATTTCAGTAGAGAGGAGAAAGCGGGTGGTGGTGAATGATTTATTGGCAAGGTAAACAACAGCACCTGTCATGCACTTAAGGAGAATATTATTCCAAGGTAACCATTCTTAATGACCTCCAGTCTAAAGTGAAGGGTGAATGAAAGCAGGGATCCAGAAGACAAAGTTGAGTATGGGGTGTGGTCGGTTGTGGCTTTCATACTTGCTCTCCTGACAAAGTATCCTTCAACACAGGGGAGCATCTCCTGGCATTGCAAGAGGGTGTAAACCACCAGGTGATGTAGTGGGGGAGGGCGACCTGGGGGCCAGGGTAGGCTCTGCTACTGACTTGCTGGGTGATATCTGCTGCACCAAAGACTTCTGTGTACCTCACTGATTTCACTGCGAAATGTGGGAGTGGGACCAGAGGATCCCTGATATCTCTTTGCACTTTGGAATTTGGTAGATTTTCGTTTACTCACTGCCATCAAATAGTCTACTTTGTCTGTTTGCTCTCCAGTTGAAACAAATGGCATGCACAAATTCTCTCCCTGCCTTTAGGTATTTCTTATCTGTCAACTCTTTCTCCTCAGACTAGATTATAAGAGTCTCAACGGCAAGACACCTCTGTATGCTTTGCAGTCTCTTGTATTTATTGAGCTATTGTTTACTGAGGAGCTACTCCATGCTATGCATTCTGCGAAATGCTTGGCTCACACATGGTGGCCACTTGGTCTTTATTTCCTTATTGGTTTTCTCCAGCAGTTTTTGGTGTCCTCAGATTTTCTTAAGAGAGGCATAGTAGCACTCCTAAGGTAGAGGTATTATATGTTTGGTTCATTATTATTATTATGACGATGAAGCCAGTCTTAGTCCCACAGGATCGCAATTTCCGAGAATAAGGCAGCATTCCCTGGGCTTCCCAACACCACCCTGTCATTTCATAAACACAGTTGCCATATATGGCAGCCAAGTGAGAGGAAGTAAGAGAGGCTAATTCCCACAATCCACCCTGGTCTTAGAGACAAATGACAATGGAATGATTAAGGAAATTTATAAAGGCATGTGGGAGGGTTTTCGCATGAAAATGAAAATGGAGAAGCAGAAGCTAAGGGACTCAGAACTTTAAGGTTCCTGTGAAGAATTTTGGGCACACTTTTTTTTTTTTTTAATCTCTAACATCATTTTTCTTTCAAACTTGATCAGTAGTAACTTTGGCTTTTATGTGTGTGACCAAACTTTCTGTACTCTTCCAAGGTTGACAAGCAGGTGGCTCTAGTATTTTGGAGGGAAAAAAAGCCCATGCAGTTGATTCCTTTTTCACTTGGCAGCATCTTTATCTAGTTTTAGGAGTCTCTGGCATATTGAGCTTTTTGAAGATGGGGGTGATTATTTTGTAACTAAAAGTATACAAATGCCTGACAATCCGTTTCAACACAAGATCAACAGCAAAAGAAAAAAGAGCACCAGATCACTTTACTACCCGTGGCAAATGTAGTACCAGCTCTAAGTGTGATGAGGTTTGGAATTTTTCTGTAAAAATAAAAAGTATTATGGCAGACACTTTATTGTCCAACCAATAGCCATTTCCCTGCCCCTACTTTTCTCAGTCTCTCTTTCTTCGTTTCTTTGAGAGAGATAGACAGAGGGAGGGGGAGGAGCAGAGGGAGAGGGAGAGCGAGAATCTTAGGCAGGCTCCTTGCCCATTGTGGAGCCCGAGGCAGGGCTTAATCTCACAACCTCGAGCCCAAATCAAAAGTCAGACGCTTAACAGACTGGGCCACCGAGGCACCCCCCACCCCCACTTTTCTACTTATCAATTCTTGAATTTTTTAAAGGCAGAGATCCATTGATTCTAGGGAAGGTATTTCCCAAAGCCCAGGGATTTCATCATTATTGGTTTAGGGCTGAGCATATGACCTCATTTTAGCAAATGAGACATAAGGGGAAATGAAGTTCACTGGGCACTTCTCTTTCCAATCAAACCATCTCGCCAAATCCATGATCTATTTTCAGTCATCATCTTAGCCTCTCGGCAGCATTTAAAGATTTGATGAGTTTTCTTTTTAGAACATTTTCTTCACATGGTCTCTGGTTTTCCTACTACTTTATTGCCTTCTTCTTTATAGATCCTAGACTGGCTCTTTCTCTTCTTCGTGATCTCTAAAGCTGGGCTCAATCATTGGCCCTTTTTCTATTGAAACTTAATCTCTATGGTTTTATTCATGGTTTTAACACCTTCCATATATTAAGAACTTATGCATTAATTTCTGCAGTTCAGACCTCTTCCATGAGCTTAAGACTTACATATCTAATTATATCTAACTGACTTCTCAACTTTACCACATGAATGTTAAATGGGGATCTCAACTTCACTATGTTTCGGTCCAAAAGAGAATCTTAATTTATACTCCATAATCCTGCTTCTTTCCAGTCTTCTCCACTTCAAGAAAGGACAACTACCATTCTAGATCATGCCAAAAAAATAGAGATCATCCTTGATTGGGTTTTCTCTCTCAGCCCCTGACACAACCTTTTAATTGGGATGTATGTTCTTCAAATTACCTCCAAAGTATATCTGGAACCTTCCACTTCAAACCACTTGTACTCACAACTCTTCATCTTTCACTGCAATAATTTCTTTACTATTCTTTCACTTCCGCTTTTGCCTCCTGTGTTGGTTGGAATTGATTCCAATTCCATGTTTAAAAAATTAACGCTGCTCTAAAGAAGATGAGTTCATTTCTCTCTCACATCAGTTTGGAAGTAACTAATCCAGCAGCATTGTTTTGACAGCTTATAGTGTCACCAGGGACCCACCTTTTACCAGAGTCTCTATCTTCCTACTCCGTAATCTCAGTATGAGGCTTCATCCTGGTACACCATTTCCATTCCTCAGAGTCATTTCAGGGTGAAACTTTAACCGTTTGGTCCACAGCACAGGCCCAAGGAAGGAGGAAATTTGGAGGGTAAAAAAATGGGTCCTTCCCACCTGAATCAGCTCTCTTTAAGTACTTTCCTGGGAGTCCTATTTACACTTCCCCTTACATATTATGTATTGGCTACAACTCAGTCCAAACATGTTTCATGGAGCTGCAAAGGAACTTTGGGAAATGCAGTCTTTTATTCCAAGTGGCAATACACACAGCTTAAAGTGGGGTTCTATTTCTAAGAGGAAGGAGGGAATGGATCCTGGGATAAGCTTGTAACAATTTCTGCCACACATCCCTTAAATCGATTCTTCCCCAAGGGCCAGTTAATTTAAAAAAAATAAATAAATCTGATTAGGACATCATAGCTTAACACTCTCCAATAGCTTCCCATTGTGTTCACATTAAAATCTAATGGCTCTCTCTTTCTGGCATCATGGTTCCATATTCTGTCCCAATTACTCCATTCTAGCAACACCAGCATACATCCAGCATGCCAAGCTTATTCCCACTCCATAGCCTTTGGATTTGCTGTTTCTGCTGCCTGAAATGTGTGTGTGTGTGTGTGTGTGTGTGTGTGTGTGTGTGTGTGTACGTGTGTTTTCAAATCTTGGTATGACTCGGCACCTTACTTCATTCAGGTATAGTCCTGTCCTGTTTCCTGGTGTCATTCTCTCAATTGAGGGCTGCAGAACTATGATCAGACTTCTTCAGAGCCTAGAAAATCTTGCTTTTGGTGTATCCAGCAAAATCACATCAAAAACATCCCACCATAAATACAATTGGAGTGTGCCCATGTGAGGATTGAATTATATTGCAAGTGCCAAGTTAATCAGTTACCTTTGCAGACATTTATTTGGACATTTATTCAGTTTAATTTTTGCAGTTTAGCTTTTGTACTTTGGACCCTCTAAACTTTCTACTCCAGGTTTCTAACATTTTCTTTTTTATATAAGCTTGAAAACTTCCGCGCATTGAGCACTGTGCTATAGAACATGCTGGGTAAAACTTCCTTGGGCCACTGTGAGTTTTACCCCAGCCAACACACTGAAATTGTTCTGCCTACAGAAACTTCCTCATTTTTAAAACATCTTAATGAAAAGCTTATTCATAAAAATTACACAACTGATGTTACTACTACTATGACAGTCCAGTCATCTAATCTTGGTTTAGAATAGGGTTTTTCAAGCTCAGCAGCATTGACATTTTGGGTGTAATAATTTTTTGTTCTAGGGGACTTTCCTGTGCCTTTATGACGTTTAGTAGCGTCCCTGGCTTCCACCCACTTAAACCAGTGGGGATTTTCTGTCCCCCACCACCATTGTGACATTGTCTCGAAGACATTGCCAAATGTCCACTGGGGAACAAAATCATCGACGGTGGAGAAAGTATCATGGGTTTAGAAAGTAAAGTTGCATAAATCTATTAAACAAAACCCATATACTGATTTGTTAGCAGATGGGAGTAGCCCGTGGAAGGTTTCTTCAACCTGTAAAGCTTTGCAAATTTCCAAGTTTTGAACCACAGCTTTGACACTGATTTTGAACGATCACTTAACTATTACAATTTGAGTTTCTTCATTTTTATTTTATTTTTATTATTTTTAAAGATTTTATTTATTTATTTGACAGAAAGAGAGAGAGAGTGCACACAAGCAGGGGGAGGGGCAGAGGCAGAGGGAGAAGCAGGTGCCCAGCTGAGCAGGAAGCGCCACGTGGGGCTTCCCAGGACCCCGGGGTCATGACCTGAGCCGAGGGCAGACGCTTAACCAACTGAGCCACCCAGGTGCCCCGAGTTTCCTCAATTTTAAAATGGAGGCAATGAGACCTATTGTATCAGGCTGTTAATAAGACTAAATGATTTGCTGGATGGGAAGAGCCTAGCCCGGTGCCTGGCACAAACAGAGGGGTTCAGTATTTGCTATTTCTCCTGAGTTAAAATGGAAAGAGCCAAGTGAAAGACAATATTGCGGCTATCTCTGACATAAGCTCAGTATGTGGGGAGGGGAATCCTTTGTGGGTGGAACATGATGTGTGTGTGTGGGGGTGCCCTGCTCAAGTCCTCAGGAGCAGAAGGGAACTCCCACATGAAAACCCCAAAAGAACAGTCAAAGGCACGTGGACTGATCAACAGAAATTTTGAAATAGAAACCGTGGTTCTATCTGCCACGGGTACTCAAAATATACCTAAAATCCGGTCCCTTCTCACCTTTCGTTTGCTAGCACTGTGCCTGGCGCCGCCAGCCTCCCTCGCTTGATTACTTCAAGAACCTCCTGTCTGGTGGTCTCACCACTTGGGACTGCCTGCTCTGTAGTTTGTTCTCAACACCAAAGCCAGAGGAGAGGGAGCTTTCTAAAATGTAAATCAGATTTGATCTCTTTTCTGCCACAACCCTCACACAGGCACGCCTGGGTGGCTCAGTGGGTTAAAGCCTCTGCCTTCGGCTCAGGTCATGATCTCGGGTCCTGGGATCGAGCCCCGCATCGGGCTCTCTGCTCAGCAGGGAGCCTGCTTCCCCCTCTCTCTCTGCCTGCCTCTCTGCCTACTTGTGATCTCTCTCTCTGTGTCAAATAAATAAATAAAATCCTTAAAAAAAAAATAAAAAAAAAGAACCCTCACACAGCATCCCTTCTCAATCCAGGGGAAAAGGCCAAGTCCCCCGCCTGTCCCCCCAGCCCCCCATCTGAACTCTGGTCTCATCTCCTCCTATAGCCAAGCTGCCCGGCCTCCCTCCAGCTTCTCAACTGTACATAGCACGTCTCCTTAGGGCATTTGCACTGCAGATGCCTCTACTTGGAACTCCCTTTCCCTCAGATGCCTGGCTCCTTTATTTCCTCTAGGTCTCGACACAAACGTTATCATTGAGACCTTTCCTGTTTCACCAACATAAAAATGTAATCCATCCCCAGACCCATTCCAGCCAGGCCCCACTACTCCCTATCCTTACCCTGCTTCCTTTTTCTTTAGGGCAGGTACCACCATTTAACATACAATAATTTATAAACACCCTGAGCATAGTGAGGCTATTCCAGCTTTTTGCTCCAGGCTCTGCTCGGCGTGAAGGTGGGGGATTGGACAAGAAGGCGCAAATAGAGTAAGTCACGGTAGAGGGAATGAAGTGGCAACAAGATATCTTCTTTGGCTTTCTCCTCACAGCCTTGTCACTAGTTTTCTATTGCTGCAAAACGAATGACTGTACATGGCTTTAAACAACACTGGTTCATTATCTCAGAGTGTCTGTGGGCTGGAGGCTTGGATGTGGCATAGCTAGGTTCTCTGTTCAGGGTCTCGCCAGGCTGAAAGCGAAGTGTCGGGCACAGCTGCCATTCCTCTGAGGCTCAAGGTCCTCTTCTGAGCTCCCTGGTTGTTGGCAGGACGCATGTCCTCACAGCTCTAGGTCTAAGGTTTCCATCTCCTTGCTAGCTCTTCATCGGGGACTGCTCTCAGCATCTAGAGGCTACCCTCCCATTCTTGCCATGTTCCCTCCATGATGTCTCTCACATACAGCATTTTGCTCCTTTCGTGCCAATGGGAGATCATCTTCTGCAGCTTTGAATCTGTCTGACTTCTAGACCTTCTCGTAAAAGGACTCAACTGATTAAGTCAGGCCCACCCACGCTCAAGGAGAAGGGATTATACAGGGTGTGTACACCAGGGGTTTGCAATCTCAGGGACCATCGTACAATTGCAACTACCACAGCATTTCTGTGAGGATTCCACTTGGAGGGGTCTATTTGTTGGCCCAAGATTATCATATGCATTCAAAGAAGGTAAGTCCAGGACAGTTGACCCCAGTGGCTAAAATCCATACACATAGCTTTTATCCCGTAGGACATTCCTGGGGCTTGCTGGAGAGCGATGTATTTGAGATTGTCCATATAGGGGGCTTACTAGTGTTTCTAGAATGATTGATCATAGTGTTAGGTAGATGCTTGCCTTTTTTTGGATAAAGGACATATTTATTTGTGCCTTTTGGTGTTTGCTTCTTTAAATGGCACGGCCTTTAGAAGGTGCCTTCTGATTGGAAGAAGCACAACAAATCTGTTCCTCCAGTTAGAAAGGATACACTCTCCAGTCATGGCAATACCAGCCAGTGTCATTCTGCCAGCCCACATCCATCAGGAAAAGGGATCATCTCCATTAGCCATTTGGCAAAATGGAAACAAAGTAATTACAAGACAACAGTGTCATAGGATCCATGACACCTGCTTTAAAAATAAATCTCCTGGCTTTGTCTTCCCCTTTATTTTCAATAAATGCTCCAGTATTATTGCCACTGCATTAATCTAGCAGCAGGAAACCATTATCCTATGACAACAGTCTCTCCCATTAACATTATCTTTTAATTTTAAGATTGTTTAGATGACTGCTAGAAGCTACTAAATTAAGATAAAACGAAGAAAGAATTATTTTCTTTAAACCAACTATTCAGTCAAATTACCCGCCCCCAATCTTGATAGCACTGGCAAGAGAGACATCATTATTTTTGTATCAGATTACTAAATACCATTTGGGTATAAGTTAAAATTTCTAGAAATCTAGACATGCTTTAAACGTCATCTAGGAAATAACCATTAAACTTTGAATTATTATTTATATCGTTTGCTCTATTGTACAGTATATATTGAGGACTTGAAAATCCTGGTTATTTTTCCAGGAAGCAATTGTTGTAGTAAATAAAACAATAATGAAATCACAATGATGAAAACTCAGTAAAGAAATAAAGGAACCATTTGTCTAGTAGGGTTTATTCTGAGAAATAATTGAATTTGGAGAATGCAGCAAAAATGAGAGAGGAGGAAAATAAACCTAAATTAAAAGAAAGCTGTGATCGTTAGTGATTATTACTTAATGTTCTGACAAATGGACTTTAAAGCGACCCTTGTATCCTATTAAATGGTATCCATAAGTATTATATCAAATATATTACAAATATTTTTTTCAAAGAACAAGTGACTTGACTACTCTCTGTTAATTTAAAAAATTCTCCTTTATTCATTCTATCAGCTGTATCCTCACAGTCGAAGACATTCTTTAAAATCTCTTGTATCCGTTTTGTTGCACCCTCCTCTGTGCCAATGGTCTCAGGGCCTTCTTTCCAAAAGGCAAAGGCTGGGTACAACTACCAAATGAGGAAAAGATCCAAATAATTATTAGAATAGTAATATTATACATTCACTAGTCTAAATCTGTGATTCCCCACTCCCATGGGTAAACCACACATAAGAAAATTAATAGAAACTGAGTTACTGTCTTAATAGAAATTGTACTGGAAAAAAGGGAAACGCTTAAATTGTGAGTTCCCTGTATTGTTAATGTAGTTCAAGTAGGCCATCAATATGTGTCCTATTTACTGATAGGTGCAAAATAGGTGGTGGGAGATCAATCAAAACCCCCTTCCATAAATTACCACGACTTCTAGAAATTATCAAAACTTCACTGGAGTGTCATACATAGTCTTCCCAGCAATGAGTTATAGTCAATAATTCATTCCCTGACTGAGCTGATAACAGGCAGATATTCTAATAATGTGCCAGGATTTACTACTGGACACAGCAGTAAGTAGGAATTTCAATGCAGTGTTAAATGTTATCTCAGTGGAGAAAAGCAATAAAAACAGGACAGAGAGAGGCATCTGGGTACCATGCTTGGATGTTTTAACCCTCTAATTAGAACAAACACGTAGAAAGGTAGTGTTGTTTAAGTTTTCATTCTTTCTTTGAAGCAAATTGTTTCCAGAGTATTGTTCTGTAATGACTTCTCTTGTCCTTATTGTCAGAGAGCACAACAGATGGCTCTGAAAAAATGCTGGAAAGAAAGTCTATTTTATTCTTGAGTTGTTTCCCCAAATTTTAAAATGACTTCGTTTGAATAGTTCCCTTTTAAAGGAAACGTTCCTCTAAAAATTAGCATCTTAGACTAAAGGCCTTCAATATATTTTCGGTGATTTCTTATCAGACAGAGAAATCGACAAATTTGCTTTCTCTGTCAGAATGTTTTGAATCCAGAAAAGAAGTGGTGATTCATCAAGAACAATTTTATTATGAAATTTGATTTATGTTGAGAAATATAAATGATGACGTTATAATGTGTACCTCTGCGTGGAGGGAACACATTTTAGTCAATTGAGTTATCCAATTTTATTATTTAAAAAAAATCCATATTGGTTGTTCTTTTTATGCTAAAAAATTTATGGTGCTGCGTAGAGTAGAAATATGTGTTTTTCAAGTCTACGGACAGCTATGGATTGAACTCACCTAATTCCACCAGGGTCATTCATTACAATTAGACGAATAAACATTATCATGTTTTCATCAACATTTTGTGAGAAAACAGAGACCGGTATTATACTTTAAAATATTATATTTTATTACAAATCTACATAGAGAAAAAAGCTTAATTATATCAGTACTATAATTAAAAGTGACACTAACTAAAGAAGCTGTGGTTTGGGACACTTGAAACTTCTGAATTATTAGCCTTTCTTTTACCAAGAACAGTTAGTGGGAACATAAGAGGGAATGAATTATGTTTTAATGCCTTAGTTTCTCTATCAATAAATGCTCATTTCCATCGTCTTGGAGAGGAACAGTAATTAATGTTGAATGAAATTGCTATTTTCTACTGGCTTTATAATTTTAATATATATTTTTACTAATAACCACCTCCACACATATACAAATGGCCCAGTCATCTACATATTCTCTTTTGTAACTATTACAAAATTAAATTTACCCATGATAAGATTTAATTCGACTTTAATAAGCATAGCTTGTCAACCATTCACAAGATCCTAAAGAACATATAATATACTCACATATACAGTCCGATAATTTATCAGCAATGATATATGCAGAATATCACTTGTGCTTGAATATTGTTGACAGAATTCAGTCCTAGAAGAAGGTAGTGTGAGTAAGCCAAGTAATTCTTCTGTGATATCATCACTATGGAATATATTCATATATCAAGATTTGTTGTAGTTCTGGGGCAGGTTTGGGGGATTTTTAAGGTCCTGTTCTTACCCTAATAAACATATATGAAGAAAGTGATTTCTTGCCACTCTAATAAATGTGACCTTGCTGTATCAGGCAAAATCATGTGTCACAGATGTTATTTTCTTCTTTCCCCTCATCTTCTTTCACCTTTCCCATCATCTCCAGGAGTTTCAAATGTCCTAATCAAGTAGAATAATTAAAAGCAACATCTACATCTTAAATTATATTTCTAATCACAGCAATATCAATGCTGTTTCATTTTCCCCATGATCTTTTAATTATTTTATTGTGATCAAATCAACTTCTTCACTATGCTTTGACATTACCCTACCAAAAAAGAGGCTAGGATAGAACTTTCAAAGTACTGATTAACATAATTTGGTGGGACATTTACCAAATGTGGACATTTACCAAATGTAGGCATTGGGATTGCTTTTTAAAAAAAAAAAAGAAAGAAAGAAAAAGAATGTTCTAAGACAGCAATGACCTATTAATTTATCATGAAACATCTAGTGAGATATTTACAAGAAATTTTGAGAAAAATGAATAAAAGGCGGTCAGTAAGTGTGAAGTATTATTATCAGTATTTAAAGCCTAGCTACGGTTCTTTGAGATGCAGTCTTTCTTTCAGGTAAGGTGAGTTCTCCATAAACCTCTGTGCTTAAAGGCGACAGTGGTCGCTCTGCCTCTACTTACCATGCCATGCCTCCAAGTCAACACCACCACATAAAACACTGGCAGGGACCTAACTGCCATTCCTCCTCCTTGGATTTTCCCGTTACATCTGTCAGTAACTACCTTTCCCTCTTCTTCTTTCCACGCCTTTTACACTTTGGAATTGTCTTAGGCTCAAGCTTTTCAGATTCACTTTGGCCAAACCTTTTGATTTCAAGGGATCTCTGTGATAGGGGCAATAAAGATAGGCAGATTAAAAAAAAAAATCTTCCTAAAAAGGCTGCCTTCAAACACAGTTTTGCATTGACTTTAAAAGATTAAAATATTTTTTCTTGAGAAACATCAAGGGTGGAGGCACTTTGTTAGGGAGGTCATCAAATAATCTGACTGTTTTCTAGGCACGGAAGGCTGAACGTGGGTCTGTGGGGAACTTCTGGCTGTCCACGGGAGATTCTTAGAGAATTGTCACTTGGAGAAGGGAAAGATGATTATGATTGCAGGACTTACATGAGAAGAAGGGAAGGTATGGACACATCATTTTGGGGTGAGTCTGGGGAATGAGGGCTTGATCTAGGATCAATATGTTTCCTGTATTTAATTAGGATTCAGGAAAGAAACAATTTGAGTTTCTCTTTCTTTTCCAAAACAGTGTATTCTTATTTCGCTGTAGGTGAGTAGGCTAAATGAGGAATGCATGATGTCAGCAGAGTTTTCTTGAACTACTGGGCATAATATACTCATCATTACTTTGCATTTAGGCAATTTTACTGTATACCAGGATTATGACTTTGAGCACTGGTTTATATTTGTTTAAGGAATGCCCGAACACACATTTCCCTTATCCATAATGAATTTGTGTGTGTTCACACAGTTTCTGAGAGTTTAGCATCAGTGGAAATAAAGGATTGACATTGCTACCTCATTTAAGCCAGCACTTTCAGACCACGGGTCTTGGGACTCCAAGGAGAGAACTGCCAAACGCAAAGAATGCAGAAATAAAGACTACCCAGAGGTGGCGCTGTGGTTAAAGTACACCTGAATTTTGATTACAGTGAATGTATTTACTTCCTACCCCTCAGAAGAGAGACTGTTAGCCATTAGCGCTTTTGTATTTCTATAACCACAACATCAGCAAATAAAGCTCTCTGGTAACATTCTCTCACTCACTCCAATCTGCCAGGACATGTGTGAAGACCTCACTCCACACACAATTAGAGCCAAAACACTAAAACTACCCTCCTAGGCCACTTCTTGCCTCGAGATCTGTATTCAAAGTTTTATCCATGCTTTTCTCCTTCCTTCCTTCCTTCCACAAAACTGCATGGATGCTTTGGATAATCACTCAGTGATATCCGATGTCTGACTAAATTTCTAACATTTCATTTTAAAATAAAGATTTCCTTTTAGTGTACGTACTTCAGGAAATACCTAGCGTACCACAATTCATTACAGACCTATATATTATGTGTTTTAGTTAAGAAAATCATTTTAGAAAAAAGGACAAATAAAGACCCTTTGGCTCAATTCCTTCGTTTGTAGATGAGAAAATTAAGGGCCACAGCAGGAAATTGACTAGTACATGACAAATCATAACTTAATTGTAGCCTACTAAGATCTTGTGTCATCTCGTTTTGATTATTATAAATTATTAACAAATTGAAACTGAACCAGGGAATTAAAATGTGTGCACTATTTGTTTATGGGGTTCCTTTCCTCATTTGGTTTAATTGAGTTTTCTTTACTAACCTTCAAGGAACATTACATCTTTTTAAGATGGCCTTCTTTAATCACGCCCATCTGCAGCTGTTTTCTGCACAGGGCATTTTAATTACTATTATACTTTAAATCATTTTTAAAAAAATATTTCTCATATGTGCACAAAGTGACTTGATCATAAAAATGCAATTTTAAATACCAATCAATAAAAGTCGTTTAATTTTGAGGTGCTAGAAATATAAAGAAATGACTATTCTAATTGGTATTTAAAATGTCCTCTGCTTGGTGTTACGGGCAATGATTACTGTTTCTTTTGCAGCCTTAATTCTGATGGTTTGAAAGACAGAAATCCCCCAAACAGACACTAAAACCGTAGATGTTTAACAACTGCGTTGTCTAGCCGGATTCTTCTGCAGGTCCCTTTCCTCAATCCAGCAGTACTGTATGTAATACAATATGAAAACTTGTCCCACAAGGCTGGTTTTACTTAATGATACTTAGCAGAAGGGCTTTGCACTTTCATGATAATTTCCACCAGAAAAATCTCTCTGGAACTTACTACTAATAATCAGACCTAATATTAGCCTCAGATCAGAGATTTATTAAACCTATTTGGCAGAGTAGATAAAGTTGAATGACGAGGTATTCAAGCATCTAGGCTGAGCTTGGGCCCTGGAAAGAGACTCAGGCTAGCACCCTAAAAGCATTCCTCAACAGTTAAATTTATACTAGACGTGACCTTTCTTACTCCCCAGAGGCTGCGAGATTGAGAATGTTGCAATTACTTCTATTGCTTTCAGGGGCTATGAGAAATCAGGCCTCATCCTCCACCATGGGGTGGATAGAGAGAGGGCAGCACTTCCTCCCTGAAGTTTCCCTCAACTTCCCAAGTAAATAAAGGCTGTGATCTTTCTATCAACAACAATTGACAAATATCCAGGAAATGCCTATGAGGCTCTTGGTTTGTACTCGGGCTCATGGGGAGAGGAGGGCTAAGTGGGCAGTATTTAAGAACTACTGATTCTGTCTTTCCCTTGTTAACTGAACTTCCACTAAGGCTCATCAATCTCGAGCGCCGTGAATTAAAAAACAAAAACAAAACCTCTTCTGCGCGTGTGTGAAGTCCACCGCCCTAAGATTTCGGGAAGACTTTTCTTCCCAAACAGGAAGAGACCCATTTCTGAGAAAGACGTGAAGTTAAGTTTGCTCTGGGGCTCTTGTCGGCGCGAGGGGAGGGCAAGCCCCGAGGGGTGGGGGGGCGGGTCCCCAGGGCCTCCCGCGAGCAGGGAGGGCAGGAGCGGCACCCCGCGCCTCGGCTCGCGAGCCCGGGCCGCGGCGGGGTCTCCGACGCCCGGGTCTCTGCAGCCCACCTGATTCCGGTCCTTCCCTTCCCTTCCACGGCCGGCTCTGCCGCCTCCCTGCCTCCCCCGCCCCCAGAGTCTCGTTTCAGTCATCCCTTTGTCCTTTCCCGGATTGGCAGGTTTTATTATTCCGCCTGAACAATCCGGCCGCCCAGTGGCTGAGGGTCGCTGACGTCGGCGGCAGAGCCGGGGAGTAGTTGGGATTTTGCTCTGTCAGTAACACATGTGTAAGCGCCGCGGAGGGAGCGAGCGAGCCGGCTAGAGGCCAGCGCCGCCGCCGCCGCCTCCTCCTCCTCCTCCGAGCCGGGCAGCGGCAGCCGCAGCAGCAGTCCCGGCAGCAGCCCCGGGCAGCGGCGCAGGCTCCAGCGCGCCGGGCCCCAGCCGGCCGCGGCTCCCCGGCTCCCGGCTGCGCCCGCCTCCCGGCCTCCGCACCGGCCGCCGCCGCTCCGGGGCTGTTGTTTCTGCGGCTGCTCCCCGGCCGGAGGGGCAGGAAGCTCGGCCGAGCGACCGCCGCCGCCGCCAGCCCCGAGCGAGCGAGCGAGCGAGCGCGCGGGAGGGAGGAAGGCGGTGGAGGAGGAGGAGCGGGAGGCGCGCAGGCGGGGGCGGGGGCCGTCGGGAGGGGGAATATACAAAGTGAAGCCACATTGCCAAACTTGCAGCAGCGATTGCAGCAGTTGCTGCCGCTGCGCCGCGCCTGAAGCCGCGCCGCGCGGGCCGAGGGCTCCTGCAGCTGGTCGCGCGGAGCCGGAGGCGGAGGAGAACGCCGAGGACTGAGACTGACACTCCTGCTCTCGGCCGCCTGCCACTTACGCGGGGCCCCCCAACCCAGCCTCAGAGCAAGGCGTTTAAAAAAAAAAAAAAAGCAGCCCTTAGCCCCCTCCTCCCCTTTCCTGCTTCTGCGAGAACATCCCCCCCCTCCCTCCAGCTCCGCCAGCCAAGGCGCCCCTTCCTTGGAAGCCCAGCGGCTTCGCTCGCTTTTCGCCGCCGCCGCCTCTCGCAATATTGCAATATAGGGGAAAAGCAGGTAAGGGGATGGCTGGGGAGCCGCGGGCAAGGAGGGGGGAGAGGGAGGAGGGGGCCGATTTGGGCCAGGGCTGTTTTCTTTGGCTTCCTTCCCTTGACCGTCCCAAATTGCAAGTAAACAATACGTCGGCTTAGATAATGCGCGAGTCTGAAACTACCGAGGCCGGCCTGCGAGCTTGCACGGAGGGCAGCCAGCCCCGGGCAGCCAGCTTTGTAGCGGTTCCTGCTTACAAAAGGGTTCTTCTTGGAGACGGGGCTGGTGGGGACCTTGGAGGGGGGTGGGGATATTTTCAGTTCCTAAGGGAGAGGCAGGAGGTGCTTAAATGAGGGCTTAAGTATGAGAAGTAGTGTGGGGGAAATAGTCACGACCCCCCCCAGCCCCCCAGTAAACACTATTTTTGAAACAGTGGCAGAAAGGATCTAAGTGAGCAGGATTCAGTATTGCTGGTTCTTTTCAAAAATTCCTCTTGGCTTATAAGTCTTTTGTTCCAATCCAGGAGAAATCCGGTGAATCACCTAATTAAAATCAAGACATGAATTAAGCATCCATTTTTGTACTACAAATTGCCAGCGCTACGTTTGTCCCTCCCCTGGTCTCCATTAAAAAACACCAGAGACGTTGTTAAAGAGGGGCAGATTTTGCCTCTAGCTGCCAGTTCTGCTTTCTATTTCACTGACTATCCCAGGACCTAAATTGCTTGGCTATGTAATTACTAGAGTATAAGCCTATTTAACTTAAAAGCTTTCTTTTTTTTTCCAACTCTAAATGAAACTTGATGAGGGCCCGTCCTTAGTTATCAGGGGAGTCAGTTTCTGGTCAGTCCTCTTGATTCATCTCTTTTAGATTTAATCAGCATTAAGGTATTGCTTGTCCTTAAGAGCTTTAGCTAATGGGGTTACTGGATGCTTTTCTCAGTGTAATGTTTCCTTTTCAAAAAAATATACATATATATTTACCTCTCACCAAAGATGGGGGCGGGGAAGAGCTTGGAATCTCCTCCCTCCCTCTCCCCTTTTAAAAAGGAATTCGGAGCGATTAAAACGTTGGGGGAAACAGTTTAAAGACCTCGGGCAGGAAATGCAGATTCATTTGGGTTAGGGCTGAAATTGTAACAAAAAGCAATTCCTCGAGTAAATGCATCAGATAAATCAATTTACATAAAGGTATGATGCATTCGGATAAATGCAATGCTAATGGGTTTTAGAGTGGTCCTGTTTCCAAAGTCTCAGGGTTTTGTTACAGCTTAATTGGTGCAGTTCTTATTCTGGTTTATTGTGCGGTCACTGGACACACGTTCCGGGACTCTTTCGGAGGAAATGTGTTTAAAGTCGGCCTATTTAAGGAACCCGAGTCCTTGTTTCGTTCCCTTCCCCTGGTTTTTTTTTTTTTTTGCAGCAGCCAAGTTGGGCCGGGGACAGGCAAAGTTCGCCCTCTCCCTTCTGAGGTATCAGCTGAATGTCTTGAGCAGATAGCCGGGAGCCTCGGGGGGAGCCTACACTCTCGGCTTACAGAGGACAAAGACAAAACAGGCTGCTTAATTGGCAGTAAATAACTTGATCTTTTTATAGAATAAGTGACTGGAGGAACACTAGGACTTTATTGGACTCAGGATTGGAGGCAACAAATTAATCGGTTTAGGCTAAGCTTTATAAATTGATTCCTATATTATACCCCAGTTGCTTCTCGTGACATTCATTAGAAAGAGTGGGGCATTTTTAAAAGCAGTTTTTGGTGACAGCAGGACTGGCTCGAATATAACTTGTGCGTCCTTTAATAGTGCCTTCTCGCATATTATCTGTAACGCCCCCCCTCCCCCCTTTGGAGGAACAAAGCTTTAGCATTTAAATTGCCGATCAAGGGCAGATTAGTGAGACCAAAGTGGAGAGTGTTTGTATAGGAAGTTAACAGGCATCCTAAAGTTCAATGATCTATTATTCTTGCCTGTGTCCTGAAAACCCAGAGAAAACACTCATTGATCTTCAAAATGAAATGAGATTTGGAACAATAATGGGAGATGGCGGTCACCACAATGGCATGTGAAAGGTGCTGTTTAAAATACGAAAAACCAGTTTCGCAACTTTACACACCGCACCCCCTCCCTCGCGTCCCCTCGCCTCCCCTCCCACCACCACGCTCTCCCTCTGCCGGTTCCTTCCTCCCTCCTTTTCAGAAAACCGAACTATTTCCAACTTGTGAACTGCAGCTGCACTTCCCAGGGCAGAGCTCGGGAGGGAACGTGGCTCCGGCGGGGGCCGCCTCCCCGCTCCCCTCGGGTTGCTCCCGGGGCTCGGCTGGGGCCGGGGAGGGGCCGGGCGCGGCGGTGGGTGGGTTTGACCCTCATTTGCTGGAGGCGGGCGGCAGAGAAGGGAGGAGGGGGCAGTGGGCGGAGGCGGGGGCTGGGAGGAGGCGCCGCGAGGGGTGGAGCGCGCCGCCGAGCCTCGCTCTCGGAGTTTTGACAGTACCCAAGCTGAAATTGTCAGCGGCGGCGAGCGCTGGAAAGTTGAGAGGAGCTCGTGGCCCCAGAACAAAGCTTGAGAAAAGTAAACAGGCGGCTGCTGCCGGCTCTCCTCCCTCCTTCCCTCTCCCCCTCGCCCTCCTGCGCGCCGTTGCCCTGCTGCTTCCTTCCAGCAGCTCTGGGGGGGGTGGGGAGTGTGGGGTGGGGGGAGTACGGCTTCGCTCTCGCGCGCGGCGATTGCTACTAACTTTTGCATCGCCCCTGTTTTGTCTTTCTCTCCCTGTCCCCTTCCCGCCCTCTGCAGACCATGGTGAATCCGGGCAGCAGCTCACAGCCGCCCCCCGTGACGGCCGGCTCCCTCTCCTGGAAGCGGTGCGCAGGCTGCGGGGGCAAGATTGCGGACCGCTTTCTGCTCTATGCCATGGACAGCTACTGGCACAGCCGGTGCCTCAAGTGCTCCTGCTGCCAGGCGCAGCTGGGCGACATCGGCACGTCCTGTTACACCAAGAGCGGCATGATCCTTTGCAGAAATGACTACATTAGGTAAGACTTGGCTGCTTTCCTTGAGATGGGTGAGCGGAGCAATGGCAAGGCCAAAGGTTACCAAGGGTTTTAAGGAAGGGAACAGGGTACCTATGAGGATACGTTGTAATCTTCGCCTCGAAAACCTGGTTGGTCCGATTTAAGGGGCTCGAGAAGCATGTGTTAATTTTCAATTTTTAATAGTAAATTCACGGCAGAAGCCGTACTAAGTAAAAACTCTATCCATCTGGTGGGACCGGGCCCTTAGGTGTGCCAAGGTTGGGCGCTCTCCTTACCAAAATTTTAAGTGGTCTGCCCCATCTGGACCCTCAGCTAAAAAGTAGGAGTCAGGCTGCTACCTTAAAGAAAGGTAGGGACCTACATAGAAACTCAGGGACAAAAGATAGCCTTACAAATGAGTGTAGTTAGTGAGAAATGATTTGCCTATGGTGATGGCTAATTATATTTACATAAGCACTTTTAAAGTTTTTTGAGTGCAAAACTGTGACGCATTCTTTGTGCTCCTTGTGAAAAATGCTGATTACCCATCAGTTTAAAAACTTGTAATTCTTCTCACAGTAAACTCCCTCCTTCTGTCCCCACCCCCCAACAAAACAAAAAACCCTTAGTGGTAGTGTTTTTCTTTGTATACTGTTACTTGGAGGCTTGTAATGCTCAGTGTTAGTGTGTGGTTTGTGATGTAGAATTTGCAGGTTTTTCAATTGAGGAGAGTTCAGATTTTGGGTTTTTGTTGTTGTTGTTTGTATCACTACCCTTGATCCCTAAAAGATTTAGGAAAAGAGGCTATAGAATTATACTAATCTTGCATTTTAAAGCAATGTATAGGAACATTCATATGCTCGTGTAAGCAGTCTTTTCCAACAAGTTTCAGTGCAATTAATGGAAAGAATTCAGGAGGTCAGGTGCCTATAGGATCTTTTCAGGTGAACTCAAGCTACTTAAACTCATTAATTTGAAAGGAGGCATTTGAAGGATTACACATTTAATTTGAGTAAATGGTTTGATAGACTGATGCACATGAATGCTTCTAGAAGGTGTTCTGTTTCAACATCCAGTAATTAAAAAAAAAACAACAAAAAACCCACACGCATACCGTTGATACTAGAGAACCGCTGATACTAGAGAACCACTCACTTTTATGAAGAATTGCATTCTAGTTAAATTTCTGTCCTCAATCTTTTTCTTTATAGAATATTGGTAGAAAATGTTGCTCTCTTCAAAGCGGGTGAATCAGTGGATGAGGTATTTTGTACAAAGTTTAGTTCCATTGTGATTCCCTCAATTCTGCATCTAAAAGTGCAAAAGATCCCAATACAGTTCAGAGCTGAGTATGTGTATGTTTACCCCGGTAATATCATTAATCTAAAATGATGGTGTAAAATGACATTTGGTTATTCCGATAATGCAACCTATGTCCACTCTGCTGGCATCCTCGATCAGCCAAGTAAAAGAAATATAGGAAGGGAGAGGGCTTTTATTTTTAAATTAAGATGGCAGCATTAATTTCACTAAGTTCTTTTAGAAGTAAATGTTGGAAAATCGGCAGGAGCATGGGTGTAATGCTTTTTGGTCCTCCTTCCAAGCGATGCCATGAGCTTTGACAGTATTGTAATTAAATAGAGAGCAAAACTGGTAAGAAGGCAGGGTAGCTTAAAGTGCAAAAATTGACAGTGCTGTTCAGATGTTGTGAATGGCACAGATTCACCTCGTCTCCAAGTGCTTTCAGAAAGCCCTCGCTTCTGATTACCACTAATTAAAAAGAAGATGGGTCCACTTGCATTCCCTCAAGACAAGTTTAGGCAAGTGGCTTTCTGGGAATCGTCTCCTTTCCCTGTTCTTGGGACCAAATATAAATGCCCATTTAGTGTTTTCAACTGGCTTAATGAAGCAATGGAGGATGTGTGCCCAGCCCCGCACCTTAATTAATTGGGTCCGTATTCTCATTTTCTTTTTTCCTCTGATTTTGAAAACTGGAGTCAGGCTTGCTCTTGAACTAGATGCTATCCTGAGAATCCTAGACCTCTCCCGGGAGAGAGGAGTTCTAGCTCAGTACCAAATTGACCATGGCCTCCCACTCTGCTCAGGGCTCTTCAGCTGCGGAGCCCCCCTCTGCCCCCCACCGCAGGCTGAGGAATCTCTGAAGTCTTCCTTCAGAGTTCCCTCCCTCTGCCCATCAAGATGCCAAAAGGGTGGGAAGGTGAGGAGGCGCGAGCGGTCCTTTTCCTCTCAGCTACTCCTTCCCCAGTCTCCCTCCTCCACCCCAGTCCACTTGTTGGAGGAGCTTTGAATTCTGCAAGGTTGGCCACGGTAGAGCGGAGTAATCCGCTTGCCAGACGCCAGGTGAAGGGGATCCTTGGGCTCCTCTGCCCGATTGTGACCACGGAGCGATCTATTAAGGGGCTTTAAACTGCCTGACTTTGAGGTGTGATCTTTTGAAAACTACCAAGATGTGGCTAAAAAGCTGCGAGGAAAGCAGGGCCGGGAGGTGGTGGTGGTGTGTTGGGGGCGGGGGGAGACACTGCTTTTCCCTAGTCCCCTCCCCCTGCATTGACCCAGTGTCGATTGGGCAGAACTGGTCCTTTGCCTCCTCTCCCTCCCAAGATTTCAGATAAAGCGGCTGCCTTGCTGCAGCGAATCCGCACAATTAAAAGCTTTAATTAGTGGCTCCTCCATTTTCTTAGTTCTGATGGGCTTTATCTAATGAGATCTGGTCTCTGGCTTAGATCTGCTCCGAATGACGTGTCCGCAATGAATGAGAGCTGCGTCGCAAACAAAACATTTAATTAACAAAATTGGCCTCTAAGAGAGGGAGGGAAAGACTGGGGGTGGGTGGGTTGTGGAGGGGAAGGGGGAGGGTGGATCTTAAAGGGGCCAACAACGGCTGCCCACCCCCGCTCCAAAAGTCGGCGAACCTTGCAATTGTCCCCTCTCCCCCTACCCCCAGCTTCCGACCCCCCGGCTCTATCCGAGCGCCACCAAGTAGCTTTCGAAACTCTGTTTCTCTTTCCTCGAACCCTTCTTCCTCCACCCCCGTACCCGGCCCGAAGACTGGCGCGGAAAGTGCAGCGAGAGGAGGAAGTTCGGAGACCGACGGGTGGGGCCCCAGGTCCGGGGAGGGCGAGGAAGCGCACCGGAAGCCCGGGTGGCGGTCCTCGGCGAGCCCTTTCTCGCTTGGGCCCTGCCGGGGCCGGGGGAGGGCCGGGGCCGGCGCCGCCCGAGGCCGCGTTCGAGGCGTCCTAGGGCCGGCGGCCTCGGGCCCGCGAGGGGGCGAGCGCAGGGCGGGAGCCGTGCGAGCCTTCGCTCTTTCTTTCCCTGGGCTCCGCTCGGGCGTTCACGTGGCGCCCGCAGCCGCAGTGAGCGCCGCGCGGCCGGGGGTGGGGGGTCCCGGGCGGGGGGACCCGTGGCGCTTGGTGGTGGAGGGTGTGTTTGGGGAGGGGGTAGCGTTAGGAACGGAGGCGCCGCCAGACAGCGAGTTCATTTCCCTGGTAATCAACAGCAAGCTGCTATATTCAGAGAATGCTGTCCCTTTAATTGAACAGGCTAGGTAATTAAATGGCACTTTTCCAATAGGACGTGCTAGGTAAATCTAATAGTTGGTTATTTAATATCACTTTGAAGTCTGCCCACTCAAGCACAATGACAGCACAGGAGCATGTGAACTATTAGCTAGGAAAAAAAAAAACCCAGGATCTCAAAAATTAATTAAATCGCATGCAATTTAGGGGGAACGTTTATCTTGATTTGTCATAACAGAATTAATTCAAGGCCTCCAATTCACTTGGGGGCAGATCTGTTACTCTGAATTAACCAAGCGTAATTTGGCTGATTTTTTTTTTTTCTCCCTCCCCTCTCTAATGCAGCAATTGCGATTATTCACAGCCCCCCTCTTAAGTATCAATAGCTTCTGGTGCTTTTAAGGTGCTTGGTCTCTAGTTATTCCGAAGTACCTTTAATGGACTTGGCTCCAGGCATAATTTCTGGGTTGCATTTCTTTGTTACATTTAATATAGCTGGTGCAGAATTTAGATTAAATATAGGAACCTGCTGGAAAACCAATTGCTTCTAGATCAGTAGCTGTGGATGTGCATTTTTCTCCTCAGATAGGATGCTGATATTTACTTGCAGGTACAAATGTATGCCTTTCAGCCATACTTTCAGAAACGCACCTCTCCTTGCCTGAAAGCGGTTTAGAAAACACAGGTAGTGCACCATATTGCGTGTATTTGGCCTGAAGTAATAATGCAGTTGAAAATAAGCCCACCTATTGGTCATTGAAGTTACTAAAAGATGCTAAGCATTATTACTAAACTAAAAATACGACTTGCTGTCCGTCTCTTTATGTCAGCAAGGAGAGTTGGAGCGGAGCTGGCGAGAGCAGTACTAACACTACGTGGTGTTTTTCATATAGGAGCAAAGCACCTTTAGAGTACAGGGGTTTGGTGGGATTTCTTCCCTTTTCCCTTTTCCCCATATAAGGAACCTCTTGATGTTTGTGATTGATTG
>CM052900.1:100863038-100878038 GCA_028534135.1 Potos flavus | reverse complement strand
TTTAAGGCTGATTTTTTATCATTTTCCCTTACGCAAATTTATGGCACGAGTTTAAATGTATTTTCCATTTCTTTATTAAGTAAATGTTAATTCTATCAAAATAGGCACACTTTTCTTTGTTTAATTTACTTATATGGGAAGCTACCTAGCATACCATCTTAAGAACAGAAGTCTAATTTTTTTTATTCCAAAAGAACCCGTCACCATCGATGAGGCATTTCAAGCTTCGTTAAGGAATGCCAGTACATATAAATACTTAAGATTTTTATGGTTTGAATTGTAATGAAGTGAATCTATAGGGCAGAGTTGAGAAAAATGGATAGGTAACATAAATATTTTGAGATAACCATTTCAATTTAGAGGCAAGGCCATTTGCAGTTCTACTTGGGAGCAAAAAAACCCAAAACAAAACAAAAAGGCAAGAAAAGAAATGTGCTAGGAATAAAACGGTTGATCTCTTCCCCGTCCCCTCCCATGTAAAAGCGTAGTTTTTTGCAAGTTTGTTGCTGGTTTTATACCATTTCTTTCCCTGACTTAACAAAGCATAAGAAATGATTATTGCGGGTCACCACCGTCAGCATGAGGATTCAGGGAGGTGGGGACAAGATGGAAAATGTAGCCATGTGCAGTGCTGCATGCAGGCACTAGCCATGTTCGCTGGGGACTAAGTGCAAAGGGCGCGCAGCGAGTAGGAGCAGGGTCTCCCAGTGCTGTCTCCTTGGGTACAAGATGATGTAAGTGGAGAGGTTTCAGGGAGGAAAGCTGCAGGAACATCTGGTTTGCATGTTTTATAAGATTGCATGTATTGTGCCTTTCAGATGAGTCTTCTGTCTTGCACACCTTTTTCAGGGTGGGAGAGGTAGTAGGATGTGCGATTTGGAGCACAGAAAGGAGTAGGCAACCGGAAAGAACCAACCGGTATATACCTCCTCAGTGTTGGAAGCCAAAAATAGACAGGTGGCCTTCAAAAATTAATAGCTCTTAAAAGGCAGAGGGAAGTATAACTTAAGGATATGTTCTTGCCAGACATTGGTAAGAAGCTGTGTTTTGGGGTAATGTTAATTAAGAACATTTCCCTGTTGGCACAAATGTCTCACATGTTTGCCCTCGGTGCTCAGCTCACCGCGAGCACAGTCAATTGACAAGGTGGTTTTTGTAAATAAAGGTTTTGGGCAAGCCGAACGTGGTCCAGAGAGATATTAATGAGAGGGCAAGGGGAAGAGGTAACGAAAATACACTTCCTGGTGGAATGTAAACTGCTTTTTTGGACCTAGCGAATGCTTTACAATTATTTTCCCAAAACCCTGTGGTGTTTCCTTTCTGAAGGACATGAGATGGGGAGAAATGACAAACTGCCCCACTTTATTATTTTCTTCCCTCTCCTCAGTCTCCATATTTTTGGTAGGGAAAATTGGACATCGATTTGGCCATTTTCCTTCCATTCACTGAACCAATTACATTTTTAGTGCGTGATAGATAATAAATATGGCCAAGCGTCCTGTGGCTTAAAAGTAATGAGTTGATTGTTTGTACACCCCTACTTTAAAGGCAGCTAATTGTATAGAAAGTATAGGTCTCCATCATCTGGTCCCTTTTAACTTTCATTGTCCTAAAATTTGTTGCCAGTGTCTGGGATGTGCGGTTCAGCTGTTGTTCCACATCATTGCCTTTGGTATATTCTGAGAAAAAAATAATTTTTGAGTTTATAAATCCTGTAGTGTCTTGAGTGAAATCTCAGATCACTGGTGTTCAAGGATCTACAAAATTTTATAGCCTATATCATTTAAAGGAGGCTGGGCTGTCCTCAGGAGAATATTGCCTTCTAGAGAGTTACGTAAATACAACCAGGAATTGTGGCTAATTTTCTTTTCCCCCCTTGTTTTTGCCTGCTCTGGAATTCTTTCTTCCACTCGAGAGTGGCTGTTCCATCTAGAATTCTCAGCACTTTTCAGTAAAATATGAGCTCCCATCTCTTTGGTTGGAGGAAAATTTAGCAAGTGTTCTAGTTTACATATCACTCCGCAATTCCCCCGTAGTTACATAATTGGTGTTGTGTGTGTCCATTGTAGAGGACATTTGATGCTCATTTATTAAATATGCTCGCTGGCTGCCGCCGCATCTTTGTTCTGGACAGACAAATTACCTTTCTCACACTGAGCTTCCACTCTGGGGAATTAAGCCTCTACCACTTTAATTAGCTTGGAAGTGGGGGGTTGCAGTTCCTAATAGACTTCAGGCTTTTAGTAAGTTAGGGAAAGGGTGAAACGAGAACTTCCTGGGAAGCCCAAAATGTCATTTAAAAACCATAAAAAGCTAATATATATTATTTCATTTTGGTAATTGCAAACAGATTGTATTTGACGACTGTGTGGCTTATCATTTCTAACTTAGACATGAAAGTTAGACTTCCCTGGAACTATGTTTTTTAATTGAGCACAAGTCATTAACATATTACATATGTTTGATTCATATATTTACAATATTTATGTAACATTAAGTGAATAACAGGAAATACTAAGTGAAAAGTAGTACCTGAGTATTTGTACGTATGTGGGTGTGTATGTATGTATATATGTATACTGTATATATATATATATATATATATATATATATACACACACATACACACACACACACACACACACGAATTCAGACACATAGCTTTAGGTTGAGGACATCGGTGAATAGATGTCATATGGGGAGATCAGAATGATCGCTGCCAGTATTTGTTTAGCTTTTATTTATTTATTTTAAAGATTTTATTTATTTATTTGACAGAGAGAGAGAGAGAGAGATCACAAATAGGCAGAGAGGCGGGCAGAGAGAGAGAGGGAAGCAGGCTCCCTGCTGAGCAGAGAGCCCGATGCGGGGCTCGATCCCAGGACCCTGAGACCACGACCTGACCCGAAGGCAGAGGCTTTAACCCACTGAGCCACCCAAGTACCCCTTGTTTAGCTTTTATTACATGTCAGGCACTGTTGAAAGTGCTCTATACATATTATGTAACCCTTATAACAGCCTTATTATCCCCCACTTTAGAGATGAGGAAACTGAGACACAGTAGCTTTGCCAGAGGTCACACAGTTGAGCATATTAAGCCAAAACTTCCTTGCGGGGCCCTCGGCTCTGAATGTGCATTTGAGATGCTCCTACTAGGCAAGATGTACTTCATTCTTTTCAGAAAGAAACTTGCTTTTAAGAGAGTTAAGCAGTTCATCGTAGAACTTTCCACCGGAAACTTTCTGAAAGTCCATTTATTGTCTCATTTTCTCTGCTAGTAAAACCGCAGAAAATGTTATGCTTTAGTTCTTCGCTGCCGGAGTAAGGAGCGTAGAAAGCCTCCATCAAGTCACAGTTGGAAAGTAATCTAATAAAAGAAGATTAGTGAACGTAGAGGAGACAAAAGCAGTCATGTTTGAGTTTAATATCTCAAATTTAGCATTTTAGCTAAGATGCCCGTTTTTATTTCTTGCAGGTCTGCTAAAAGGTCAGAGTAATGCAGAATGCGTGCCTTCATCTCAGATTTTGTTCATCACAGGTGGATCCCATGTGTCTTCAGTAGACAAGTCACCTTTGTAGCTAGCACCAGTGCCAGCTCCATGCATTGCACCTTCTTTAGTCTTGATTGCCCTTCCCGCATTTATTGGTGTATTAAAATGACTGAATATGAACATTAAGGACTCCATGAACCTGGGCTAATGGGAGACTGTAGAGAAAATGAAAAAAGATCCACCAGAGGACATCTTTGGGGGGGGGAGGGAGCTGGGGAGGAGGGAAATGACTAATGAAGCTAATTAAAAGAAGCATTCAAATCTGCTTTCTACCCTCATTAACAATTAGCAGGGCACTGGCCAGAGTTTGTACCCTGTGTTTTACCTTAACAACATTCTATTTGCTCTTTGTATATTTAAGTGTTGTAAGGAAATGTGTTTCAATCAAAACTGAACATGAGATAAAGGAAAGATGTGGCTTTTGTGATATTCTATCACAAACACTTTTATTGTATCTCTGTAAAATACAATGTATGTATGCATGTAAGTGTTTTCGTCCTAATGTTGCTACTTCCATGGCAAAGGAAAAAAAAAGAACGAAAAAAAAATTGGAAAAAAAAATCAGGCTCATAGCAGCTACTGTGTAGAAATTTCCCCCTACTTCTAATTTGCTGAATGAAGAAAAAAATCTTTTATTTGTGATATTTTCAGAGACATTTGCTCTAGTATGGTGTATTTAAATAATAAAAACTTAAAAGAAAAAATATTCGATGGAGTTTGGATTTAAACACTGCTTTTTCTCTTCTGTATTGGAAAAAAATCAGTAGTTTTTTTGTTTGATACCAACTTCGCTTTAAATCTTAGGGGTCGAGGGAGGTGGTGTGTATATTTATTTAGCTCTGGGCCAATAAGGTTTTCTTCGAATTACTTAACCATGCCGTTTTTGGCAGGGCTACAAAGCGATGTTTCTAACGGAGTCCTTTCTATAAGTTCAGAATATTCTGGTAACTTAAGCACTTCATTACACTTCTATATCACAGTGAATCTTTTGTGTTTATATATAAATATTTGTTCGATTCTTCAGCTATTCCATTGGTTCTTTCCTCCTCAATAGGAAAGCCTTGGGTATGGATGAAAAGCATGCTAAAGACTGTGGCATAACCGTCCTGTTCTCGTCACCAAGGTTCTGGCTTTCAAAGGAAATAGCATTTTTAAACCATACCTGTACATACTGGCAAGTTTCTTTGGTCGTTAGGGACCCAGAGCTCTTCACATGTCTACAGACATCTTCGGTGGGTCAAACAGCCATTTCCTGGTGACCTTCTAGACTCCCGTGGTCTGCTGTATGATTTGTTTATTTTGTTTTGCTCTTCTACTCCTCTGTGGGCTCTGCCTTTCCATATGTCTGGGGTAGGATTTGGCTTTCACTTAGTAGTCATCTTGAGATACTCAGTGGCTAGTTCTGGGCTGTAGCGTGTCCCCAACAGCGCCTGCGTCGTGTGCGGTGGTCTCCTGTGGAAAGCATGTGCAGGTCAAGGACTCGGGGGGGCCCAGGGCCAGTGTTAGAAAGAGGGAAAAATCAAAGAAGCTGCACTGCCAGGCTTGGGAGCGACTCTCAACTACAACTTCGATCACAGGTTCCTGAAACCAGGCGTGCTGTGTATAATGCTACTTTAAATATCCTTTCTAAAAATGGCATTTGTTGTATTTTCTCTTGTTCCAGAAAAGCTCCCAACGTAGACCTCTCAGAACAGGTTATAGAGAGAGGTCTAGCTTGGTTCATCTCAACTAGCAGTCAGCTTCCGTTTGGGATCTTCTGCTCTCAAAGGCTCCAGTCCGGGAGGAAAAAAATCAGTTGCTCAAAACTATGAACCTCCTGTAGGAGAATCGAAAGGTAGAGAGTTAAAGTGAATAGTTCTATTAGAGTTTTGTGAAACGAAAATGCAAGGGGAAAAAAAATTGAACAAAATCACAGACATAACAGTATCTGTTTGAGTTAAATCCTTGGAGAATTTCTAGGAACTAGTTCTGGTTCTTCCATTTTTTTTTTTTTTTTTTCCTTTAAGATACTTTAAAGGACTGTGGACTCTTCAGGACAGAAAGGGGGAGATGTGTTAATAAGAACGCAACCATCCTCTCTATTCTTTTTGGCATAAGCACTCATGTCCCATATAGTGCAGAAATTCAAAGGGGCTAGTTAATAACTTAGTAAGTAATACAGTGTGGCATTTGGTGATGTGGAGAGCTCAGGTCGTTAAAGACTTTAAATGAACTATTATATGGCTGATTCCTCAAGCACTGCTGCATATTTAATAACGAGCTTCTAAAAGCATTTCTTAAGTTGCAGACCTATAAGATTACAAATGTCACTCATGTTAGTGTAATCCACATGCAAGTGATGAAGCCTTCTCTTTGATGTGCTAAATTGGAGAAGGACTAATGGAGCTATGAATATACAATAGAACATATTTAAGTAGTAGTCTTGCTTTAGGTAAAACACTTTCTTGAAACCAGAGGCATTTCAGACAATAAAACCCGGCTCTAATGGGGATGCTCTGTGTGGATAGAGAGCTCCTAAAAAACACTCAGGTTTATTCTGATGTGAGCGGTGATTGTGTTCCTCCCCCGACCCCAACGTGGCTTAGAAAGAAAAAAAAAATCCAGCAGCTTGTTCACCTTTCATCCATTGCATTTGTGATGTTAGTGAGATGTACTCCATTCTTTTGAAAGGACTTATTTAATATTAACCACATCATAGAGCAAGATGGCCTCCAATCCCTATAAGCAAGTGCAATTAAATAAAAGCAAATGTTACTGACCCCTGCTGAACTCCTGATAAAAAAAATGTTTATGATAACATATAAATGTCTCAATCGTGCAAATTGTCACTCTTGCTAATGAAACAATTTTGTAAAAAGATTGTCCTCTGAAAGGGTTTAATGGTTTTTTTTTGCTTATCTGTCTACTTAGATTTACACATCCTGAAAGGCAGGAGAGCCCAGAAGAAGCTTTTCCAAACCAAATCGTTTGCCACAAGAAACTATTTCCAGCTCTTCATGATTTATTAGGAAATAGTTTAACATGGGCTGTAGTGTCTTATAAAAATGAGAAAACGGTCACACCGAAATGAAGCCTGTGAAATTGTCATCCTCTTACCATTAACTGTATTTAAATTCTTTCTTTTGCTCTTATTAACACTGATATTTGAAACAACTAATCATCTAAAATGAAGCTCTTAAATTAAATGGCTTTAAATGTCAATATAGTAAGATTCTAATGTGTACTACTATTTATATAAAATATTTCTTAGGGCCAATAAAATATACCACAGTGAGTCCAAGAGCTATATATCAAGGCACCAGTGAAAAGTTAGTTTCCCTGTGGCCTAAATAATTGCATTTAAATTGAGAAGAGGTTGTCCAGAGACCCCTTCACCAGGACATTCCATCTCCTGGGTGCTCCTGCTCCCAAGACTCCCTTTGGGAGGTCGTGGGAGACACAGCGTTTACAAGTCGATGTTACTCGTCACTTTGTTACTAAGACTCACCTATTGTCAGTCCAGCCAAGTCACAGAAATGCTTATTGCAGTTAAATAGCGATTTGTTTCCATGAAACTGCAATTAAAGTATTACTGAGCAGCCATTTTAGATTGGCAATGCTCTGAACGCATGCTAAACAGACAGCACCTCCCACTTGCAGAGCCCGAGACCCGACTAGCAGCAAAGGGGAACACATTCCCATGTTGGGTGTCTAGTTAAGAGGCATCTGTAGCCCTTGGCTCCCATCGTGACACGCTGAGAGCAATGACAAGTCAGGGCCGATTTTCGGAAGGTGAACTTGCAACTTAAGCTCAAGTGAATACCATTTTCAGTTGTACCAGAAGTGCTTTATGCTGGTAGATAGGTGCCGATGTCCTAGAGGGAATGTTTTCGAGTTCAGATTGATTCTGCGGAGAATGGACTGCAACTCGGAGGCCTCGGGCCAATCATGGACTGCAGGTCCTGACATGTCCCAGCTGTGTAAACAGGGCCATTCTAGCTCCTAAATCGCAACTAATAAAGCAGAGGATGAAAATCAATTGATTCTGTTATAAGTACTTTGAATGACACTAGAAAGTTGTTTCATGACTCTGTTAGAATGGACAAGCCTGGGTCTAGCCACCCCAAATACCCCTTTTAATCTTATCTCTTGCCTCAAAAACAGGGCGGGAGAGCCCTTCCTGGTGCTAACAACCCCACCACCACATCCAAACCTGCAGGGGAAGGAAAGCATCAGAACTGAACTCCTCCCACTGATGTTAAGTTCAGGATTTGTTGAGCGAGAAAGGTGAAGTGCAAAGGTTTTACTGAAAATGCGAAACATTGATGTAAGATCCTGAGAGAGGAAAGGATTTTCGAGATGGTGTTTTAAAATGCAATTAGCACTGAATTCTAACCAGCTTGGAAACAATCATTAGCTCACGAGAACAGGAGGCATCTCACCTTCCTTCGGCCTAGAAAGTTCTCCCCTACCTTGAATCCAAAGGTTTACACCCTCAACTTTTTCAAAAATAATTTTCCTGTACAATGCGTTTATTGGTGGGCTTTCGCCTGTGTTGTTTGAGCTGCGATCTTTTTCTTTTTAAAGTAAGAGGAAAACAGTTTCTTCCTAAATTAATTTTTCATTTGCAGTGAATTGAATGCTTTTAGGAACTGAAAAGAGAAAATCTGGAGACAAACTGAATTTACAAATGAAGATTAATTGTGAAAGCTGAAAAGGAAATTGCTTGCTTGGGCTGCAATTGTATACCTTTTTCTTTATTTAAATAAGGTTAGGTAGAAATGGGTGTGTCGTAAATACCCCAGATCCCTCTAAGTCCTGTGATTCAGTTTCTGTCATCAATCTTAGGCCTTCCGCCTTCCATAAACCTTAACATCTTTAACTAGAATGTGTAATATAATAACTTTATCTTGGAGTTGTGGAGTGCTTTGTAAATGTATTTATATGTTCACATTTACAGTGAACAAATTCTTCACACGTGTTATCTCAGTCCTCACAATAACCCTCTTGATTATTATTGCCTCGGTTTTACAGGTGAGGTCGTGAAGGGTCGGGGAGCTGACAGTCTGAGCAGGACGAGAGGGAGGCAACAAATGGGTGCTCTCCTTGAGTGCAGAATTTAAGGGAGTGCCAAAGAATCAGGAATCAAGATAATGTTTTCATGCAGTATTTTAAAATAGGAAATGAATGCAAAAACATCTATGGTGAACGGAATGTCATGATTTTAAATAAAGGCAGGATCGGTGTTCCTTCTCTTAACCTTTGCCTCAGGCTCCAACATGGCCAGGCATTACTATCAAGGCCCAAAGTGCCAGAGCTGCTATTTGAACCTGGCATTTGGGGCATTTTGGGAGAATCGCTTTATAAATTGTTAAGGCTGCGACAATGACATACTTTATTCTATGAGCTGTAACTAGGTTTTTTTCTCCCCTTAAAAAACTAAAGTATTGCATTTTATCTTAATCCAACCTGGAATACTGACTCCTTTAGTTTGCCCGCATATTTTAGCCTTGCTCTAAAAGAAATTATCTGTTCAGTTTTGACAAATCTCAACTACGTTGTGATGAGTAATTAAGTATCGTTGATAACAACTCTACCTGCAAGTTTTTATGGGGGAAAAAGAGCAAGACTTCGATAACCATGTTAGTCCAGAGAGTAAAATGGATGGCCGTATCCAACTCTATCCCATACAAAGTAGTAAATGGCATGCTTCAAATATTTGAATTGAACTATGTCTTCAGTCTGCAGATAATTGTGGCAAATAACAGGTCAATGCATTCAGGTATATAAAAGTAACATACTTCTATAAGTATAAAAGAGGTAATACACACAATTTTTTTTTCCACACACACAATTTTTGTAGAAAATCTTTACGTATTCCAGCATGATGTGAGAAGCAGATATATCATGAAAGAACTAACATTCATTCATATTTGTTGTTTTAAGATGGGAGAGCACCGAAGTATTCAAATGGAAGAGATTATACCTTTAATTACATCCAAATACGATTCTGAGCTGAGCTTTAAAATCTTGTTGGCTGTACTTTCTATTTTCCCATTAATTGCTAGAATCCAAAAAGATCTCAAAATTTGTAAATAAATTACTATAACACACCATTAAATCCAAGCTGCCTTTCTTACAAAGGAAAAAAAAGAGCTAAGGAAAAATCTCTACTTAATTTAATAAAATAAAAATTTCTACTCAGAATAATGAAGTTATTTTGATGTCGATAGAATGGTTAAGCAAAAAACAGACTTGTGGCTTTTGGCTCAGGTTCCTGGTGGTGGGTTTTGGTGCCAAAGTACCAGCTCTCAAAGCCCATAATGTCTATGTGTTATTTCATGGAGCATCTCGGCCCCGTGAGTCTGCAGGCTATTTTTTTAATCTTTTATTCTGCTGTGTGCAAAATGAGACTTAAGTTAGCCAATATGTTTTTTTCCAGTCTGAAGACTAAATTACCCTTCTCATTGGATATGGATGAACATACATACATCGTCTTTAGGTATAAGGACCTGAAAAATATGCATAGACCAACACACAATTGATTCAAAACTACAGAATATTGATTGTAAAGAACAAGATACTATGTATTTGTTATGTGTACATTATGACCTAAGCTCATAAAATCAGTAAATTTCATCTGGTACCATCACTGGGGCGTTGGCAGGATTGATACCAAGTGGTGAGGCTACAAGACCCATGCTAGGTTTTTGCTGGTATTGTTTTCTTTCGTTGTTGGCAGGAGGTGGGCATAGACGTTTATAGAATTTATAATAGATAGGATATTTTCTCTTAAGCTTCTAGGCTATGGAGAAATTTCTATCTTGAGAAAAAGGGAGTAGGGAGAATGGAAGGAACCCTTGTCTACATAAATCGCTCTTCAAGGGAGGATTGAGGGGCTGGAGTCTCGCCGCAGATTGGGAAAAAGGCTGGAGGGACTCCCCAGACGCCCTCACCATGCACCCCGTTTACGTGGTTTTGTCTTATTTCGCTACTATCAACGAGACCCTCTTCCCCACCCACAGAGGATGCTGTTACCGTGCATGGTGGAACTCGGGCTGTGTTTTTCTGTACTGCAAGCCTGTGCACGGCTGTGACATGAGGACGTTTCAGACATTAGCAGCATTGGCAGTTTTTAAGTTGATGTGATATAGCATTTGGTGACACTTCACAGGTGTGTCAGGGAGAGCTGAGCTGAAAGGAAAATTGCAGTAGAAAAAAAGCAGACTCCGGTGTTCTTGATGAAGTTTGGGGGACCACCGTGGCAAGAAGCAATGCCTCTGGTTTGTTAAAGCTACAGTCGCTGGAAATCTAATCCTTCCCTTTTCTGAGAGTGAAGTAGGAGCGGTGGGGGCCCGGAAGTGATGGAGGGGGCAGGTTTGAGTTTTCTGATTTGTTACTGAGTGAATCAGGCAGATAAACAGGCTTGATTTTCAAAGGACAGGCAATCCTAAATGGATTTCTGACACTGAGGCTTTTAGCTGGGTCTTTCTTCCTGGAGATGGGTGTAATTCACCAGCCCATCAGTTACCTCATGCTGTAAGCAATTGTTTTTTATCCTCTGTAACTAGTAAAACATGTTCTAAAAAAAATTTTTTTTTTTTTTAAAAGGGGGACAGAGATTCTGGCTGGCTTTGGTGCTTCTAAAAGCCAGACAGTCTTTGCTCTAACCCAAGCAAAGGTGTAACTGTAATATTTTTCTCTCTAAGTTGTGTTTTATATTTTTTTTAGCCCAGGATTTGATTTCCAGCAGGCCCACCAAAGAATTCTGCCTCTGGAATCCCCTTATTTTGCATGCAGATGGCATGTTAATGAACTCATTACTGTGCATTTTATCCAGCTCTGGACAGATTTGTGACATTATTTTTCAAAACAAAACGGGGTTAGGCAGTTGGTTGGTTGGGTTTGATGAGAATTGGGTGACTAAGTTAAAAAATATTTCCCCAAACACTACCAACCTGCTCAGGGTTGCTGCTAAACATTCTATAAAACTATCCCTATCCCCTCCAACTCCCCCCCAAAAAAGGTTCTTTGATTTCTTCACATTCCTAGAGACTTATAGAACTGTGTGCTTTCCAGAAGGTGTATGGTCCAATTCCATTCTAAAACTAGGTAATTCTGGGCTTTCTTTTTGATTCCTTGAGTGTCTGTGGGCATCTTGTTTATCTGTTTTAGCTTAGGTTCCTGCACCAACTAAAGGAGAGACAGTACTCACTGCTCTCTTAAGGGCAATGCTGTGAAAATTAATGATGAGATATTTACCCTGTATTCTGTGCTTTGTGATTTTTGGGATGGAGGTGCTCAAGCCTCCCCAACCTCCCCCTTTTATTTTACCCCTTTTATTTTAGAGCAGTTAATAAAGAACGTATTGTACTTGTATTGTGAAATAAGCACCAAACGGGGACTCAGGAAACCCTAGAAATTTAATCCTAGTCCTGAAGGAAAGTCAGAGGGAGTCTATCATCACATTTGTCTTTCCAATCAAATATTAGCCACGGGCCAATCATTTACTCTTACTACCTCATTTTGCCCATCTGTTAAATAGGAGTTTACTAATCACAGCTATATTTGCCAGTGCATTAGATGAATCATTTGTAGGTAAGAGGGCTTTATATTCTGAGGATGGCACTCTTTTGGATTGTAAACACTGAAACGATGGAAAATATAGTCACTTCTCCGATTTAAGGGTTAATTATAATGCCTTCAATTTACTTTGAAAATTATTATAGCCAACTCTTGCCTGTCCTCTCTAATGAAAGGGGAATAATAATGTAGATTAATTCAAAACAATGGATCACACTCAAATAATTTATTTTTGGTTTAGAATATAATATGTAATCCTTTTATTTTTTTAAAAAAAGTATTTTCTGAGCAGATTTAGGGTCACAGAAAAATGGAGAGGAAGGTACGGAGATGTCCCCGGTAAACCCCGGCCCCATACATGCAGCCCTCCCCCACCGTGAACGTTCCCCCACCAGAGCGATACATTTGTTACAACCGATGAGCCAACACTGACACATCGTAATCACCCAGAGCCCATAGTTTACAGAAAGGTTCACTCTTGATGTTGTTGGGTCTGTGGGTTTGGACAAATGGATCACGACATGCGTTCATCTGTATGGTATCGTACAGAGTATTTCCACCACCCTAAAAGTCCTCTGTGCTCTGCCTATTCATCCCTCCCTTACCCCACGATCCCTGGCAACCACTGGTCTTTTTACTCTCTCCACAGTTTTGCCTTTTCCAGAATGTCAGATAGTTGAAATCATACAGTCTGTAGCCTTTTCAGATTGCTTCTTTCACTTAGTAATATACATTTAAAGTTCCTCTATGTGTTTTTAATGACTTGAGAGCTCATTTCCTTTTAGCACTGAATCATATTCCATTGTGACGGACCACAGTTTATTTATCCCCTCACCTACTGAAGGACATCCTGGTTGCTTCCAGGTTTCGGCAATCATGAATAAAGCCGCTGTAATTACCTGCGTGCAGGTTTTTCTGTGCATATAAGTTTTCAGTTATGTAATTTTTGGAAGCATGGTAATAATGCTTTTGTTAGGCAAATGTTACACAACATAAACTCAGACCAAATGGTGGTGAAATGTAGCTCAGGAGAGAAAAGATCATTTATTCGCCAGTTATGTATGGGCCATACATTTCTTTTCTCGGTCATCCCCAGCGTACAATTGGAAGATGTTACTACTCTTACATCTGCAGCTGTGGGAGCAGGGACTTGGAGAAGTGATGTGTTCAAGGTCATCAGCTAGTTATTAGAAAAAGGTGACTCTGACCCCAGAGCCTTATCGATAGGTTCTCCTGGCCTCTCGTCGGGGAAAGCGTAGCAGGATTGAAGCTCTTACCGCAGCGAATGCCCTGGTTGGCAAGTCTACTATCAGATAATGGAGTTGATACAGTACATTTAAAACCATAGCAAACTCGTGGATGTTAAAAATGTTTGATTGCCCTTGGTAAAAGACGCGGATCTAGGCGTCATTATGTATGCAAATAGTCATCCTGCCCTCTTGACCACACACTTTCCTCCGAAAGGGGAAGACCCTTGATTTCCCACTCCGTGGCTCTTCGAGGAGGGAGAAGGAATCATTTGCTATTTGTCTAGTAATTCAATCAGAGCTAACTCTCCTTGAGCTCAGCACTGACATGCAACAACTCGTTTCTTTCTCACAAGGAACCTGTAGAGTCAGTATTATGAATCCATTTTGCACATGTGGAAACTGAGACTTTGAAGGATTGGGGAGCTTGCCTTGTATGGTTAGTACACAGTTGAGTGACAATCGACCCCACGTGTGCCTGGAATATGCTGTGACATGCCAGGTGTCGCACCTCGTTTAACTTGTGTGACAGTCCCATCAATGGCACCGTTGTCATTTTACAGACGGGGAAGTGGAGGTTCTGAGAGCTTGCGTGATGTTCCTGACGTGCCGTGACCCAGAACGGGGCTCCCTCTGCAGGGTAGCTTGACTCTATGGAACCTTTGTTGCTCATTTGCGGAATAAACTGAGGGGGAGAGGTCTAACCCTTGGGCCATTTGTGTCCTCAATGTAGAAGGTCTTCAGAAGCACTTTAGAATTATTTTCTTCACCATCTAGAAATTTATCAAATCTCATTAGCTACTGTTAAGATAATGTGAGTAGGGCTCCGGGTTGGTTAGCATATTTTTTCTTTACATTTTCTAAAACTGGCCGCAATTGTGAGTCACTCTCATTTATCAAAGGAGGCTCACTATATCTGTAACATTTATTTTTTCCATTTTCTGTGAGGCAAACCTTGGCTGGAACATATTTTAATTTCATTTGACCCATTTTACTCTATGTTGCTTTGGACAAGTGCAGGTCTCTTCTGAATTTGCTTATGGCCTTTGCAGGGAGGCAAAGTGAAGATCATGGACATTTGCAAACTGGGTCTTCAAGCCTCCCTCAAACTCAGTAGGAGGATTTTAGGATAGAAACGTAGATTCCGGTGCGGTGGTCTTTAACATACGGATTCAGTGTGGGTTCGATAGTTGTGGAATTCATTAGCTCTTTCTCTGAGGCTGAAACTGCCTCTTCAGTGAAGCTTTTTTGGGTTTCCCAACTACATTTGAGATTCTTCTACTGGATTGAAATAATTTGTTTTCCAAACAGAGCGAGAGCTCCTGGAAGACAAGAATGCATCTCATTTATTTCTGTATCTCTGCTACTAGAAGAGTGCTTGGCATCAGTGGATCTTTGTTAAATGACTGAATAAACAAGTGTATGAATGAATGAATGAATGAACGAATGAATGGAAAGATGGATTACCTGCAGGCTTCTGGGTTGATTTAGTTCTGAGCAGCTGTTATCTCTTTCCGGGCAGAGCTGCGGTCCTGCCTGATGTGAGAGGGGTGGAATTACAGTCTGCCCATAGACATCTTTGACTTCTGTCAATTACAGCCAGGCCCTTAAAATGATTTTTACCCCAGTGACCCCCAGGT
>CM052900.1:100813038-100860538 GCA_028534135.1 Potos flavus | reverse complement strand
AAACAGGGACAAATATTTGGGTCATTTTTATGGGAGCACAAAACCAAGAGCTCACTGTTGCCATTCGCTGCTACGCCATGGAGGTTCCTGGATGCCACGGTTACATTTTAGATTGTCCTCTGCACCAGATGAAGAATTTTAGTGCATTTTAGATATTGGAAACGGCATTTCTGTTTGTCTAAAATATCCTTTCCGTCCTGCGAGGTAGCAGATTGTCCTTCCCAATTTTCCAAAGGTGGCTGCAGCAATATCTCTTATCCCTCCTGCCTTTCCAGAAGCTTTTTTGCTACTCCCCCTCAAGAGATGGCGTCTAGTCACCCTTCCCTTGAATCTCGGTGGGCTAGTGACTCATCTGTCACCCGTGGGAAGTGGCAGAAGAGGTGCCGTGTGACCTCCAAAGTCATATCGTTAAAAGATGATGTGACTTCTGATTTCTTTTAAACACTTGCTCTTGAACTCTTGACCTTCAGCGCAAGCAAGCCAACTGCGCCCAGGCCTCCATGTTGTGAGGAAACTCAAGCTCAAGCTTCTGGGGAGACCATGGAGAGGCCATGGAGAGAGAAGGAGAGAGAGAGAGAGTGACAAAGAGGGAGACGGGGGGGTGGAGGGAGATGTCTGACCAGCTCTAACCCCTGCCTGTCTAACCACTGTCTAACACTATCTACCCCTGCATGAGGGGCTCCAAGTCTAGCCAGCCCATCCCCCCATTCCTAGCCCACAGAAACCGTGAGAGCTAACAGCATGCTCTTGATGTTCAAAGCCACTAAGTTTTGGGGGCGATTCGTTATGCAGTAGTCGTCACCAGCATGGAGGAAAAAAAATTACTCAGGGAAGAGTTTCTAGCAGACCCAGAACCTAAAGAGATGAAACTGTTTCAGACGTTTTCATAGATTGCTGTTAAATGGATATGGGGTAGGGGTCGGGGGTGGGGGGGGCAGCAACACGTGGAACTGGCCACTGGGCAGGGCACCCGAGTTGTCTCCTGTCCTGCCCCTGGTGAGTGGCAAGGCCTGCGGTAAGTCATTTCGTCCCTCTGGGTCATCATTCTACCACCAAGTGAATGAATTGGACTGCACAGATACGGAAGGTTCCTTGCAGCTTTAAGGATTTTGTGGTCCTCACCACTGTGCTTCTATCTATAAAGAATCCTCATATCTATGCTTGAGGTATCTTGTCAGGGCAGTGACCGTGACCTTCTCTCTTAGTGGTGTTGTCAGGAGGATCTTAGAGTTTCTGCAAGAAACTGTTGGGAATAGATTTGTAAAGTCACTCACCTGCTCTCTTAGTCCTCCATCGTTCCCCCTGAAATCTTCTCATTCATTCATCAGTTCATTCATTCAACCCATATTTGCTGAACACCTGCTACTGTCAAACCCTCTTCTACTGTCAAACCCTGGAGAAACAGCTGAGAAGGACACAGAAAGAGTTCTGCTCTTGAGGAGCTGATGTTTGAGTCGCAGAGGCACCGAAAACAACAACAGAGGGAACAAGATCATTTTAGATAGCAGTACTTTCTCCAAAGACCATAGTGCTTTTTTGGGGTGTTCCTTGGGTTAGTGGTCAGGGAAGGAATCTCTGACAAGGTGGCTTGGACTGAAACCTGAGCCATATGCAGAGCTGATAGAGTATCCCAGGCAGAGGCCACAGCTGGAGCAAAGGCCCTGTGGCTGGAACAACATGGGTGTGCTCTGGGGAAGGGAAAGGTCACTGAGGCTGGAACAGAGTCGACAAGGGAGAGCGTGTCTGAGAGTAGGCGGGAGGGGTAGACCAGGGCCAGATTTAGTAGGGCTTTGTAGACAGTGAGACGTTTCAATTTTACTCCAAGTGCAAATTAGAGGGTTTTTAGGAGTGGAATGATGTGATCTGATTTATGTTTTTAAAAGATCATCAGTGTCACTCATCCATCTGATGTGGGTTTATTAATATTATTATTATTTTTGTTGTTTTTGGTTTTTTTGCTTGTTTGTTTGTTTGTAAGAGGGTTTCAGGGCACACTGACTGCTCTGGCTGCGGCAGAGTTCAGGCCACTGAGCTGCACAGGGAGGAGCGTGGGCCTGGAAGAGGACGCAACAGCTAAGCATCAACGGCAGAAGATGTGGGAAATAGGAGGGTGATGGGGAAGCGGGGTTTGTGTTTAAAGACCTGCAACACTGAGTGGAATGGAGCACGGGGCGCGAGGGTGGGAGAAACGGGAACGAAGGGAAGATGGGGGGGGAGCAGGCGGGGGCCAGATCGCACAAAAGCCTAGTCGACCAAGCCAAGCCAAGGAGACTGGACTGAGTCCTAAGGGCAATGAGTTCCTGATGACACGGTCAGATTTCTGCTTTAGCGGCTGTGTGGATGGTGATTAAAGCGGGCAGGACCGGCAGCAGAAGGACGAGTGAGGAGTGTGGCCATCGCAGGGGGCAGAGACGGTGGGGACCTAGAGCAGGGCCGTGGGAACGGAGGAACTTCTCTGGGTTTGAGGGTGGCTGAGGCTATGAGCAACAGGGCTTGGAGATGAACTGTGATGTCAGGGAGCGAAGTGTGGGGTCCGGAAGCGGGCAGGGGCACTGGGGGGGATGGAGCGTGGAGTTCTCTGGCCTTCACTCTGTGGACCAGGGGCGAGGAGGCAATCTCTTTTGGTCTGTTAGGCTGCAACCGGTGGCGTTACTGGACGCTGAGCCTGAGTGGGGAGATGCATTTAGAAAGGAGGGGCCCTTTCTTAAAGGGGATTGCAGCAAGCAAGATTTTCCCAACATTTGTGCTCGATGGGCAAGAACGTACGGTTCAATCCACCTAGGCCCTAGTATTTTCCACCTGCTAAATCCAGTTCTCGTCCAAGGATCTTCATTAGAGCCTTCCTCTAACAGCAGCACAGAAAACCGAGATTCTTGCTCCCGTGGTCTTCAAAACTTCAGGCCAGCGGTCCCCGAGCACCAGCCTGTGCCACACTCCAGAGCGACAAACACGAGCCCGAAAGCAGGAGAGAAAAATCTCTCAGGAAAATCACGGTGCTTGGCATATAATCCACTCGCCCCTTCCCTCCCTCCATCTCCTGCCCCCCACCAGCCTCTGGTCGCTCTTCTTCTTAATAGTTTTGGAAAAGTTAACAGGGTGAAAAAAACGAGGTTTAGGCACACATTATAAAGAAAGCATATAAATATATATCTTGCAGTTTCAGCAACTTGGGTTCGTATCAATTTTCTTCAAGTCAGGGAAACTGAAAAAAAAACCAAACGCAAAACAGAGGCATTTTCCAGAGCTGTCTTCAGCCCTGTTTTGAGAAATGCGTCTCTCATTCAGGATTTAGGAGCCACGACTACTAATTTAGTGTAATTTTAATGAACCCGTATGGGTGAAGATTTTTGGAATTTATTGCTGATGGTCTCTATCTCCATGCCTGGCCAGCAGAAGCAGAAACTTCTTTAGACAAGACTGTTTTCTTAGCCTTTGTATAAGTTATAACCTAGGGGTCCAGGGTAGGGTTGTATAAACTTTTCCAGCTCTCTCACCACCCAGTAGCTGTGTGTTATCTTGGATTGTGTTACTTCACCTTCCTGACCTCAGTTTCCTTGTCTGTAAAATGGGGATTATCATGGCGTCTAGAATATAGATTCTGGAAGCAGACTGTCTGGCTTTTTACCTTAACGCTGCCGCTTACTCTGTGGCTTTAGGGAAGCTACTTTACCTCCCAAACCTCAGTTTCCTAATCTGTGAAATGGGGATAACGATGGTGCCCTTCCTCCTTGGGCTGTTATGAAGGTTGGAAAGCATTGATAATCCACTTGTATGGAGGCGCCCGCCCAAGAAGTGGGCCCCCACGGAAGCACTACGCACTTCGCAAGTCCGATTTTAGTATTTGCTCAATAAGAAAAAAGGAATTTTTAGACGCTAGAGTGAGCAAATGCGTATGAAGCCACGTGGCTCATACGCAGTAAGTGATTGAGATCTGCAACCCAATCCTTGCGCTCCTGCCCCCACCTCCTCCTGCCTGTCTCGGGACGGGGCATATGCTCAATGCCTGGCGTGTAGTTATTGGTGACAGCTTCATCAGCTCTAAGAAATACGTGTCACTCTCTGGCCTTCAAGGTTTATATTCTTTCTTTGCAAGTGGAAGCTGGTGCTGATTTCAGAGCCTTCTGAGGGGAGATGTGATTTTCCTTATTTACTAACATTTACTTGAGCTGGTGGCTGGGACACCCAAAATATGTTATGAATCAGGCAGAGGATAACAAGATCTGCAGTACTGTACAGATTACTCACTAATTTGACATTTGGGGATTTTCGCGAAATGGTAGGGAACATTTGACAAGACGCAAATTGCTATATCCAGAAAGTACATTTGACTCCGAGGATGGGTGGTACTCTCCCCTGATGGGGTTACATTCGTCCCTAGCCCCAGCTGTTGCATCCTGACAAGGTGGCTTGTTTTCTTTTTCCCTCCTAAAGAAGCAAGGTTGGGAATTTTGCTCCGAAAACACAATAGCTAAGATTCGTTGAGCACCTACTATGCATCGGGTGTCTTGACACCTTTTGTCACATTTAATCTTCACGGTAATCCTGTACAGTCTATATCATTAGTACCTGTGTTTTTCAGTAAGGAGAATGGAGTTCAGAGAGGTTGAGCCACTTGCCTAAGGCCACCCAGCTCTGACATTCCTAAGCTAGAACATGAGTGAGCGGCTACCCATCCCTAGAGCCTGGATTCCAATCCAGCAGGCTCTCACAGCACCAGAGCATCATGGGATTCTGACCCGGTTCTCCTACAGTTAGGAGGGGCAAAAGGGAGGCAGACTTCTTGCCAAGTGCTTAGGGTTAAACAACTGGGCAGCACCTGTGGCCATGAAACTTTGTTCTATACCGTTTTATAAGAAGGCCTGAATGAGTTGGTAATCTAGAGCTTTGAAGAGCTTTCTCTTATCACAAGATTGTTTTCAAAGTCAAACAAGGAAGACTGTGTTAAGGGAATGAGATCTGCCCTCCCAGTCCCCCTTCCCTAAGGCACGGTTATCGCCCTCACATTATTTTTGGCACCTTACCATACTACTGAGACATGCCATCCCCTGTCAGGCAGATTTTCTGCCTGCTTCCTATTGGCTCTGGGAGAACAAAGCGGGCATGTGTGTGGGATCCGGGTGTGAGTAACATCAAATGCCCAGGAAATAGGAATAGAACCCCTGGGGAAAACTTGACTTCTGGGGGATCATTCTTGGGAAAGCCCAGTTGTACGGAGGGGCTGTCATAAGAAATGTGTTCCTGGAGAGGCATCACACCTATCAAAAGAGCAAAAAATGCTGGGCACCTGGGTGGCTCAGTGCGTTAAAGCCTCTGCCTTCGGCTCAGGTCATGATCTCAGGGTCCTGGGATCGAGCCCCACATGGGGCTCTCTGCTCAGCAGGGACCCTGCTTCCCCCTCTCCCTCTGCCTGTTTGTGATCTCTCTCTCTGTCAAATAAATAAATAAAATCTTAAAAAAAAAAAGAGCAAATAAATGCTCCCTGGCTCCAAAGGCCTCTCCAAAGCTATTCTCTTCAGATACCATTTTAAATCAGAGACAAAAATCGATTTACCAGGAGGTAAGAAACTTCTAGAATTTGCCCTATCTTTGCTTACGACTGTTCTTTGCTATCTTTGTAGGTACATTGGGCCTGCCCAAATCAACAGTAGGTTTCTCAAGACGGAGATTGGATCCTCTATCTTGTTCTTCCCAAACTGCTGTGTAGTGTTTTGTATGTGGTACGTGCTTAATAAATGCTTGTCGAAATGACAATAATCCTTGGAACAAAGTCCATCCTGTGAATTTTCATACTTTAGTACTTAGCACTTTAAGTATCGGTAGCGACTAAGTTCTTTTTTTCTCTACTCAAGACTATTTAGAACACGTTTTTAAAAAAGGATGCTGTAAAAAACAGCAATGTATATGGACACATTTCAAATATCTGGAGCAAAAGGCTGACACAGAGTTTCCCTACCTTTTTGACTATGAAAATCCTTTTTTAATCTTCACAAACCTTCCTCGACCCCATGGTGGTACTTTCAATATCTGTTAATTGGGAAAAAACAAAACAAAACACTGGCAAAATGCTTTTATGGTAATTTTTAAAATTCACTTCAACGACATCTATAAACTGTAAAGGTGGAGTCGTACAATTTGTGGCCCAGGGTTTAACCCACTTTCCAGCAGTGCTTGGTGTTTTTGGAGATGAAGGCGACGCCGCCCACCGTCGTGAGCTGAGAGGTGCGGTGGTGCGGTGGTTGGGGGGCAGGGTGGCTAGCTTGGCGATCGGTGGGCCAAGGATTTGGAGGTATTTGGCTTCCATGGGTTTGTCTTCTTCCACTTTTCTATACAGTTGAAAGCTACAGCAATGTTAGCAGTTGCAACTCAATTAGGAGTGCTAATTCCAAATGCAAACTGGTGAATGGAAGGTTTATTCTTCTGGGACTTAATTACTCTAGAAGTGGTCCAAGTAAAACTGGCCCCACTTAAAGCCTCATTGTCCACTGTCCAAATGGTCTTCTAAATGTGACCGTCAGAGGCAAGGAGACAGCACGGACTAGTGAATTAACCTCCTCCCTGCTCATCTGGCTGCCTCGGTTGTAAGTCTGAGTCTGTTTCTAATTGGCTGGTCCAGCCCCTGCCGCTCTCCGGAGCACTCCAAACTCATCCGTAAAATGGGGAGATGGAAGGAGGTGACCTGCAAAGTGCCTCCCAGGTTCTGTCTTGGACAGATTCCCCAGTCATGGCACCGAGGCACCCAAGCCATCTTGCCAAGTACCGGGGGCCACCCAGCTTCTCCTCCTGCCAAGCCCACTCCCCGCACAGCCTAGCCCCTGGAGGGCTGTGCTCCCAATATTGCTCTGGGTCTCTCTAGAGGGGCGGCTTTCATTTTTGATGTCCTATTATTAACCTTTTTCCAAGCTCTGTTTTCCAAGTTTAGGTCGGCTCATCAGAGTTGAACATGGACTGTTTGGATTTTTGCCCAAGCTGTTCTCCGAGCCTGATAGCACATTCATTACTCCCTACCCATGGTTTCTGCTAAATGACCTCGTTAGTGCTCTAATTACATGTTGCTCTTCAGCAAGCTGGGGGTGGGGGTGGATGAGTTAACGAAGGCTGAGGACTGAGATGGAGTACGTTGTAAACACACTGAATGCCGCCTACCTTCCCCTGGCCTGATTACCCATGGGGAGCTGGAAGGGAAGCTTTATGCTTTCTTCTCCTCTTCTTTTGTCATTACACATTAAAGATAATCATAACGCATACCAAATGTGCCGGTGGTAGTTGCGAATGCATGAATTTGGAAGCTGGTTGGTAATATTTTTACAACTCAGTGTATGTGGGACCAGAGAATAAAAACCAAGCCAATAAACAAAAAGCAAAAGCAAAACAAAACAAAACAAAAAAAAACCTGGGTGGGGGGAGAAATGAAAACCAAAGTAGTTTGAGCCCCTATCTGGTGCTCATGTAGGATTTTTTTCATCCTACCAACAACTTTATGGGCTGGTTATTGTGTCTGATTTACTAATGAAGAAACAGATTCAGAGAGGCTTAAGTGTTTTCCAAGGGCACAGAGCAAGTATATGGCAGAGTTAGGAATTGAATACAGGTGTGTCTGACTCCATATCCCAATATCCCATGCGACCTGTCGATCAATTCATTCGTTCACTCATTCATTTATTCAACAGATCTACTGTGACTTCAATGACAAAGTAGAATCACATAATTAGAGTTTCTTTATTACTATTTTGTACTAAATTCTCCAGTTTCCTCAGATGAATCTAAACTCAGTGTCTTCTCTAATAATTTTCTCTGTCCTCTCAGGGTTCCTCCATGTTGGGGGTCAGATCACAGATCTGAGATTCAGGACCCTGGCAGGTCTATTTAAAGGTTAGCCTGAGCAAACTTTTATTTTTCAGTTAAGGAAACTGAGGCTCAATGGCTTATTGAAGCAGCAAACTTCTCACTCCAGTATATTCCATGGATGCCAAGAGTATAGTTGAATTTACTTGATATAAATCTCAGCCATGGGACGCCTGGGTGGCTCAGTTGGTTAAGCATCTGCCTTCGGCTCAGGTCATGATCTCAGGGTTCTGGGATCTAGCCCTGTGTTGGGCTCCCTGCTCAGCGGGGAGGCTGCTTCTCCCTCTCCCTCTGCCCCTCCCCCTGCTTGTGTGCTATCTCGCTCCCTCCGTCTCTGTTCTCTTGCTTTTGGGGGGGGTGTTAAGGTAAAGGAGTACAGTCAAATACTTTCACTCATCCCTGTGGAATTCTCTCTGCCGCTTTTTTTTTTAAGTGGCAAATGCAATATGTTGAGTGTTGAGAGATGTCCCCACTTAGGACAAAATAAATGATGTGATAGTAACAGGATGCAACTTTAGCCAAGTGATGAACTTTCTTAAAACCAGGGGTCTTACCCATCTGATTACTAATTAGTATTTCAACATAGAACTTGGAATTTTGCAAACCAAGCATTTAAAAATGTGTGCGTTGGTTATTTGACAGACTGTCGAGATACTGGTGCAGGCTTAATGTATTAGTTTATTCTATAGTAATCAAGTTGTTATTATAACTACGAGAAAACTAAAAAAAATAACCTTCACAGTCAAATCAACCATAGGGACGAAACTGAAAGAAAAAAAAAAAAACCACAGCTTTGAGCCGTTCCCTGAATCTATAGTATGTTTGCTGAATTGGGGGTGGGAAGCAGCAGGAAACCATTATTGCATGTGATCACAGTTTTAATGATTCCACTAGAACATAATAAACTTATAATATGTATGCCTTGAAATAAATTATAGATCCCACAGTAAAAGGCACCTCCTTATTCCACATTTATCAATTTGGGAGAACTGCTCCCTTCTTCTGCAAAGAAGTCATTAAGCTGCATGTTTCACTACAGAATAACTTTTGGAAGAATTATGCAAACCTTCTAAAGTAATTCCCTGATATTCCTCTTCTATTTTTAATAACCACAAACATACACAGGAGAAGCAAACCCACCTGTAAAATTTTTTGAATGACTGGACAAAGCAGTGTTAAAAATTCAACAGCACTAATTACTAGCTGAGCAGTATAAAAACCTCCGAATAAATGTCAGCCTAGGAGATAAGCTCTTATCTTAATCTAATGACTCCACAGACTTAATTTGTCAGGCCAGCCTAGTTGATGAAAAACAGGTTTCTATTCTCCAGTGTTAGCAGGAACATCTTTCCAAATCTTTGAAGTTGGATAGTAATACCATCAGTGTCATCCCGTAAAAGTCTTGTGACGAAGCCAATTTAATTTCTATTGTCCTATTGCACTAATTAAGGTTGTTCCACCCCTGTCGGACAAATATCTAAAAGTAAAGCCATGTATTTTTAGATTTTCTACGTTTTGAACTAATCACCCTCAATTCCCCATGTTTTGTGCTTTTTTTTTCATCGTGCTGGGACATCAGGGACCATCTGTCTTCATATGGGGAGGCTGAGATCTCCAGAGAAATCCATTAAGTCAGAGGAATCCATTCACTGAGAGGCAACATTGTAGCAGACTAGATAAGAGTGGGGGTTCTGAGGCAGAAAGCCCTGGGGAGACTTTTGCTCTGTCACTTACAAGCTGCGTGACCTAGGGTAAATTTCTTAAACGTTCTCAGCCTCAGTTTAATCATCTGTAAAATGGAGGGTAATTACGGATGTCAGGAGGGTTAAATAAAATAATGCATACTAAGTACTGATAGTGCCTGATCCTTACACTTAGTGCAGTTCAACTTTCATTCATTCACTGGCTTGTTCGTTCATTCATTCATTCATTCAATCAATCAATCAACAAATACATATTGAGTCCTAACAAGTCTACAATGCATCCTAGGTGCTATAGGACATATGAAGACCCAAAAGGTTGGACCCTTTGTCTTTGTAGGAGTTCATATGAACTTCCTGCTCCAGGAAGCTCAAGCCTGGGATAATCAGCTGATCTCACTACACCTGGGAAGGAAATGCCACAGACATACTGTGACTTTTCACTTAAACTCCATGGTGAACGTTGTTGCTGGCTTTCCAGTAAAATGGGGATGTCAATTACCATCTCAGAGGCTTAGTGTGCAGATGACATGAAATTATATATAGTGGACAGCCAAATGTTGGTGGCCTCTCAGTTCCCTTCTTTCTTGTCTCCGTGACCCAGAATCACACACATGGTATGAGCAAATCTGGTGAGTTCTCCTCCATCTTGTCTCATCCCCATCTCATGAGGCAATGTGATGCCTTTCCCAGAAGCCCTCACTTCCTCTGTTCAGTCCCCTCTTCACTATTGGCACTGCGCCATATTGATTCTCCACGTCACTGAATGTCACTTGGAGATATTTGTTGGTATTTATTGTTTCTTTGATTTCCTCACCTTAATAGTGATGACACAATTTCCTTCAAACTTCCTGAAATTCATGCATATACTTAAAAAGTATGTATTGAGAATCTTTTAGGTACCAGGAACCCCACTAGGTATCAGGGACACCAAAATATGTGGGGTGCAGCCATACCCTTACTGGTGTGGTAAATGCTATGACAGAGAGGCTCCTAGGGTCAACGGGAGCAGGGGCCGGGGCCGTGGGGGAAACATTCAGTTCAGACTGGGAACTCACTCAGGGAAGGTTTTCCAGAGGAGATGACTCTTGGGCTTAGCTCTGAAAACTGAGCAACAGTCAGCTGGGTGAAGGCATAGGGAAAGGAAATTCCGGGTTGAAGAATCAGCATGCGCAGGTGAAAGAAAGCGGTTCAGTCGACGAGTGAAGAGCCTGAGGGAAGGTGGTGGGAGATGAGGTGGAAATGAAGTATCATGGAGGTCTCATGTGCCGAGGGGTTAGAATTTCACCCTAAAAGTGACTGGAGCCCCGAGGAATGGGGTTTGTGTCGGTGTTCTGGTTCTCCTCACTGCTTCTGTGGGCTCCGGTTCCATCATCTCCCTCGTGCCTCTCAGGCTCATTGAGCACCCTAGCAGCCTGCTCTCGGCATCCCTTTTCACCTGGGCTCCTGTTAGCTCCTATGGCGCACAGCCTTTGGCTTTCTTTGTTCTAACACTTTGTCCTCTATTCTACCTGGACAGCTTTTTTTTTTCCTTATTACCTGCAGAACTGCTCAGGCTTTGAATCCTCCAGCCACGACATTCCTGTTCTTTTTGGCCGTCTCTTATCCTTCTGCCTTGTCCCCTTTCTCCATCCCTCGAAGCCTCCGTGAGAGGTCCATTACTTGACACCACCCACCCTCCTGGTCCCAAGCCCTCTCCTCCACTAGTGAGAATCCGGTGGGAATTTCTCTTGCCAGTCTTGCTAAGTCTCATCTACTCCCAACCTTCAGCTTTACCCTTTCCTTCCACTGGCTGGAGAAAATGGACCAACCTTGGCTAGTAATTCCACTTACGGCTTACACTGTCGGGTTTTCAGGTGAGCCCTCAGTACTGGCCTTTTCCTCCCGTCTGCTAGACTCACTTTCCCATTCCTTCCTAACACACTGGGGCCATACCTGTTTGCAGAAGACAGGTGTGGTGGGCATGCCTAATGTGCCCTAGGAGCTGTCCTTTAGATGGTTGTGCTTTTCAGCATGTAGCCCATCCCCACCCTGACACAGGTGTTTGGAAAAGGGTGAACACCTGTTATCGATCCTACTGGGCAGTCTGTTGTCAGATTTTCTTTTCTTTAAGATTATTTACTGATTTATTTGATAGAGAGAGACAGCAAGAGAGGGAAAACAAGCAGGGGGAGTGGGAGAGGGAGAAGCAGGCTTCCCACGGAGCAGGGATCCCCATGTGGGACTCAATCCTAGGACTCCAGGATCATGACCTGAAGCCGAAGGCAGATGCTTAACGACCGAGCCACCCAGGCGCCCCACCAATCGGATTTTCTTTTGACAGTTTGTTCCTGTACCATTTAAAGAGATTGACTTTTACTTGAGCTTCCTTCAATGGATTTTTATTACTTTTGAACCAAAAGCTTTTACAAGATGGACGTTGCTCCTCAAGCGTCAACCCTCTCCTACTCCCCTCCCTCTCTTTAGTGAATTTTAGTAAGAAAATAGAAGCTCGGGGCGCCTGGGTGGCTCAGTGGGTTAAAGCCTCTGCCTTCGGCTCAGGTCATGATCTCACGATCCTGGGATCAAGCCCCGCAGCGGGCTCTCTCCTCAGCAGGGAGCCTGCTTCCCCCTCTCTCTCTGCCTGCCTCTCTGCCTACTTGTGATCTCTTTCTCTCTCTGTCAAATGAATAAATAAAATCTTTATATAAAAAAAAGAAAATAGAAGCTCTATCACCAGAAGTCCAACTGTTTTCAACTGTATTTCACACTAGTTTTGCCTCGTCTCAGAGAGACTCCTACCTGGTTCCTTTGTAAAAGTACAATTGCAGATTTATCTACATTTATGAAGGATGTATTTCTGCTACTTTATTTTATGTTTTCTATTTACTATGCTTTTTAATCTTTTTTTGTTTCCCTCCTTTCTTTTTGTGTGGGTTGGCTGAAATTTCTTTATTCCTCTTTTCTTCTACTGATTTGGAACTTACACTTACTATTTCTATTCTTTTAGTAAATTTTCCTAGACTTTAACATCTATATTCAAATTTGCATTTTTTCCCCATCTAAGCTTAAAGTTAATCAGTGTCTCATTATTCTCCTCCCAGAAGCTTTAATTTTCATCTTAAAAAATTTCTATGGATCCTATATTAGAATTATCTAGTGTTGGAACTATACTATACTTAAAAAACACAGGAATAATTGGTATTATTATCTATAATCCATACTTATTTAGACTTACTAAGATGTCTTACAAATTTTTTCCACACATTTGCTTCTTCCTTCATGGTGAATTTTTTTCCCTTACCATACACATCTTTTAATAATTACTTTTTTTTTTTTAAAGAAAGATCTTGTGGTTAATAATTTTTTGACTCCCCCCTGTTGAATGTTAGTTTGCATAGAATTCCAGACTCATAGTAGTTTCCCTTGCCACTTTGAAAATTATTCCAGGGGTGTTTTATAGTCATTGTTGCTAATGACAAGTCTGTTGTCAATATGATTGTTATTCTTTTATAGGTTGTCTCTCTTTTTAAAGTTCTCTTTAATTTTGATACTAAGCACTTTTGATATTGTGCACTATGATGTATGTAGGTGGGGATTTTTAAAATTTTGCCCTTCTTGGCACCTGATGGACTCAGTCAGTCTCAGAACTCATGACTCTCTTCACTTCTGGAAAATTCCCATTACTATCTCTCTGTACTCTCCCCTCTCTCTGCCACTCCCACCCCAAACATTCTGTCTAGTCTGCATTATAAAACTACTATTAGGAGATACATGTTGGAGCATTTTAATAATTTCTCTATACTCCATGTCTCTCAAATTCCCCCCCAGCCCCGCAAATTCTTATCTTTTTGGATAAACCTTTTTGGTGATTACTTCAGTGTTCTGCCATTTCACCCATGTCTAAACTTTTTAACCTACAAATTTTTTATTTCATAAATACTTTTAATTTACATGATGTTAAAATTTTATTATCTCCTGGTCTACTTTCATGGATGTAATTCCTTCTTTTATCTTTTTGAGGATTTAAAAAACTGCTCATTTTAATGTCCTTTTCATATTGCTTGAATATCTCTATTTCTTTGGCTTTAACTTCTCCAGTTTTCTGGTTTATTGGCTCTCTCTCCTTGATATGGATTTTAAACAATAACATTTTTTAATTCTCTTCGTTGACTCATTTTTTAAAACTTTTCTTAGGTCCCGATGTCCTCCTGATGGGGATGGCTCATGGCTGCCTCTGCCCCAGCCCTATAGTTTGTTTCTGACCAAAGCTTACATTTGTGACTTGGTTGGGTCTATCACTCTGAAGAAATGGGGCGATTCTAGGTCCTTTCCCTGGATGCAGTGTAGGGGAGGGTCCTAGTTCTAGGACAAGAACTCAGAGTTTACTCCTGTTTATGGGCAGGAGACTTCTTTTATTGCTGTCGTCTTGGGCTGATGGATGGAGATATTTTGTCAGCTGTTAATGACGGCGAAGCACTACCCTGACTTCTAGCTTCATCCGGATGACTTGTGCCCACGCAGTGCCTTGGATATCCGGCTTCAGTTTTCACTTAACACTCTGGTTTCCCCTCTGTTTCTCTTGTTTTCAGACTCTCTTTTTAGGGAGGCCTCTCTGATTTGTTTTCTTTTGTTTTTTTGTTTTTGTTTGTTTGTTTGTTTATGGAATAGGTTTCTTATTTTTGAGTATGACTGATTTTTAAAAAATTATTTTATTTTCTAACTCGAAAATGTATGAAAAAGCTTAATATGGGCTTTTATAAAAATATATATACTTTTGCTTAAAGTTTACATTTACCATACTTATAAATTACCTTTTACTTCCTTATTTACAATGCCTTCACATTTTTATGTTTATATTTTATTCTATAAGATAGCTGTTTTGTTATTTTTTATTTTATAAAAGCAATACACGTATATTATTTTAAAACTTGTGTAGTACCAAAAAGCTTCTAATGAACCAAAATAGTTTTACTTCTCATTCTGAATACTATGCCCAAGAGACAACCACTCTCAATTCTTCTAGCTCTTTCCTCTGATATTGAACTTCGTATTTCTAAAAATAGCCAATACCGCTTACCAAATAATGGTCACTGTTCTAAGTGCTATTAACTCATTTAATCTAAATAATATGCTTATTTCTTGACTGATGAATTTTAGAAATATTTTACTGTATTTTTGCCATGATAGAGAAAAACTTAACTCTATGTCTCTTTTCCCTTCCACATACTTGTTTAAATAAAATAATTTCAGTTTTTTTATTATTCACATGCAACTATTGTTCAATGATGAACAAAATAGTGCTTTACAACCGTGTTTTCTTCCTTTTCCTGCCCTCTGTGTCTCTTGGAAATGAAAATAGCTTCATTTTTCCTTATGTCTCTTTCTATAGTCTTCTGATTTATTTTCCAAATGTTCCAATATCTCTACTATAAATAAGAAATTTTGTGCATGGACTCAAGTAAAGCAGCTCTAAGTTTTCTAGACAACTTCTCTCCAAAACTTTCCTCTCTTGCTCCAGTGTGGAACTTTTTCTTTATGGCACAGGTGTCATTAAACAATGGTTTTTTTTTCTCTCTTTTGGTCTATTCTCTTGATTTTATGTTCTTCTTCTTCTTCTTTTTCCATTTTTGGGGTTAATTCTTTTTTGTTGTTGTTGAGGTATGTTTTCAGATAACTTTCTTTTTTTTTTAAGATTTTATTTATTTATTTAACAGAGAGAGAGAGAGATCACAAGTAGGCAGAGAGGCAGGCAGAGAGGGGGAAGCAGGCTCCCTGCTGAGCAGAGAGCCTGACCTGGGGCCTCCATCCCAGGACCCTGAGATCATGACCTGAGCCGAAGGCAGAGGCTTAACCCACTGAGCCACCCAGGCGCCCCCAGATAACTTTCTAAAGCATTATAATGTTTTAGATTTTGCATGTCTAAAATGTCTTTATTCTTCCTCCACATGACTGACAGACTGGGAATGGAATTCTAGATCGAAAGTGATTGTCACTTAAAGTTTTTAGACATTGCTCCATTCTTCCAGAATCCAGTATTGCTATTGGTAAGTCTGATGTCAGTTGGATTACTTTCTTTATAAGGAGCCAAATTTTCTTCATCTAGAAGCTTTTGTGACTTGCTCCTTAATTCTACACTCCACTATATCCCAGGTATTTTGAACATTCAGAGTAATGTACTTTTGTGTGAATTTTTCTGTATGGAAGGGTGGTTGATACTGTTGGTATTGATGGTGTTGTTACTGGTTTAATTTCTGGGGCTGAGTTCAAATTGCAAGTCGGTTGTTTAATCCTCTGTTATTACCATGGTGTTCAATTTTTAAAAATCTTTTGGCTTTGTTTTATGGCCTGGCATATGTACTATCTTGGTGAATGCACGATTGCACTTGAAAAGAAGTTGTTGGATGATGCACTGTATAAAATATCAGTTAGACCACATTGATGGTATTATTCTGACCCTCTGTTTATGGCGATGTTTTTTTAGTTCTATGAATTATTGAGAGAAGGATATTTAAATCTCTCATGATTGTGGTTGTATATTTTTCCCTTTACTTCTGTCATTTTTTTGCTTCATGTATTTTTAAGTGCTGTTATACATGTACACGTTTGATTGTTATCTCTCTCTGATGAATTTACTCTGTATTTATTATAAAATGTCCATGTTTCCATTTGATATACTCTTTTCCTTGAAGTTTATTTTATCTGTTATTAATGTAACCACTCCAGTCTTTCTATGCTTACTGTTTATATTATATGTTCTTTTTACATCTGTTTATGTTCAACCTATGTGTTTTATCATATTTAAGGTGTCTCTTATGGGGTAAATATTTTAGGATCTTGCATTTAAAAAATCAATTTTGATAATTTCTGGATTTTTATTGAGCATTTTGGTCCATTAACATTTAAAGTAATTAGCGATAGAACTGGATTTAATTCGTCCCCTCTGAATTTTATTCCTCTCATTCCCTTTCCTTCCTTTTTCTAAACTGTTTGAATATTTAATGTATCTCTTGGTTTTTTTGGTGACATCACTCTGCATTATATTAATCTATGCCTCTAAACTAGTTCCTTTTGTATCAGCCAGGGTCCAGTGAGGAAATAGAAACCATGCTACTTATTGAATAGAGTTTAGTATAAAGAAGTGTAACCTAGGTCACTGAAAGAGTACAAAGCGGAATGTCAAATATCATGAGAGGAGGAAGCACTTATCACCCTTAGGGCTGAGAGAAGAAAGAGAACAGACTGTAATTATTAAAACTTAGAAGCTTAAAGGAGGAGTCCCATGGAGGTGAAAGTCAGACCTCCAAGGAGAAGGTGATGTTTGGTTGGTGCTGATGTCTCTTCATTAGAAAAAGCCTGGGATCCAGACTCTGAGGAGGAAAGTACATCCCAGCTGGCATGTAGCGGTGTCTCGGGAAGAGGGGAGGGGTGCAGAGAGGCTGGTTCTAGGAACTGGAAAAACTTCAAACTGGACTCAGCAGAAGGAACTTCCAGTGAGGAAGTGAGGAAATATGGCTGGGGTGATGGTTGTGAGAACCACAAACAGACAGGAAGCCCACAGGAAGCAACAGGTAGTAGACAGGAAGGAGCAAGCCCTGTCTTCCTCCTCTAGCCTTTGTGTTCCTCTAGCACTCTCTGTGAACAGACTTCACAGGAAGTCCACTGGCAAAGCAAAAATGATGTTTGCAGAGTCCCAGCCCAGCATCACAAAGTGGAGGATAAAAGGGCGGACTTGGAGCTGAGAGGTAACAACATAACTGGTTGTCCTCACTAGGATGCAGGATATCTTTGCATCTCTTTCGTTTGAGAGATTCCTTCTCTTGGACCTGCTTGTTCTACCCATCGTCCGTTCTCCTTTATGCTTCTTGTCTCTTAATAGCCTTTTATGAACAGCAAATATCACAGAGCCTGTCCTAGCAGAGATAGTAAGTGCTCAAAAATGTCTGCTGGATTAGTGGTAATACAAGAGAGTAAATGATAAATGCCAAATGAGTAGTGCTGACTGTAATAGCCATAGAGGCTGGAGGGTGGAGGAAGGGAGGGAACACCACGAACTCGAGTGGTCCCAAAAGCTTCCTAGATGAAATGGATCTTGAGCTAAACTATGATAAACAGGAAGAGTTTAAATCCATGGAGAGAAGGATGAGGCATTCAGTATGGAGGGCACAGCATGAACAAAGACTTGGAAGTAGCAATGAGCTAGATGCTTGTGGGAGATGGGCATGGCTGGAGCTCAGGCTTCCTTCATAGTGTGAGGCTCGCTTATGACACAGGGCTTTTAACATCTGGCTAAACCATAGAATCATAAAGGAGCAAATGGAACATTGTCATGTAACAGCTGAAAGGATGCAAGGGCGGTTTTCAACAGGAGAGGCTCATAAGGTAGACTACCGAATCAGAGTGCTCTGCAGGGGTGAGGGTAATGTTCGGTGCTCGGGTCTCAAGCATATATGAGTAGCAGAATGGTGCTGCTGTTAATAGGAATCCGGAAATCAGGAAAAGGAAGAAGTTTTAAAATTTGTTCATGGTCCCAGGATCTTGATCACGCTGAATTCAATTTGAGAGTCCACATTTAGAAGCGGGGAAGTACAGAAAGAGCCAGAGAATGAATTGGGAAGCAAGTCTGAGAGGTTGGTGGAACATTGAAATGGTGTAGGAAATGGGGAAGAAAAAAATTCAGGCCAGCCTGTGGTTGTCCTTGTCTCCACAACAGGGGTGACGACTTCAAGAAGCAAGCAGTGCACATCTGTTTAGTTCAGTTAGAGTCGGCATTTGAACTTAGGGATGGAAGAACTGCCTGTCACTTGCCATCACTCCTGTCCCGCCTCCTCCCCTATTGAGGCCATCGAACTGTTTTTTCTCTTTTTGTGGACCACCTTCCCTACCCTCTGAAAAAGAACCTTTGCTTATGCCTAAAATTGTGGCCAAGACTTTACCTGTTTACCATGTTTAAAAATAAGATTTATGATTTTTTATCTACTTTGTGCTTGAATTGTGTTCTTTCTTCTTTAAGGAAAGCAGTTTTACCAGGACAAAAAAGTATTTCTGACAAGTTCCGAAGGGGAATTATAATATATATAATATATTGTTGAGAAAAGTAAACCCATTTAGTAACTAGACAGATGAACATGTCCAAAATACTCTAGTTTCCTGCCCCACCGGGGCCTTGACTACACATGTATGTGAGAGGGGTTCTGTTTCCTGCTTTGTTTCTCAACTTTGCTGAAGCATTTTCTGCCGTTTTGAGGAGTAGCCAAGCCCTCTTGACCAGAGCCTGGGAAAGCCAGCCTTGCTGCCCCCAACATGTAACTTCAGCGAACCATTCAGGCTGCCAGGCACGCTGACGATCCTGTGGGTGCAACTCCGCGGAGACCAAGGGCAAGATAATCAGTCCAAGGAGACAGTTAATTTTAGTACAAAAGAGGTTAGATGTGATTTATTTCCAACACCAATGAACCAAAAGAGCTAACGATCATCAGAACAAAACACAGAACCATCAAATACTCCATGTAAAAATGGCTTGTGTCAGCTGGGATAGGTGTCGTCATTAGCAAGGGAGACAGGCTTCAGGTGGCTCCGGGGCCGACGTGGAGGACATTTTCGGGTTGTCTTTATAGGAAAAGGGGTTTGAAGCATCAAAGAGTTAGAGAAATGGATTTAGAGACAGGAAAGAGAATAGGAGAAGAAAAGAAGGCTAGAGAGGACAGGAGCGTTTTTATTGGAATATCATAGCTCATTCGTCATTTCGTTCATCATCATTATCTTCAGAAAGCATAATGCTAGGACAGGATCCATGCGACTTATGCTGCCTCTTAATCATCTCTTTTCAGCTGCTGCAGTAGAATCCTCTCCATGGCCCCGCTTGCCGTGGAGCAGAGTTGAGTGTGTGCATCACCAAGCCCAGAAGTGCTCCCTCACCACGTCTCACCTCCAGGATGAACCCTCGGCAGGTGTATTGTTCTCGTGTTCCCTTGCACTTGAGCTGAACACTCGAACTTGTCAAGGCCATTGCTCATCGTCCCATTGTTGATTTATTTAACTCTGACAAATAGCTTAAACAGCCCCTTTCCTTGTTCCTGGGACTCACGTTGCATCTGAATCCAAGGGCTTAGCGGAAGATCTATGAAACCCATGTTGATAATAAGACGAAGGCTCAGACGGGTATGCACCAACCCCTAAATCCTTATTTTAATGAGGCAAAACCTTAGACCCTTCCTGTTTTTCCTTTCAGATCATTATTTATCAGAATACTTTGGGCCCTGCATCTTGTCCCCACTATTTAATTACCCTGTCCTCTCTACAGTCACTGTATCATGCACATACTTCTGTTATTGCCTTCGCATGTAACATATTACACATCCTTCATTCTCCCATGGAGGGAGCATAGGAGATTCACAGATAATCTCCTGTACCTAGATCAGCACTTGCTGTCTATATTTTGAGTGATGAATGAAAGAACGAAAGCCATGTATTTTGAGTGGGTAATAATTAAATTGAGAATGATGCTGTCTATATCTATCCCTGGCAAGTAAGAAGGGAAACATCCTGAGACTCTTGTATTTCTGAAAGGAAAACCTAAAAATGTCTTTCATTGTACTTAAAGAGGGGAAGGCTCCAGAGATATTGATATGAGGGTACTGGAGTAGGGCCCAGGGCTGGAGTGGATTTTGGTCTGAGCCCTCGCGCGCCTGCCTAGTGTATGTTTCAAAGCCAGGATTTATAGCTCACTTTCTCTCTACCTCCAGCCACCCCTTCCCTTTTCTTAACTTTTCCTCTTCGCTCTTACTGACAGAGATCACAAGGTACTGTAAACGTTCTCAGTTCAAACAGGCAGTCCTGTTGTCAGACCAAGTATCCAGTTGTAGGCTTCAGGAAACCTCTCTACCTCTCTTGCTTTTCTGTAAGTGTGTGAGCTTAGGTTGGGTGTGCTATATACTTAAAGGGGAAAATGACTTTTAAAATGTATCAGGGTGTGTTTGTCAAATAGGAGAGCGAAAAACCACTTTTGACAGTGCCTAGGGAGAAATTGGATTTCCCTAATCACCCCAAAGGCATCCCTTGTATCACTCTAATGCCACCTTTCTTGAGCACCCTTGAATCCTCTGGTTACCAATGAATGGGCATTTAAAGCCTTTCTAGAAGGGCTCATCCTTCATTGTGTTCTATTAAAGCCTCAGGCTTACACCCTGGCTCCCTCTCTGACCTCATTTTTTTTTTTTTTTTTTTTTGGACTACAGAGCTGGGGAGCAAGGCTGGCACCACGTGGGGAATTCCCATGCGCAAGTGTCCACATCCTTCATTCACATTCTTCAAGGGTTTCTTTTAACATTTTCTGATTGTGTTTCTGAGGACAGGGTGTCAACAGCTCTCAGAACTGTTAAGTTTTCTATTTATCCTCAGGCCAGGAAAAGGCACAGATCACTGCAGTGTAAAATTACCAGTGGTTTTGACAGTGACCTGGAAGAACTGTGGAATGAAGAAATTTAGCCTTGAGAGCTGAGGTCCAGCCCCAGGCCCATCTTAACTGAGAAGTTCTGCTCAATTATACAGGTCATGAGAAGTTCTGCTAGTCCTGAAAATATTGAACTCATCAAACTTAAGTTGGGTGTTGTTGACATGTCTTGATGAATGGCCAGTTTTGGACACCGAGTACCGTATTTACTTGTTTTGTTTTCTCCTCCATTCCATTCCTACACAACCTTAATTTCGAAAAGTCATTCTATGAGGTTGGAAATTTTCATTTTATTTGTTTAGTAGGAGCTTTCCAAATCAGCACAAACTTTTCTGAAGGCTTAAAAAGATTAGTTGGAATGATGAAAGATGGCCGTATTTGCTGAAAATAGAAGGAAAGGGACTTACTGCTTTGGAATTGCCCTTGCCAAACCTCTAGAGACAAAATGTCATGATGGTTAAGAATTCAGGCCTTAGATCTGGGTTACCTGGCTTGAACCCTAGCTCTGCCACTTCCTGGCTATGAATCAGTGGGAAAGTTACCCTGTTTGCCTCAGTTTCATCATGGGATGGCGATATTTTATAGGCATTTTTGCCTACTTCCTAGGACCGTTGTGAGTTAAAAGGTATGAAGCACTCAGAACAACGCTTGGCACATGGAAAGTTCTCAATGAATGCTAGCTACTATTTTAATAAGATGGTAACTTAGAATTGTTGCAGATGTATTATGGACATGGAATCACAAAGTTCACTCTAGGCAAGAGAGAAATACAAATATCTATTTCTAAATATCTAAAAGAAATAGAAATATCTACTGAGAGAAGGGGATTGTGCCAATAAACATGTTATAGCTCAAGATAGATGTATCTATGTTAGGAGATAATTCTTTTTTTTTTTTTTTTAGCATTTTATTTTATTTTATTTTATTTTATTTTTTTCCCCCAGATACTTTTATTTTATTTTTTCAGTGTTACAAGATTCATTGTTTATGTACCATACCCAGTGCTCCATGCAATACGTGCCCTCCTCAATACCCACCACCAGGCTCGCCCATCCCCCCACTCCCTCCCCTCCAAAACTCTCAGTCCCTTGTTCTGAGTTCACAGTCTCTCATGGTTCTTCACCCCTGTTAGGAGATAATTCTTATGTGTTTCCTCAGTCTATCAAGCCACTCCTTCATCGGATCCCTTTTTAAAACAGTCCTGAGTCTTCTACATCAAATTCTTAGCGTTTCCAAACCTTGGTGAGTAATTACTCCTTAAATGTAGTCTATTAATGTATTACCTTGCTTCCAGGGGCCATTTTAGCTTCTTGAGATGTAACCTCGGCACTGGTCACTTGTTCCCTAATTGTAGGAGACATACATGAAGGTCTCCAGAGCTCACTAACCTTCCTTAGGAGAATAGGAGTCCCAGATCCCAAAGGGTCTTCTAAAATCCTTCTCACAAAATTCTTCCTTAATTCAGGGCCCTTTTATATCTTCAATGGGAATGACAGATTTCGAGGATTATGCAATTGGTTCTTCTGTATTTCTCCTTTTGGAAATTCTGCATATGGTCTAGCACTTTCTTCGGAATGCAACATCAATTGTATCTTGGTGCATCAGTCAAAACTTCCAATTTAACTTCCCATTACATTTATAAACCCATCCTTTGTACCTCATCATGGTACATTGGATACAGAATATTTACAACTCCCTAAGCCTCAATGTTGAACCAGTAGAGTTAGGGGTAAATGAGGAAGGAAACTAACATTTACTGAGTTCAAGTAATTTGCTCAAGAGTCACATAACTAAAGAATGGCAGAGCCAGATTTCCTCTCCAGATCTGTATGATCCAAAATCCAGGTTCATTTGCTGTATGATGAGGTGTTTATGCAAAATCTATCGAAGGAAAAGCTTCATTACATCTTTTCTTCCTTGAGCTCTTGTGCTTATATTCATCATTCTCTTAAAATGCAGTCAAATAATTTTGTTTTTTTGGTAAATCTAAGAAAATGTCAAAAATTTTAGGCATTTTCTTTCCTTCTCACCCAGCCTCTTTCTTCTAACTCAAGAATAAGGAATAGATAACTTCCACTTCACAGCCTTTGAGGGCTTTTTTTTAGAAAAACTATAAAATTAGTGACTCTGGCATTTTCCCCAAAGGATATGTTTACTTGGTTATTAATATTTGAACTCCGCACTCTAAATTCAGTTTGTCAGAGAAACAAACTACTGATATTGATACTTCCCTAGTATCATTGTGAGTTTCAGAAGCCAAAACATAGCTTCTGCTTCCTAACCTTTTCTAAACAGATCTATCCATCGAAATGGTCTAAAACCAGTTTTTGTCCATATTTAGACATATACTTATGATACTTTAGAGTACCAAGGAAAGAGAGATGCTCCTAAGAGAAACAACAGGGGGAAAAAAACAGGTTATTTTTCAGGAATGTAAAGCAGAATGATTTTTGACTTCTCACGAGCAACACTGGATGCTGAAAGACAATGGAACAATGTCTTTGAAGTTCTGAGGGAAAATAATTTTGATGATTGAGTTCTATACTCAGCCAAACCACCAGTTAGAGAAGAGAAGAACATCTCTAGCATGCAAGTAATGACTAGTATAGTATGATAGTAAGTGATGACCAGTTTAGCATGATAGTAGTAACTAAACTATCATAGTTTATATTTCTGAAGAAGGTAATTGAAAGGGAACTCCAGCAAAATGGAAAACATCATGAAGGAGGAAGGCTCCTAGGTGAGACCTAGGAAACAATAGCTCTCACCTAGAGGGGCAGGAAGGAAAGTCAGAAGGTGAGTGGGCAGTGGCTAAGGAGCAAGCTGTCCATGTGGGAGCAGAAATCCAGACACAGCTGGGTGGATATCTCAGGAAAGAGAGAGATTGGTCCACAAGTGAAAATACTTATATATAATTATGATCACATGAATCCTGCATTATAGATTAGAGGTTATGGACTGTTATAGTCAGCCCCTAGACAGACCTACTTAAGGCCTAATCATGACTGCAGAGAAGAGCAGAAATGTTATCAGTTTTGACAATGGAAATGTATAAGTAGCATTAACAGATACAGGGATGTTGAGTGGGAGGGGATGTGGAGAAAGAGGGAAGGACAGAACCGACAATGTCTTTGTCAAACACATATGAAGTTGCTGAAATGAGAAATAGACATTGGGTATATCATTTAACACTACAAATGTAACCAATACAAGAACCTAACAGCTACAAGTATTAACAGTTGGGAAGAGGGAGGTAGATAAAGTGGGAGGAGAAAATGTAAGGGAACCAAATATGCATAGCAGGGAGTAAACAGTTATTGTTTAGAATTGATAAAAATTTTAATTTTTATGGCTGGTTCAGTCAGTTAAGCATCTGACTTCAGCTCCGGTCATGAACTCAGGGTCCTGGGATCGAGCCCAGGTCAGACTCTGCACTCAGAGGGGAATCTGTTTCTCCCTCTCCTGCTGCCCCTCCCTCTGCTCATGCTCTCCCTTACTCTCCCTCTCAAATAAATAAATGAAATCTTCAAAAAAAAAAAAAATAGTGATATAAACCTATTAGAATTAAAAAGATAAGCACCGGAATATTATGAACAGATGAATAAATGTACATTATTAAACATGATTACATGTGACAGAGGAGTTAGGCATTGAGAATGAAAAAGGTAAGATGGTGGCTTTTTACTATAAGCCCTATGACATTATTTTTTCATGTACATGTAGTACATTGAATATGTATATTTTAAATAACTCTTGTAAAACCATGTTAATCAGTTGTCTATTTGAACATTCCAGTCTGTCCTGGTGACGGTGGTGGGATGGATTGTAATCGAAGACAACTGGTTTGGCCCCAGGCATACGCAGATGGGAAGAAAGGTGGGATGGGGAGGGTGGCCGTCAGAAAGAACTTCTCAGCCAAGGATCAGAATGGACTATGTTTTCTGGGAAGGTGTTCCACAGATTAAGGATATACAAATGAACTTCTCTACCAATTTAAATAAGTGCAGAAGTCCAAAGAGGCAGAATCTGGAACAGCAGGTTATTAAGATGAGGAGTGGCTGGAGTAAACCAGGGACAAATTAGAAGATTGCCTGATACCATCATTGTGATGAGCAGGAGATGGAAGCTAAAACTATTCACCCGTCAGTTAGCTCAGCCCTAAATGCTACTGAATGTGGGCCAGGCTAGACAGGAACTATGTGGGTTAATCTTCTTGATTTGAATCTGGGCGATGGGGAATGGAAACTCATGTTTCTCTACCCAGCTATAAGCTTTTGGTTCTTATGCACAATTTCCATTTTGCCTTTTCGCTCCACGTACCACTGATTCTACCAATTGCTCTCGTAATTGACTTTTGCTCCTGGAAGAAACTCCTAGAATGTTGGAATTTCTCTATTACATGTTTTACCCCAAAGAATGTGTCAATCAGCGCTAAAGCAATAGTCTTGGGGCAGACAGCCAACTTGCATCTGATGACAGCATTGCAGTAGAGGTCGCAATATGCTGACTTCAGAATGAGCACAAGACTCCGACTGAGATCCTGGAAGGACAGCCTGGAGCAGATGGGATGGGCAAGCAGGTATTTGCCTCACAGCTCAGAGAAGGCTAGTGGCTGCAAAATACTAACGCTTTGTTCTTTCCTGTTGCTCATAAGTGGGTGAAATGTTGCTCATAACTGGATTTCTAAGTCCGATAGCCTAGAGCAAACTTTGGCCCAATGACTTTCATGGACATTTGTGTTAACTTTGTGAAAGTGGAAGTAACAATAAGAATTGTAGGAATTCAGGGGTTTTAACAGTTCTTTAATTTTTTTTTTTTTAACAGACTGCATTTGCAAGAGTTTAATATTGAGGGGTGGCTAGGACATTCAGACCTCAGATGCTTTCTGGTATGTTGAGATTGACAGTTTTCCAATGAGCTCAGAGTTTCTGAATTCCTCGAAGCCATTCTGAGACCTTCCTTGAAAGAACACTTGGCCCCTGGTACACATATTTACTATGCCTCTCCATCATTGGCGAGGTTGGTTCCAACCCTACATCAGGAAATGGGATTCCGGGGCACAGAGGTAATACAAAAAGGCATCAGTGGATGCCAAAGTCACCTATTCAGACAAATCAAATAGGAAGTCAGTTCTATGGTCTATTTAGTTTAGTAATAAAAGGAACACTATTTCTCCAATCCATCAAGTTCCTGGTTCTCAGACAACTTCCATCAAATCCTTGGCAGCACAGATCCAGGACTGAGAAGTTGCAATTCTCTAGCAGGGGCAAAAGGTGCCTGAGAAAGGGTCTTTTCTGTCACTGCCCTGTGGGCACTCTGGGGATTCTTCATTTTGAAAGCCTTGGAGACCATTTCATTATGTGTCAGCATTTTCTTTAATACTTATCAGTTTTCTTTCCCTCTGATGGAGTGGAGGTTGAAGAGAAGGTTGGGATTCTCTACCAAGAATCAGTGTGGCCTGAACTCTCTAGGGTTCTCCCTTCAGCTGCCCTCACTCTTCTTGTGTTACCTTTGTGGGTAGCTCATCTGTAGAAATCCTTCCACGCCCTTCGGTAGACTTGGCATCAAGCAAGATGGGGGTTTTCAAGCTCTCCCGCAGCAGAGCCCGAGGCTGTCACTGGGGAAGCTGCACCTGGACCGGACCCATTTGTTCTGATGGCACCGGGTCCCGCACTATCTGTGCAGCCCTAAAAATAGCTCGCAATTAACATTGCATTTCAAGAATTGGAAAATTTCCCAGAAGTCCATTCTTTTTTCCTTTTCTATTTCATTACATTTTGCAGTAATAATACACAAGCCTGCAGAAAACATGACGGGTAATGAAAAAATGTAATTAATATAAGCAGTGTAAAGCATGTTTTTTTTTCTCTGTTGTCCTTGCAGAAAATTGCTGCTTTAAACCAAGCAGGATGTGAAAATGCATAAAACCCCCCTTTAATCTGCTGTGGTTTGTAAATATCTTATGCAAAAGAGTTTAAGTCAACTGTCAGATTCTTTTTTTTTTTTTTTTTAACATTGTCACATATTCTTGTAAAAAAATTTTTTTTTCCTGCAGGACAAATTGAGTGATCGGGATAACTAGTTTTGAGGGGCAAGGAATGGAGGTGATGGCGAGGATTCTCAACAATACTCCTCAAAACACGAAGAACCTCCTTTTTAGACTCTCTGTCCTTTGCACTCCTCTGAACAGCGTTTAATGTTCTGCTTGCTGGACACCCAATTTTGGTACAGTACTTGGGAAAAGGAAATTATTGCTACTATTTCACACCAATACACCCCATCCTGTTAATCGAAATAAAGGATAAGGAGACCAAGAGGCTGTGGTATATGCCCACGCTCCTCAGACCATTTCAGCTCACTTATCTGTACCACGAGCGATACAAAGAGGTGTGTGACGAGAAGGTCACAGTGGAATTTCAAAGCTGAAATACAAAACATTATTCCCCAAAACATCTTCCGAGGCCAGACGGGGAAAACGCGTACAGTTTGTTTTCATTTGTTCTTTCCTTTTTTTTAAAACTGCAGCTGACATCCATTATTGGTTATTGTTTATTTCTATCTTGATCTGGGTTCTTAAAGTTTCCCCATGGCCCCGGTGTGGGTGAGCTTTGACATTTCACTTGGGAACCACGGGCCTCGTCCCCTCTGTGGCGCTGGGATCCCCGGCAAGGGAAGGTTCCCCAAGCTGAGAAGCGGTGCCTCTCTCCTGTGGCGTTCTGGGCAGCCATTTGGAGTCCCAGATGTAGGAAATGAAATAACCCACGCTCATCCAGTCACAGAAGGCCCATCTGGCACCCAGGAACCTTGCACCACAGAGGCACACAGGCGTGAGCTCACTTTTGTTATGGCATTTCATCAACAGAGCTGCAGTGAGCCAGAAAAGGACTTTGGGATGATAACTATCATTTTCCACTCCCTCCCTTTCTGCCTGTTCCTCTCAACACACACACACACACACACACACACACACACACACACAGCCTTAACCTTTTTAAAACATAGGGGCCAGGTAGAAAAAAAAAAAAAAAAGAGGGGAGATTCATCCTTCAAAAGGTAGCCTTTTTTTTTCCCCCCCAGAGGGTCTGAGGGAGAAATTTCCATTAACAGCTAAATCCCTCCCCACCGCCTCTCTCTGTCCACATTATTGTTTTTATGCCCTTCCATTCTAGGACTCGCAGGCAATGGCGTAAAATGTGACCAGTCAAGTCTTGGCTAACTCACTTCTTGTACATCACCCTAAAAATAAGGAAAAGCAGCAAGGAGAGGGATTTCATAAATCACACAACTACCGCACTCGCTTTCGAGTCCTGAAACCAAATTCACAGGAGAGTCTAATAAATGACCTCAACAGTTTTTCTTTCTTTCGTTTCCTTTTAAGTGTTTCTGCCAAAGTGGGAGCAAAAGAAGCCCGGCGAAGGAGGTGTTGGCTAGGGAGCGCCTTGGGCTGAGTGTGTGTGTGTGTGTGTGTGTGTGTGTGAATGAAGACGGAGGGGGCTGAACCCACAAATACAGGCTGTGGACGTTCAACCCCAAGTTCTAATTAAAGAGCGGGGCCGAGGTAGAAGCCAAGCCTGCTGGGGCGGGATGTCATCGCTATTTCCAGCTCCTCATTTAATCTATGGACTAACTCTATATCATCTCTTGAAAACACAGACTGCCAAGAGACACAGTGCCCAATGATAACGGCGAGATACCTAATGGAGCAGGTAACTCAGGACACTGTGAAGAAGTCCGGAGAAAAGGATGGGGTGTAGGCCGAAGGCCGGCGAAGTCATGCGCTGATTTGGATTATCCCAGCATTAAAATAAGGGTGGAGGGGCGCCTGGGTGGCTCAGTGGGTTGGGTCTCTGCCTTCGGCTCAGGTCATGATCTCAGGGTCCTGAGATTGAGCCCCGCATCGGGCTCTCTGCTCCGCAGGGAGCCTGCTTCCCCCTCTCTCTCTGCCTGCCTCTCTGCCTACTTGTGATCTCTCTCTCTCTGTCAAATATATAAATAAAACCTTTAAAAATAAAATAAAATAAAATAATAAAATAAGGGGGGAGATCACCTTAGACATTTCAGTTGATGTTGTTCTGAACTGTAATAAAAACCATCAGGTTGCATTACCCTTCCGAAATACCACATTCGGCTCTCAGCCGTTCCCACATCCCAAAGAGCTGTTTGCAAAGCAGCTAGATTTCTTGGCCCCAGAGGGGAGAACAATTACAGAAGCACAGGCAGGAGCCATCCCTGGCCCCTGCTGACCCAATGGCCTGCAGGAGAAATGAGGTGGCTGGAGAAGGTCTCCGCGGAGTAGAGGACCCCAGACTGGTGCGGGTTAGGGAGGAAACAAACAAATGGATCTCTCCCCCAGGGGGAACTCTGCCCACTCCTCTCAGACACTGCTCGTGCCTTCTCTGAGAATGGGATCTGCTTGTTTGCGAATCCAAAGCACCAAGTGGGTAGCACAATGCGATGTTTGTAAATATGATAAACCATTACAATATTACAGCTTTTCATTTGGAAAGCCATTTAGGCAAGAAATGATTACTGACCCATGATATGTAAATGATGGAAATGCAGACATTAGTATTTGGGTCAACTCGTGTATTTTTCAACCATGAAATGAAAATCTCAGTGTTCACATTCCAATTCATACATGAAAGCATCACGGTGCTATTAGTTGACTATTGTGTTAATTTATTATTGTCTTAGTTAATGTTTTCGGAGCCACCATGAAGTTCTGTCTCTACTTTCAATGCATCAATGTTGCAACTGAAAGAGGGGGACATGTTTCTCTGAGCAGGCTGGTTTCCTGAGGGAATGCTGCTTTAGTCGAGGAGAAAAGAAGTGACTCTGAAGGGCACAATGGGGACCTTCTCCCCAAATATTTCAAATATGGGATCAATCTATCACTTCCCTTTCTTTTGAGTTCATGAAACCACAAATATGTGTCAAACAATCATGGTACTGTGATTAGTTCCTATGTGCCATTGGGGCCACAAAAGAATCCCCAAGAGACTTTTGTTTCTAAGGGGGAGCAAAAGAGACTCACTATGAGAATGGTGTTACGAACTCAGTGGGAGAGGGGCACCTGGGTGGCTCAGTGGGTTAAAGCCTCTGCCTTCGGCACAGGTCATGATCTCAGGGTCCTGGGATCAAGCCCCACATCTGGCTGTCTGCTCAGCGGGGAGCCTGCTTCCCCCTCTCTCTCTCTGCCTGCCTCTCTGCCTACTTGTGATCTCTCTCTGTAAAATAAATAAATAAAATCTTAAAAAAAAAAAACAAACTCAGTGGGAGAGAATATTTAGGAAGGCTTCCTGGAGGAGGTGGAACTGACGGGTAATAGGTGAAAGGAAGGGAAAAAGCCCTTCCAGGTAGACAGCCAGAGAAAAGAGCCAGAGGATGGAATTCCACGCCACGTGAGTAGAGGTCTGACCAAATGGACACAGAAGGTAGATGTTGAAGAGTAAAAGGTGTAGGAGAGTGTACGGAGATGTCAGGTTGCACCTGAAATCACACGAGGTGGGGCCACTGAAGACCACTCAGAGTGAACCATTGGAAAACAGCTGGAGCCTACATAGATGACACAGAAATGCAGCAAGGGTTGGAGCTGGGGAGACAGCAGCAAGAAGGCCAGCTGGGAGGTAGGATTAGCAATTTAAGGTGGGGAAGGAGGGCCTGGAGTGGGGGTGTTTTGTCATGTGTGTTAGCAGAAATGGAAGAGCAATGGGAAGGAAGGGGTGGTGTGGTAGACGAGGAATGGAAGGGTTAGAGATGCATCTAAATGCTGCCTGCAGAGGGACAGATTTACTATCTACCCTTAAATTCAATGGTTTAAAGAGCGAAATGAGTATAGGATGCAGAGAGTAAGGAAATGCTGATGGTTTTGCCTTTTAATCTAATTAATTGGCTAGAGGGAACTCTCAGTATTTCCACCGTGCAACTAAATCTCCTCTTTCTGTAACCTCCCACATCATAGCCCCGAGATTGGGTAGCGCTGAGATCTTTGGCTCCATTCAACTTTGGCCCTTGGATCTGGGGTGTGCCAACAGTGTAAAGACAGGCACTTAGTTAAATCCTTTGCTTGGGGCTTCCAAGGTCAAAAGAGATGTCCTGCCTGAGAGACAATGTGAGTGCAGGATAGTTTCCAATAGGTGGGCTCTACCCGTAGTTCTCAATGGGGGTCATACTGCCCCCTAGAGAGTGCCTTGGAACTTCCCAGCGGCATTTTTTAGAGGTCACAAAATGGGGTGGGAACCAGGGATGCAAGAGGTCTGCTGTTCACAGGACGGTCCCACACATTGAAAAATCATGCAGGATCCCACGTGGCTTTTGAATGTCCTGCCAGGCACTCCTGTAGGTAAACCTGTTTATAATTATCTAAGCCTAAAACCTAACTCCAATTTACATATTTTACTGCCCCGTTTAATACACACTAAATTTTCCATGCATTTACAACTACCATGTACATTAAGGGAAGATGATATTTTGTTTTGTTCAAAACTTTGCCAGGAATTAGACACTGAGAGAATCACGTCGTTGGCGGCAGCGCTGCCGCCATTTGAGGGACATTTGTGGCTGTCATTCCGCACATCGATGCAGGCGTTTGATGACTTTTTCATGCTTTCCACATGTACGTGTTTAAAGGCACATTATTTTATTATGAATTACTTTCCCTTTGTTTCTTCTGTTATGTTTAGGGTATTACATTGATTAAACAATTGTGTCTACGTAATACACTGTATTGTCCTGTGAATTTTATTTCAGGATAGTAAAAGGGGGAGTCGTGAGATATTTGTTACAAAAAGAGATGTCGGTAAGTGTTTTCCTTAATCCCCATCACCTAGTCAAAGAGCACACTGATCATCGTGAGCCCTGAGTAATGTACAGAATTGTTGAATCACTATACTGTACACGCGAAACTAATAGAACACTGTATGTTAACTATAGTGGAATTAAAATAAAAGGCTTGATTTAAAAAAGAAAGAGATGTTGGATTTGATGGGTGAGAACCATAGAGTTTGAAACACAAGAAGTTTAGACAGGACACTTTATGAGTGGCCATCTTTGATTGTTTTATTTACATTTACGCATAAAAATATGTAAATATCTAAGGAAATATATTTATATGTAGATACATTTAATTATTTAATTTATTTTTATATATATTTATATTTTCTAATTTATGTTTTATTTATTTGTATCAATCCGTGGATCTTTATTGAGCTCCTGTGGGATGCCTACAGTGGTTAAAGTACCGTATCTGCAGGCGGTAGATGAAAAAGAAGCCCAAGTCACAGACTCTTAGGTCTCAGATCTTGTTCTAGTTGGAACTGGTGGCTTACCACAGGTTGGGGGAGGCCAGAGCAGAGTGGACAAAGTGTAATATCCCGGAAATGGCAGTACTGGCAAATAATTGTAAGTATAGTCCAAGGTGAACGGTCCAATGGTGGGAGCCTGGGAGCACATTCCTTGAAGGCCCAGCAGGCGGGACATCATCAGCATTAGCGGCAAGTGGGTACTACGTGCAGCCCCAAGCACCAGACTGGGATGAGGGATGGGGCTCTCTCTGTGCCTTATGGACGGGCCAGGTCAGAGCAAGACACCGCTTCAAATACCCACGACTGGGGGCCAGAAACGAAAGAACAAAGCTGAAAGCTAGCACCCAAGACAGGGCTTTTTAAAGGTGGGACCTAGAGTTCAGAGTAGCAGGCCAGAAGTCAGGTCAGGGGCTGAGATCTAAGGCAGAGCAGCAGGGAGAGGGTCTCTGTGTGGAGTCATAGAGGCTGAGGTTAGAGCAGCTTAATAGGTTTTGCTGCAAGTGCGGGTGATTTGTTTGCTGTGTTTTGAGGAGGAAGCCAGATGTGGAGGCTGGGAGCCACGCTGGACCTGACACTCGGTTTTATCATCTGATTGGAAGAACCGAAGTACAAATACACAGCAAGTGAGTCAACCAGACGCTTGTTAACAAAGAATACGGGCAATAATTCGAGAGCCTGCGAAAACCCTGCATTGCCTCCCTTGGATCTAGGAGGACCCGAGACTCCAGGACAGGAAGAATTCACTTAATCTATTTACTCATCCATTCAACAAACACTTAGGAAATCCCTGCTTTGTGCTAGGTACTAAGAATAAAGAGGTGAACAGGAGAGGTGCTAACCTTGGTGACACAGATCACAGGTTAATCTGGGTGTCAGAGAGGTGGATAGGCTAGATGGCTCCCAGGATTTAAGCGACTTCCTGAGGCCAGTGGGGCACATCCAGAACCCGTTTTTAAGGAAGAGCTCTTCTTGCTGCTGAACTGCTTCTAATCCTAACATTAATTGTGCTGTGTCTACATGCTAAGACTTAATGCTAAAGGAAAACAAAGCCGTCATTTATATAAACTCTTAGAGTTAGGGTTTGGCCAACTTCTGTAAAGATCCAGAGAATAAATATGACAGGCTTTGCAGGTGTGTCATGAAATAAAATTCTTGTTGTGATTTTTTGCAGCCACCTAAAAATGTAAAACCCATTTTTAGCTCATAGGCTGGATTTGGGCTGCAGGCTCTAGTTTGCTAACCCCTGGTCTACACAGTTCCTTTTGTCTAGAGACCAATAAGACATTCAATAGCGTTGGTGGATGATGATAAGTAATATTTATTATAAGTAATATTTGTAGAACACTAAACATTGCCTGATGTTATATATATATTATCCCACTTGGCCCTTAAAACAATAGAACTGGAGTAGGTAAGCCAAGTACTACCATCAGTCTTCATTTCATCCATAAGTCTGTTGAAGCTCAGGAATGTTCCGTCATTGCATTAAGTCATGGAGCCACAAAAACCAGAGGGAGACTAGATCTCAGTCTTTTGATTCCAAAGATTGTCCTTGACCTACAGGTACTTTGAACTGGCCATACAACCAAATTACTCACAATGTTCACAGGTCACTCTAGTTTAGAGTCTGAATGTGTTTTGAAATTAAAGGCTTACACTTAAAAAGCCATCAAGCAAACATTGGATATGGTCTCAGTTACGTCAGTGCTTGCAAGAAGAGGATTAAGTCGACTGTTTTATGTCCAGGCACTGTTCTAAGACAAAATCCCTGCTCTAATGAATGAGTCAGTTACATTTTAGTGAAAATCATTCTAATGACACTCTAGGAGCAAGAGTAGCAACTACCCAAATGCCATGCATTGTGTTTGAAGTTACACATGTTTTATCACTAATCTTCAAAATAGTGCCATAGACTGGCTCTTGTTTTCTCCATTGTAGAAGTACCTTAGTGACAAGAGCTAATATGTAGAACTTACTGTATGCTAGGAAAGAAATGCTCAGAGGAGATAAGAGAGCAGGTAGGTGGCCAAGGGGGATTTGAACTTGAGGCTATATACCCTAGACTCCAAGGCCTTCTCTTTTGGGCTAAAGCAAATCCTCAGGCCATGGCCATTGGACTGTACCAACACAACTCTACTTTTCAATGCCTGGTGGATTTAAATCAGATTCCTTCATCTTAGTGTTCCGTCATTTATGAGGAAAGGCGGCCAGAGAGCACTTAGTCATTAGTGCTTTACACTGTGGTGACTGCTGAGATGGCACTTCGGGTGTCATATAATGCTATCTTCTAAAGCTTCTAGCTCTGAAGTAATTGCCTCATGGGTTACAATTTCATCGGTGTTCCAATGCCGCTGTTGGCATGCAGTTGGGCGATTCTGAGGCAGAGGCATCTACCTCAAGGTTTTAGGGGCACTGGGTTTATTTTAAAATCACTTAGAGGAGAAAAAGTAGATGGGAGTGATGCCCTGGTTGGAACACCCCCCTTCCTCTGGCACCCTCAGTGTGCGTTTACTTGCTCTATTCAAAGGTAGGCCACTGAAAGCTCTCTCTAGGTATCATGAGCATTATTATTTAACTTGCAGGATTATAGCAAAATTTAAGGTTCAGAATCAAATGACCTTTCTTTAGTTCTTCAGCCTGCTGTGGCACGGGGACACAAAGGGAGGTTTTGTAGAACCCCCTTTTTCGGTCATTGGGAAATTACAGAACCTTAAGCATGGGGGTGGGGGAGACTCTTAGGGGCTGAATTTTAGAGTTCCTAAGTTTTCTTTGATTGAGACTTTGGCAGAAAATAGATTTTTTTTTTTTGCATTAAAAAGTATATTTGCATTAACGTGTAAATGGTTTTTCCTTATAAATACATTTATCTGAAGAACTTCATTATTGCATAAATTACTTTTTCAAAATTAATTTCTAGTTTTTTTTAAAAGATGAAATCCATGTTTTCAATGTGCCATTAGGAAAGCTCAGTGATCACATATAATAACAATGTATTAAAAGCCATACAGAAAAGAACCCATTTTTAAAAACCCATAACTCAAAAGACTAAAAAAATGACAGACTAGCCATTCATGCAAATTAGCTAACTCACATTTATCAGAGAAAATATTTCATAGCATTAACAACACTGTCATTTAAGAAAAATTAAATGGGTCCCAGAACCACACATTTATTTTTACTGCATTCATTATTCATTCACTTGTTTCTTTCTCCTCCACCCCCCCTTTTTTTTGAATTGTAAGTTTTGAATTCAAAGTTCAGTAGAGGGAGAAGCAGATGATTTTCCCATTTTCGTGACCCCATGGTTAGCAGCAATAAAGCAACAGGAACAAATCTGGCTTGAAACGTGTCCAAACCCACATCTCCCAGTGTGCACAAAAGGCAAAAAAGTAAGATGTGCAGCGGATATTAACATGAGTAATCTTGGAAATCTAAATATTAAACATATGTCAAAGATTATCAAATGCACATCCACATGTCTTATAGAGATGTCTTTCATCCAAGGGGCTCCAGCCTATTTCAATGTGCATGGGTAGGTTCTCTGGTCCCGAAGGCCTCACCGAAGCTTGGCATTCCCAGTGATGACAGCATAGCGTTTCATACGGGTTCTTGTGAAGCCATAACTCCTCAGCTCCACACCTTCCTGAGAGACAAGCTTATTAATCTCTACCCCCACCTGGAGATAATGCTATTTAAATCCAAGTTGATTAACTCATTTGCCCAGTAAGTGCACAGTTTGGGAAATTTCCTGGGGTCTTTGATTTGTGTTCTGATGCGGAAGTCACTAGAAGCCATATTCGACTCCATCGACGGGGCTCTTATCATAGCGATCCAGAGAGAAATGTTCCAGATGCGACACTGAGAAGTAGTATTATTGTCTTATCTCCTGGGCACCGTGTGGAGGCTGGGACGTAATTCCTCCTGTCCCTTAGTAATATGTGCTTTTAATACTTGGCATCTTCTCCCCAAACCTTGTTCTGTGGGGTAACTGAAGTTACATTTTGGAAATACTTAAGGATGTAATGTTATAATAGGGAGCCAGCCTAATTTTTTTTCCCACTGTGTATATTGGCTGTTGAAGAGTATTATTTTATAAAATCTCTGAGTCCAGCCTGACCTTACTTTTTCTTAGGCTGTCTTGTCATCCGTAAATTGCGAAAGAAAAGCTAACTCTCAGTGTTTCACAATGAGATCATGTTTATGAGAAGACTTTGTAAACTCTAGAGCTTTATACACATGTAGAATATTATTATTACCATCAAGGCACATCTACCAGAAAGAGGCCCCCCGAGTGATAAGCGGTGCACTGAAATCCAATTTCGTTTCGGTATCCATTCATCTTTGGCAAATGTCACAGCTGTGTATAATGTGCGGAGTCTTGGTGATGAAGCTCGCTGTGTCGCCCTGCGCGTGAGCAGTCGGCAGGCCGGGGGAGGCGGAGACCCAACCAACGCTTACCTTTGGGCTCCTGCCCTGTCCCGGAGGCTGGCCCCTATAGGTGCTCAACGAATGTGTTCAGAGTGGAACTGAACGGGGCCGAGGGTACGAAGGACTCGGCGTGATCGAGGCAAGTGAATGTAAGCGAAACTGCCAGCGTGGTTGAACCTCTCCAGGGAGGTGGTGCGACAAGCAGGGTTCCCGGGCACGCCGTGAGACAGGCTGCCTGAGAACGAGGAACCAGCCCCTCTCCACGGAGGAAGAGAGGGCCCCGAGCAATGAGACGGGGTACGTTGCCCTTCCGATGCCTTCTCTCACTTTCTCCGCCATGTTTTACCACCTGGAGAAGGAAAAGCTGCTCAGCCTTTTAGTATCTGTTGCTTATAGGGCTTTTTCTCATGCTGTGAGGTAGACGGAGCTTAGGTTCTTTGGGGAATAGGATGGATTCTCCACCTCTGTTCTTCAGGGAATTTGCAGGAGCTATAAAAAACAATCTGCAGTTTTTGCCACTCCGTGGGAGTTTGTGGGGGAGAAGGGGCATGTTAGGGAAAGACCTGAAATATGTCTGCACACACTTTTGGGTGGAAGATATGCTTACTGAATTCGTCCTTAAACCAAAGTGTCTTGGTCATTAAAGTAACATTAAAGATGATAAGAATAATCACCCCCCCCTTTTTTTTTTTAAAGATTTTATTTATTTGACAGAGAGAGAGATCACAAGTAGGCAGAGAGGAGGCAGGCAGAGAGAGAGGAGGAAGCAGGCTCCCCACTGAGCAGGGAGCCCGGTGTGGGGCTCGATCCCAGGACCCTGAGATCATGACCTGAGCTGGAGGCAGACGCTTAACCATCTGAGCCACCCAGGCGCCCCGAATAATCACCCTTATTGATGTCTCTTTCTACCTACCAGATTCTCCTAGGCTACATTTTGAGAAACAAAGAAAAATGTATTCTCAAATTCACTTACTTTTTCAACGTGTTCCCAAATAATATGACTTGGTTCTCCCCAAGCACATTTAATACCCACCCCTACCCCCCCGACTTTGGAAGAGAAACTTTTAGTATCAGCTTAAAGAGTCTCAAAGCTGAAGGTACTCTTTCCTGTCAAGAACAAAGGGTTAAATGAGAGGCGTGGCTAAGTTGCTGTTGTGTGAGTTATGGAAGGTTTATTATACTCAGCCTGCTCTGCTCTCTTCCTGCAGACTTATCTTTCTTCCATCTGCATCTTTATCGTTAACCTATATCTCATAAGCTGAGTGTGCAAGACCATCAGTCCCTCGGAGCATCACCTATCCGGGCAGGGATGCAAACCGATCTGGGGCGGCAGCACTGCTGAGCCATTTCCCTCTGGATTCAGGGAACCATGCTCTGGAAGAAAAGCCTAAATGCAAAAATCACATTTTAGCTGCTCTGTAATAATTTTTTTTCATCCTTTCCCGCATATTCCCCCCGCCCAACCCAAATACATAGAAAACGTTGCCTTTGGTTCTAAGCTGCAAGGCATTGAAGAAAGGAGTGAGGACTTGTGAAAGATCTAGGTTTGGGGTCACTGAGATGGAATAGGATTCTTTGGCTGATTCAGGTGAGCTGATCAGAAACTAATGAAAGTTGCTGAATGGGATGGCACAGCAGCCCGCAAATGCTTGTATCTTTCTCACCTCTATTTTAGAGTGAAATATTAGATGAAAAAAAAAATGTGTGTAAAATAAAACTCCAGTGACTTACATGTTCACATTTTCAGAGAATGGAGTATGTTTAAATGAAAATATTTATAAAACATTGATTTAATATGCCACACTCAACTTCTAACTGATCGAAAGCTTACAGTCTGTTTATGCTGAGTAACTCTTTAATGAAAACGAGTCACTTGTCGTTTGCATACATGTGTACATATATTTACTGGAATCAGCCAAAATAGTAAACTGCAGCTAATTGGAAAGCCAACATGTTCATTGCTATTTAGTTTATTAAAAAATATGTCTGATTCTTTAGAGACACCATATGAGGAGTATCATGGCTAGCTATAGGCATACATATTTTTGCTTGGGGCTTGATTCCTATAATCTAAGTATTTCAAGACTGTTACTCAGACCCGAAGAGCAGCTAGCTATAGTTGGATTAGATTTTCAGAATCTTAGAAGTTGGAGAGGATGTCAGAGATCATCGAGTCCAGTGTTTTTCAGACTCTGCTGATGATAGTAATTCCTGGTTCTTATTCCAGATCTGCTGAAGTTGAATTTCCAGGGGGTGGGGCCTCAGAAACTGTTTGTTTAAACAATGTGCTATTTTTATCATCAGGAAAGTTTAAAACAGACCTGGTCCACCAATTCTTAGTCCTGGTTATGTATCAAGATTGTCTGTAGAGGTTGTTGAAAAGGCAGAAGCCTGGGTGGTGGGCACCAAGCCCTTCGATTCTAATTTCATTTTATGCATCTACATTTCTAATAAGCTCCCCAGGCAGTATGAAAGCAGGTTTGTGAATCAGTGATCTAGTCTGACCTCCTACATGTCAGGAATCTCTTCCAAAACATTCTGCTTAAGCATTCTAACTCAAAAGCCAGCCTTTCCCTTGTTGGAGGAAATTGTGGCTCATAATTTTAGACATTACGTCCATTTATTGGGCCAAATTATGACTTCCTGTAACCTCTACCCACCTATCTCAGTGTGTCCTCCAGAGCAACAGAAAAATGATTTCAAATGCGTAACTGATGGATGGTGTTCGGTAAATGTCAGGTCTTTCCCCCCATCCCCATGTAACTGTCCTCTAGGTATGACAGACCCCATACTTGACCTATTCCTTCATAAATGATGACCCTGCAAATCATCTCTTTTTCTGACAAAACCTTTCTACTTTTGAGAGCGCTTTTTGTGGTTTCCATATTCCTAGGATCTTCCTTACCTGGATCCAGATATGCTGTAGCATCTTTACTAAAATGAGTCTATTCCACAAATACTATGGAGCACCTACTATATGTCAAAGTCTGCTTTAAATATGAGACGACATGATGACCACAACGACCAGAATTCAACCCAGGATGCCAGCTGGACTCTAAGCGAATCTTGTGGAGATACGGTTCTGACCCCGCTGTTTCAGTAATGCAACCTGTGATCATATGGCTATTTTGAAACCCACTCCACAGTTAATTTACTCTAGGTTAGAATTTAACATCTGAGGACTTGATATAAGTTACTGTTATTGTTATTATTACCACCATTACTGTTCTAAGCATTATAAAAGATAATTTTTGGAGAATGATATAGAGGGTCCAAAATCTTTTATATCTCTAATTCTCATGGCAGCTCTGTGAACTCATATTATTATTTCTAATTTATGGATGGAAAAACTGAGGCTCAGAGAAGTTTAGGGTATTGCTTGAAATTGCATATGTAATATTTAGTTAAGCTAGAACTTGAACTCAGACCTCCTGACTCCAAATCTGAAACATTTTCTATTGCTTCACAATGCTAAGATAAGAGAGGGCTTACCTGCTCATAACTTAGCAAGTGGAACAAAGGAGGGCAGGGCGTTACTTTTAGTATTATGTAATTACCTTTGACCTTTTATTATAACCTCTTGTTTGGTTGATCAATTGATAAGTCCTTGATTGATCTATCAGTATACTGGCTGTCTTTGTCTTCAATTAGTGTCATCTACGAATCGACTGAGCAAGTCCCTGTGTTCTGATCTAACTTATTAAAATCTCTGAGGAGGACATAGCCAAAGAGAGAACCCACTGGCATAGTTCATAGTTCTGGGATTCCTTTCCCTGGGTTCGCACTGAAGTAGTAATTAACCACAATTTTCAATGAGCTAGAATTTTATGTACCTGTGTCATCATTCTACTCACATGTCCCCATCTCAACATTCAAAGAGATCATGAAAGCCTTTGTCTTTTGTCATGCTAAAGTCCTGATACCTTTTGTCTGTGGAATTCCCCTGATCCACCAAAAAGAAAAGGGTCACTTTTTAGCTGAGCGGACCACTTTAATTGTCCCCACAGAGTAAGTTACCTCAGTATTCAGAAGGAAACACCCAAGGTATTCTTTTTGGTCTTGGAAGGACCCTGTGGGAGCCCCATTCTCCCAGATCCAGCTTGGCTGTTGCCTTCTATGGGAAGCCATTTTGAATCCCCTCCCCCCCCCCCCCAGTGAACATGGCTACACCTTCTGCTCTGTCCCAGCATGCAGGGCATTTCTCTGCATCCCAAATTGCCTCCTAGTTATTTATGTTTTCTTTCCACCCTCAATATTTGCACTTCTTGAGGGCAAGGATTGCATTTTATTCACCTTGGAAGTCTTCCAAGATCTAGTGTCGTGATTGGTGGCACAGTAAACCTGTGCCGAATGAATGACTGTGTGGTTGAATACGTATACAGATGTGATATAAAGTTTTCCTGTAAAGTTTTTATTAGATAAACCACACCAACGAGAGTCCCCTTTCGATTTCATTGGGGCTTTGGCACTTCTTATTAAAGATGTCCAGGAACAATGGACAAAGCCGGATAAAGAAAGTCCAACATTCATCTATGCCTGAAAAGGAAGAATTAATCCTTTGGCCCCCTAGAGTAGTTGTAGTTTTAAGATTAATCTTAACTCTGTTTGTAGCCTATAAAACAAAACTAATTGCAGAATTCAAAGCTTTAGAGCATTTTTAGGTGGCTTGATGGGAAAGCATTGAAATAAATACAAACATTTAGATAAAACAACCATTTTAATAGTATTAACTCTGCCAATTAATGATAATGGAAGAGCCGTCCAATTAGCTAAATCGCTAATAGTTTTATCAAGCAGAGATTGGTAATTTAAAGCAAACAAATTCTTTCTAATTTTATCCACTTGCACACCAAGATATTTAAAGGATAACAGGGGATCCAATAAAGAGTATTGCTCAAGAAGAGCTATATTTAAATCTCCTAATGGCTATAACATAGAGTTACCCCAATTAGTCAGAAAACCTAAGCAGTCAGTAAATTCTTTCAAGCCTCCATAATTTGGGGTAAAAATAAATGAGATACAACAAAGGTGCTGCTTGCAATCATTAGCATCATTATTGTGGTATTTTTGGAAGATAGAGAGTGCCCAGAGACAGTCAGGGGTGTAAATTTAACTCATCAAATCCTGCGATTGTGAGTGCTCTGTACTCAGGCTGTGTTTCACATAGCATTTCTGAGGGGGTTTGCGCGGAGGTCTCAGCACAACACTCCTTCTCAGGGCAGAAGACCAGGGGGAAGTTCATGTGCTCAGTCCCATGCCAAGGCTTGGACTTTCCTTGTTGAACCTCCATGGAGAATTCAGGCACATAATTGGATAATTCAGGAAAATCCTCTTAGGACCAGAATGATGTTAACATTTCTTAACAATTCCAATTTTATTTTTCTCAAGGGAATAGACTTAAAAACATCCACATCATCTGGCTATGTGAGCTTCATTAGTGGGGATCTGGTCAGTTAAGGACAAATGACAAATGATAGACTGCAAGGAGCCTCTGTAGTCTATCTTCTGCTTGAGCACAAGATCAACCCTTAAAATTTCAGGATTAATGATGCTGCTTATCCCAAATTGGTGCTGCCAACCGAGCATCGTGCTCAGATGGGCAAGTTTTAAAGGGGAAGGGACAAAATGGAAAGCATCTCTAAAGCATTACCTCTGTCGGTGTTAGCGGGAAGGAAATATTCTTGAACTATAATAACGACTACAGTTTATATGAGTCAAGCACTTTCTATGAGTCAAGCACTGTGTTAATATCTTGATATTCATTATTCTTCAAGATTCCATCAATTATCCCTGTTGTATAGATGAGTTTACTGGGGCTTACAGGTTAAAGTAGCTCCCTACAGCAATGAGTCTTGGAGCCAGGATTCAGTAGGGCTCTAATTACAAAGACATTGATTTTTACCTGGATTGTATACTGCCATCCTGGTCCCAGCAGCTTGCGTATTGTCAGTTCTCAGTGTATATCGCGGGATGATGACGGTCTCCATGTGTTCGAGTGGTATAGAGAACAAATACCCTGTGGACAGCCCTGTGGGGTAAATACAGAATGAACTGGACCCAGCTGGGCATTTGCATCAAAGTGCCTCACCAGAGTTCCCAGCTGGTCTGGCAGAGTGCCCAGGCACTGCCCTGGAGTCCAAATGGAATGCTCTTTGAGATGCCTCTGGTTTTCATTTTCCAAGTCTTGCCACACACAACAAGTGGGTCTGGGAATGGCCTCAGAGTCCCAACCCTGCCTCACTTGTGAGGAGTAGGGGGGTCGTGGAAACAAGAAGAATTGGTGGTAGCAAAATCTTGGTCTCAAACCCTAACTTTTCTCTATACTGTTAAAAGACTTGTCAAATCCATCAATACAATCAAATCTCAACAAGGATTAAGAGATAAAAGGTTATCAGTGCTATAAGCACCGTAGAACTTGTGTTTACCAAGAAACTAGAGCAGAGGCTAGTTGAACGGTTTAAATGTGGCTCAGTTTTTGGGCTGAGGGCACCATGGACTGAAATGACACTTACCAACCCAGAAGCCCATGCAGGCAGGCCAGCCCGAACAAGGCCCAATCAGTATTAAGAAGCAATCCCTTTTTTAAAAAAAAATTATTTATTTGAGAGACAGACAGAGCTCAGAGTGAGCGAGAGAGAACATGAGCGTGGGAGAGGGGAAGAGGATGAGGGAGAGGGAGAACAGGCTCTCCGCTGAGCAGAGAGCCCAATGCAGGCTCGATCCCAGGACCCCGAGATCATGACCTGAGTCGAAGGCAGACGCTTAACTAACTGAGGCACCTAGGCACCCAAGAAGCAGCCTTAATTTCTCCCCCTTTGCATTCTCTATTGTTTGGCTTAGGTCACTTTAAATATCCCTCTCAGGAAGGCAACTGTGGAGACAGTTGTGACACTGAGTTCAGATAGAACATGGACTGGTCATTTAACCACCCACAACCACGGATCTCATGGAAAAAAGATCTTGCCGACTATAGATACACAATGAGCAGGTGTTTTCTTTCTAATTCTTCTCTTCTTTACTACTTGCAGACCAGTATAAGTGGAGCTGGACCTCAGCAAAACCAGCTTTACTTTGAGAAAGAATGAAAACAAACAAACAAGCAAATAGCTGAAAAATAGTAGGAGCAATCTACGTTTGGTCCCAGAGATTTTCACAGTAAACTCTATCTGCCATCAGCTGAGTTAGGAGGTGAAACACTGGGCCAGGGGTTGGGATCCTTGGGCTTTTTCCTAACTTTGGCCACTATCCAATGTCAGGTTTCCTGAGCAACAGACTCCTTACTATGCAGGAGGTTTACCAGGGAGTGCTCTCAGCAACACCTGTGAAGGGCTGAGGTTGAAGGAGGTGGGTAAGTCACCACACTTCTCTGGTCCTCACCATCCTTAAGTCAAACAATGCTTTCAACCAGTATTTATGAACACGTACTTTCTACTTATTATTTCCTTAAAAAAAAAAAGATTTTATTTATTTATTTTAGAAAGAGAGAGAGAGAGCACATAGGCAGGGGGAGGGGCAGAGGCAGAGGGAGAAGCAGACTCCTCCACTGAGCAGGGAGCCCAGCATGGGACTCAATCACAGAACCCTGGGATCATGACCTGAGCCGAAGGCAGATGCTTAACCGACTGAGCCACCCAGGCGCCCCCGTATTGTTTCCTTTTGTGGAATGTCTTCCTCTCACTCAGAGTCACCTGATGAATTAATACATGAAAATACCAGTTCCTCTTAGGAGCCGTTTCTAACTATCAAGCACAGTTATACACTATCTTTCTTATTTCTCTTAAAGCATTTCATGTTTCCTCTCCTGGGACTTACCTCATTGCATGAAAATGACTGTAGTCAGGGACTCTTACTTATATTTGCATCTTTTACTCTTCTTCAACATGAAACTTTAGTGAACAAGTCATTATTTAAAGTCATTTTGTACAATATTAGCATAGATATGCCTTCTCTTTTGGTGAGTATTTGCATGGTGTACTCTTTCCACTCTTTTCCTTTCAATTGTTCTGTATTATTATATTTTAGGTATTTCTCCAGTAAATGACATTTAATTCAAATTAACTTTGTTATCATCCCAGTCTGACAATCTTTATATTTTAATTAGAGTGTTTAGATCATTTACACTTAATGTAATTACTAATGTATTTAGGTTAAAATCAACCAATTTATTTTATGCTGTTTCTTTTTTTTTTTTTTTAAGATTTTATTTATTTATTTGATAGAGAGATCACAAGTAGGCAGAGAGACAGGCAGAGAGAGAGGGGGAAGCATGCTCCCCGCTGAGCAGAGAGCCCGATGCAGGGCTCGATCCCAGGACCCTGAGATCATGACTCGAGCTGAAGGCAGAGGCCTTAACCCGCTGAGCCACCCAGGTGCCCCTATGCTGTTTCTTTAATCCATCAGATCTATGTCTCTTTTTCTCACCTTTATTAACTTATTTTTGATTGATTTTTTTTTTCTTTACTGTCTATTTTTTTCTTCTCTGTTGATTTGGAAATCATATACTCTTTTCTATTCATTTAGAAATTACAACATCCACCCCTCACTTAGCAAAATCTAATGTTAACACTTTTACTCTCCTTCTGGAATAAATACAAGGATTGTAGAATAATTAAACTACATTCCCCCTCTTTCCCCAACTTATAGTTGACAATATATAGTTGCCATGAATCTTAATTCTGTAGATTTTAAAACTGTATAAGATATTCACACTATAGCTTTTAAAGTCAATATTCATGTTTACCCACATATTTACCACTTTTAAAATTCTGTAATTCTTCTTGCATCTCTGATTCTTTAGCCTAGTCCATTGCTTGTGAATTCTCTCAGTTTTTTTTATCTGAAAATTTCTGTATTTTACTTTCATGCTTAAATATATTCTGCTGTGTCTATGAGTCTATGGTAGTTTTTGTTTTCTATAAGAACATAAAAATGTATTCTCATTTTCCTTTGGTTTTCATTTTTGCCCTTGAGAAATTTAACTGTTGATCCTTTGAAGGTAAATCTGTCTTTTTTCTCTAGCTGCTGCAAGAATTTTTCACTTGTTCTTTGGTTTCTAGTAGTTTCAGAATGATACATCTTAATATGTATTTCTTTTTCTTTATCCTGCTTGGGATTCTGAGGTTTTGTTAAATCTATCCTGGAAAATTCTGTCATTTAAGCCATAATATTTTTATTTTATTTTATTTTATTATTTTTTATTAACATATAATGTATTATTTGCCCTAGAGGTACAGTATGTGAATCATCAGGCTTAGACATTTCACGGCACTCACCATAGCACATACCCTCCCCAATGTCCATAACCCAGCCACCCTATCGCTGCCCCCCACCCTCTGGCAACCCTCAGTTTGTTTTGTGAGATTAAGAGTGTCTTATGGTTTGTCTCCCTCCCGATCCCATCTTGTTTCATTTTTTTTCCCTACCTACCCCCCATGATCCTCCACCCTGCCTCTCAAATTCGTCATATCAGAGAGATCATATGATAATTGTCTTTCTTTGATTGCCTTACTTCGCTTAGCATAATACCCTCTAGTTCCATCCACGTCATTGCAAATGGCAAGATTTCAGGGGTTTTTTTTTGGTGGCTGCATAGTATTCCATTGTGTATATATACCACATCTTCTTTATCCATTCATCTGTTGATGGACACCTAGGTTCTTCCATAGGTTGGCTATTGTAGATGTTACTGCTATAAACATTGGGTGCACGTGCCCCTTCCGGTCACTACATTTGTATCTTTAGGGTAAATACCCAGTAGTGACATTGCTGGGTCATAGGGTAGCTCTATTTTCAATTTTTCAAGGAACCTCCATACTGTTTTCCAGAGTGGCTGCACCAGCTTGCATTCACACAACAGTGTAGGAGGGTTCCTCTTTCTTCGCATCCTCGATAACATCTGTCATTTCCTAACTTGTTAATTTTAGCCATTCTGACTGGTGTGAGGTGGTATCTCACTGTGGTTTTGATTTTTATTTCCCTGATGGTGAGTGATGTTCAGCACTTTTTCATGTATCTGTTGGCCATTTGGACGTCTTCTTTGCAGAAATGTCTGTTCACGTTTTCTGCCCATTTCTTGATTGGATTATTTGTTCTTTGGGTGTTGAGTTTGATAAGTTCTTTATAGATTTTGGATACTAGCCCTTTACCTGATGTGTCATTTGCAAATATCTTCTCCCATTCCATCGGTTGTCTTTTGGTTTTGTTGACTGTTTCCTTTGCTGTGCAAAAGCTTTTGATCTTGACGAAGTCCCAATAGTTCATTTTTGCCCTTGCTTCCCTTGCTTTTGGCGATGTTTCTAGGAAGAAGTTGCTGTGGCTGAAGTCGAAGAGGTTTGTGCCTGTGTTCTCCTCAAGGATTTTGATGGCTTCCTGTCTCACATTGAGGTCTTTCATCCATTTTGAGTCTATTTTTGTGTTTAGTGTAAGGAAATGGTTCAGTTTCATTCTTCTGCATGTGGCTGTCCAATTTTCCCAACACCATTTGTTGAAGAGACTGTCTTTTTTCCATTGGACATTCTTTCTTGCTTTGTTGAAGATTAGTTGACCATAGAGTTGAGGGTCTGTTTCTGGGCTCTCTATTCTGCTCCATTAATCTATGTGTCTGTTTCTATGCCAGCACCATACTGTCTTGATGATTACAGCTTTGTAATAGAGTTTGAAGTCTGGAACTGTGATGCCACCAACTTTGGTTTTCTTTTTCAACATTCCTCTGGCTATTCAGGGTCTTTTTTGGTTCCATATAAATTTTAGGATTATTTGTTTCATTTCTTTGAAAAAAAAATTGATGGTATTTTCAT
>CM052900.1:100778596-100812538 GCA_028534135.1 Potos flavus | reverse complement strand
TTGATGGTATTTTCATAGGGATTGCATTAAATGTGTAGATTGCTTTGGGTAGCATAGACATTTTCACAATATTTGTTCTTCCAATCCGTGAGCATGGAACATTTTTCCATTTCTTTGTGTCTTCCTCAATTTCTTTCATGAGTACTTTATAGTTTTCTGAGTACAGATTCTTTGCCTCTTTGGTTAGGTTTATTCCTAGGTATCTTATGGTTTTGGGTGCAATTGTAAATGGGATCGATTCCTTAATTTCTCTTTCTTCTGTCTTGCTGTTGGTGTATAGAAATGCAACTGATTTCTGTGCATTGATTTTATATCCCAACACTTTACTGGGTGTATTTTAGTCTGTTAGATAAAACTATCTCCCAAAATTTTAAAGAAAGAAAAACTTATATATATACAAAAATAAGGGTAAACATGATGAAGGGATAGAATATGACTGTAAAGATGAGAATTAAAAAAGATTATTAAAAAGGAATTGATAAGTTGGTTGGAAAAAAAAAAAGAGGAAAGAATGTGCTCAGGCTGGATACTAGAACAAAGCCATGTGCTAGATTTAGGGTATATTTTGATCTATTAGGAGAAATTGTATCCCAAAATTTTAAAGAGAAAAAAAACCCTATATGTATACAAAAAATAAGGTTAAATACAGTGAAGGGATAAAATATGACTATAACTATGAAAATTAAAAAAGATTTTTAAAAGGTATTGATAAGATAAAATAGTTAAAAAACATTAAAATAGGAAAGAGGAAAAATTTTTAAAAATAGAATAAGAAAAAATAAAATTAAAAAAATTTAACTTTGAAAGACTAAAGGATCATGGGGAAAAAGCCATGAATTCTACGTGTTGCTTTCCCCTAGCTCTGGAGTTCCGCAGTTCTCGTCGATTGGTGAACTTGGTCTTGGCTGGATGTTTTTGCTGATCTTCTGGGGGAGGGGCCTGTTGCAGTGATTCGCAAATGTCTTTGCCTGAGGCGGAATTGCACTGCCCTTGCCAGGGGCCAGGCTAAGCAATATGCTCGGGTTTGCTCTCGGGAGCTTTTGTTCCCTGAACGCTTTCCGTACAGCTTTGGAGGATGGGAATGAAAATGGCGGCCTCCCAATCTCCGGCCGGTAGGAGCCAAGAGCTCAGGGCCCCACTACTCAGTGCACCCTCAGAGAAAAGCAGTCAATCCCTCCCGTCTCCCTGGTCTCCGGCCGCACTCTGAGCTCACCCAGCCTGTGACTGAACGTTTCTATCTCTGGTGCGCGGCCCCGTTTGGAGTCTCCAAACCCAGCAGATTCCTGCAGCACGCTCCCTCACCGCTCCTCCCGGAGGAGGAAGGTGAGTATCCCCAGATCTGCCCCTTGTGGGGTCCCTGCTCGAAGAGCAGTGGCCCGACTGTGACTTGGATCATGGTTTAAGGTAACCCCGAGCTGAGAGCACACTGCTTGGTTGTCTCTGCAGCTGTTCTGATACCTGTGAGCTCTGCCACACTCAGACACCCCTGGTCTTTTTGTGACCCTGCAGGTCCTGAGACTACACTGTCCCCACGAGGGCTCTACCCCCTGCTTAGCCTCTGGAGCGATGTCCCTCAGTGGAGCAGACTTCTAAAACTTCCATTTTGTGCTCGGCTGCTCTCTCACTTGCCTGGAGCCGGCCCCTCCCCCGCAGTCTCTCTTCCTGAATATTGCCTCAGATTCACTTCTCCCCATGTCCTACCTTCTCGAAAGTGGTCGATTTTCTGTTCCTAGAATGCTGCTCTTCTTCTCTTCTCTCTCCTGTTGAGTTTGTAGTTGTTCAGAATGGTTTGATAACTATCTAGCTGAACTCCTGGGACCTGATGATATTTAGGTCTCCTACTCCTCCACCATCTAAGCCATAATATTTTATTTTATTTTTATTTTTTATTTACCAAATACTTTTATTTTTTCAGTGTTACAAGATTCATTGTTTATGTAACACACCCAGTGCTCCATGCAATACGTGCCCTCCTCAATACCCACCACCAGGCTCGCCCATCCCCCCACCCCCCTCTCCTCCTCAGTCCGTTGCTCTGAGTTCACAGTCTCTCATGGTTCTTCGCCCCTCCTATTTCCTCCAATTCATCCCTCCCTTCCCTCTCCCAATGTCCTCCATGTTTTTCCTTAATATTTTAAATACTGTTTTTGGCTCATCTCTCTCTCTTGCTTTTATTTCTAACCCTACAGTAAATATATGTTAGACCTTTTCAATGTATCCCCTGTCTCTTATCCTCTCTTCTATATTTTCTACCTTTTTGTCTCTTCATGTTATATTGTAGTAAGTTTATTCTGACTTATTCTTTTGTTCAATACTCCCCTCTTCATTTATGTCTAATCTGCCATGAAACTCGTTCAATTGATTCTTAATTTGCTTTATTTTTCCTTTTCAAAACTATGTCATTTTCCCCCCAGTTTCTTCCTGAAATTTTCAGGCTTGGCATTTGTTTTTTCTTTGACTAGGTAGGGATAGCTGTTTTACAGTTGGTATCAGATAATGCCAATATGCGAAGTTCCTTATTAGTCTGTTTCTAGAGTCTTATTGTTTTGACTGGTTTTCACTCTTGGTGTCTTATTTCCTACATGACTCCTTTTTTTTTTTTTTTTTGATTATGTGCTGTGCAATGTATTTGATAATTTATTTCTAGGAATACTTTGAGACATATGAGTGGTAGGTGGTTTATATGAGACCTAACCTTTGGTGGACCCTGAGCTTTGACTTTTGTTCCCGTTGCTCTCAAAGAGTTCCAAAACCAAAGGTAGTTTCATAGTTATTTCTTCCAGATAGGCAAACACCTTTAGGGAAGAGCAGATTTGAATACAAGACTTTCATTTTCTCCTGGATTTTGACTGGGAAATTTCTCATTCTTTGGTGCTTTTGGAAGGTGTGAGTTTTTAAAAAATATTCTTCCCAATTTTACTTTCCCTTTTCTCAGCAGAAGGGTTAATCTGAGATAACTTATCTACTGTTAAAGGAAGTAGAATTCTATTTTTGTATTTTAGTTTTAGGACAGTTCTCGTCCCTCAATATTTGCTGAATAATGACAACACGAATGGTCATGGGCATTGGAATCAAGTTGTATAAGCTATTGTTTTGGTCTTCAAAGAATTTATTATTTATTAGGCAGGGGAAAAACACAAAAAACTTTAAACAATGACTATTCTATGGTGATATACAGTAAATGCTAGGCTTCCATACTTTCTCAGTAGAAATGTAAATTAATAAAACTCTTGGGAGGAAAATTTAATAATGCTTACCAAAATTAAATATGTATATACCCTTTGGCTAAATAATACCTCATTTCAGATGTATTATCTGATATATACTCTGTGTACACCTGTTTAAGTGTTTGAATATGTAGATGAATATTCATTCATAGCAGCATGCTTGTAATGAAGACTAGAAACAATCTAAATATCAACAGGGGATTGATTAAACAAATCATGATATAACATACAATGGTATACTATGTAGCCATTAAAAAGATGGGAGAAGATGTATATGTTTTGATATGGAATAATTTCTATGACATGTTTGAGTGGAAAAAATAAACAAGCCACATGCATACACATACACACGCAGGCTTAGAAATTTATAGTGTCTCTGAAAGGCTTTATATAGAGCTAATAACAGTGATTGTATCTGAAGAGAACTGGGGCTTGGAATACAGGAATACTAGGGAAAATTTTCCCTGGGCACTTTTGTGTTCTGTATTTATGATATTATATCATTTGATATTATATTTATTTTTGCCATGTGCATTTTTAAAGCATTACATTAAAGAACTAAAAAGTGCTAAACTAAAAAGTAATCTATTAGAAGGCATATTATTCTAATGATCAGTTGACCTACACTGTAGTTTGGTTTTGCTTTGACAAAGTCCCGTGACCTTTCTAGAATTCAGTGTCTTTCTCTGTGAAATGAGGACACCAACCTCAATAATCCTTAAGGCCTCTTAAAACTTCAACATTCCCCAGTTCTATTCACTAGCATGGAGATGCTTCACTGCAAAAATACTTTAGTCAGGAAGTACCTTTGAAGATAATTTAGCAAATCAGAGTATTAGTGTTAGAGGAAAGTACTGGTTGCTGAGAATGGGAAACTTCCCTTTGGTTCTCCTTCAAGTATTACACTGGTTTCCATTAGACAATTAACTAAAATAATTGATTTGTTTGGATTCACAGTTGGAAACTATGACTTTTAATAGAACCTCACATTTGAAATATCTCAGACCTGTTTTTCTTTAGGATCGAGTGGGCTTAAGTCTCTGACAGCCTGACCAAATCTTATTACTCTCTATTTACTGTACAACAAAAGCTTATTTTATAAATGTTTCCACATTTTATGCTCACGTAGATCTAAGTGGCCCAAACATTTAATTAAATGGACTCTTCCAACAATCTCATTTCCTGGCTGGTCATCTCTATCAATGATAATAGTAGCACCCACCCCATGGCTATAAGTTAATTTTTTTTTTTTTTTTAAAGAGAGTAATTATTTAAATCTAAACTATGCTAGTGATTTAAAATCTTTTTTTTAACTATACAAGTAATTTGAGTTTATGATAAAAAATCCCAATAATGGAGAAGTATATAAAGTAAGTAAAATTTCCTCTTCCCTGTTTTAATCCCATTCCTCAGAAGTACACAGAGTTAGTATGGCATGTATTTTTTACACACACACACACACACACACACACACACAGTTGCACACACACTCGTGCATGCATGCACTCACACGCACACACATAATAATGGGTTTATATGTAACATACTGTTTTATGGTTTGTTTTCATACTCAGCGGTGTATTGTACTTGGGGTACATATAGTTCTATATCATTCCTTAAAGGGCTGTAAACTATATATTCACACAGATATGCCATGATTTATTTACACATTTTCTTAGCAATGGACATCTAGGGTTAGTTTCCATTTACATGCCATGCGAAGCAGTATTGCATAGGACTTAGACATTTGGCTAGAATGTTTGTAGACTATTTTTCTAGAATTGGGATTTTATTTTATGTTATTTTATTTTATTTATTTTTAACGATTTTATTTATTTATTTGACAGAGAGAGATCACAAGTAGACAGAGAGGCAGGCAGAGAGAGAGGAAGCAGGCTCCCCACTGAGCAGAGAGCCCGATGTGGGGCTCGATCCCAGGACCCTGAGATCATGACCTGAGCCAAAGGCAGAGGCTTAACCCACTGAGCCACCCAGGTGCCCCTAGAATTGGGATTTTAGGTTACACAGTGCTTCCCACGTGCCAGGCACTGCTGTAAGCACTTTACAAATATCAACTTTTTCATACTGTAATAGCATAGATACTCTTATTATCTCCATTTTCCAGATAAGAAATTTAGGCCCAGGGAGACAAAGTAACCTGCTGGAGATCCACCTGCTGGTAGAGTCAGGATTGGAACCCAGGCTCGCTGAACGAAGAGTCTGTGCTTAACTCCTAAGCTCTGCTGCCTCACAGGATAGGTATATTTGGAATTTTGGTAGACGCTGCCAACTTGTCCTCCAAAACGACTGTATCAATTTATACTTCCACCAGCCGAGAATTTGAGAGTTCATTTGTTTCCTCATTTCTTGACCAAATGCTATGTTCTTACTTTAAAAAATTTTTGCCAATTCGTGGTCGGAAAAATTATATCATATTATTGCTTTAATTTACAATTAGCATATCATGAGCATTCATAATACTTAACTTTTATTAGGCCCTGGCTACAATAAAATTCTTCATCATTTCCAGATTATCATCCAAGAGCAGTGAAGCCCACACACAGCTTCTTCAGGAAATGCTGACAACATGGTGTACATATGGCTTCCTTGTTTGTAATGCTTCCAAAGTTTGCTTTTGAGGTTAATTTCTTTTTTGTTTTGGATAAACTTCTCGCAGGGGACCTCGGCAAGCAGAAGCCTTTTTAAAATTATAGCCCGAACTATTTCTTGAGCAATCCAGGAATTCATTTACAATGTAATCCTCAGATTCTTATAGTTTGCGAGAGGGTGTGGCCAGAGCAGTTAGGAAAAAGCAAAACAGCATTTTAACAATGAGGGATTTAGCAGAAAGATCTGACCCAACAAGTAGAAACTCTTCTAAAGGTTCAATCAAGTTTATTCCCATCACATTCCTCTGGAATGCCCAACAGGCACATGCTTTGTCAATGAAAATTATTTTCAATCTCATTGATGTTTTGTTTGGCAAGAATTATTTCTTTGAACAATTTCTTATTAATCATCTAAGATTTTTCATTTCTGACAGTGTTATCACCAGCTGCATATTTATAAAAGAGCCAACGTCAACCTGTGTTCAGTTTTAATCTGTTTGTGTCTTGCGAATGTAATTGGAAAAAAACCCTGCCAATCTATCGGCAACCACACTTCAGATCTTCAACATTATAAAGAGTAAGAAATGCAAACAAAATGGAAGTCTTCTATCATCCTATTTTCTGAGACCAAGTCATGATATGCCCACCTTACCAGTCATGCCATTTAGCTTTCTCCCCCTCTTTGTGGCTCTTAGTTTTCTATTTCTGGGGACACGGTTTGCCCTGTGGTAATCCAAATATGAATAACCACACCTAGTGTCTTAACGGGGTCCTGCCTCCCAAGCTGATAACTCATCGTGACTCCAAGATGGCATCTTCCCATAGGTACTGGTTCAAACTGTTTTGCTCCAACCACTTTCCACATGGGTGGCTTAAAAATCCACGGAGGCCTAGGTGGAGGTGGCCGGCATGGCTTATTTTTACGGACAACGTTGGACAGTGCTTCCTCCTGGCTGTCAGCAGCCTGCGGTACCCAGGGAACATTTTAATGGGCTTCAGCTTAAACATTGTTTTTACGTGGCCATTGATTTTCTTTACCAAGAGCTGCCAACCCAATGGAATTTAGCTCCACCTGTCAGGCAACCCCCATCCTCTCCTCAACAGGGTGGCAGGCGGGGGAGCTGGGCTGGTGGTGGGAGCGAAGGCCATATTGGCAATCCAGTGCAGCGGTTCTCAGCGTGTTACCTGGGAACTTGTTAGAAATGCAAAATCCCTTGCCCCACCCTGTGTATGCTGGTGATTTGAGTGCAGGCCAAAAAGCTTGAGAATCACTCTTCTAGCTTCATATGTCAGAATCTTCTACTTGATTTTTTTACCCCCTATATTTTTATATCCCTCTTTACCCTGTAACATGCTCTCAGTCATGGATTCACTTTCTGAATGTCTTTGAGCTGTCTTGTGGACAGGACCCCCACCCTGGCGAGTGGTGTGCTGGCAAATGTTTAACAACAAGCTTGGAAGGAGGGGACCTGATGTGTAGCTTTTCACAATTTCTGTGGTGTAAATACACCCCCAAGGCCTGTTTCAAGCTACTCAGGTGATATTACTGAATGTGGAGTGAAGAGATGTGTATAACTGCCCTCAAGAGTGGGTATGAGCCAGGTCCAACACCCTACGGGGAGGTGCCAATAATCCTGTAGGCTTTGGTACACATTTAGCTCAGTGGCGATTTAGATGGGGTTTCCACGCAAAATTGGAGTCATTATTTGCAGGCCATTTGTTGAATCATTGCATACTTTTGATCATTAAGGTGACTAAAATATTCCACTGATATCGTTTCTTTAAGATGACTGGAAGGAGTCAAGATCAGCTTTCAAGCGACATTTGTGGGCTGCCACACCCATAACAGATTCAAACACACACCTATGTTTGGTGCCTTTCCATTTTCCAAATGACTGGTTTGGTAGAGGGTATGCCCTAAAATAACATAGACCTTGTTTTGCCCACCATTCTCTTTCTATGACTTACAATCAGAATTGTCAAAAAAACTGCTTGTTGAATTAATCAATTAGTAACTGTATTAGTTTACTAGGGCTTCCATAACAAAATACCACAGAGTGGGTAGCTGAAGCTACATTTATCGTCTCACAATATTGGAAGCTAGAGGTGCAAGGTCAAGGTCTTGGCAGGTTCGGTTTCTTCTGAGACCTCTCTTCTTGGCTGGCAGATGAGCTTGGCTGGCCGCCTTCTTGCTGTGTCCTCATGTAGTTGTCCCTCTGTCTGTGTCTCTCTGTCCAGATTTCTCTTCTTAAAAGGACACCAATAATAGTGGATTAGGGCCTATCCTAACGGCTTCATTATGACCTAGTTACCTCTTTAAAGACCATATCTCCAAATACAGTTACATTCTGAGGTACTGGCAGTTAGCAATTCAGCATAGAATTCTGGGGGGAATACAATTTAGCCCCAAACAATAGCAACCAAAGTTTCTATATCTTAAGGTTCTAATAGTACAGTAAGAGAACAAGACATCAGTGGTGGATTTGGAGTATATCTGACATGTGCCTCTATATTTGCCTTGGTATGATAACTTGTATTGATTAGGAAGTGGATACAATCTCATCTCAGAAATGACAAACTAATCTTACAAATTGCAGAAATGTCCTTCCCTCCCTCCTCTCATCTCATACTGATCTATCGTTGGCACATGAGATTTTGTTCCTGCTAAATGAATTAGAAGGATAGGAGAGATGGAAATGCAATTAGCGAGATATACAGAAAAATAAGATGTGGGAGCTGCATCACGTATATACGTGTCCAGGTTACACGGTGAAAGTAAGATGTGGGAACTTGATCCCAGCACATACTTGTACTTGCAGGAAAGCACCATCGAGCAGGCTCCACTGCCAAATAAAATCTCAGCTTCCCACATTTCTGAGATTGTTTTTTGATTTGATAGCTATCAGAACAACAGGAAAGAAGTTCAAAGTATGGCAAGTCAAAAAGCCTTTGGAGCATCTGTGTTGGGGACCAGGAGGCTCTGAAGAGGGGAAACTTTCTTGGTTGAAAAATGGCTCCACTCAGGTCAGAATTCTGGTCAATTATTGAGAGAGTAACATGTCACCCGAAGTCCAGCTTCTGTTTTTTTTTTTCCTTATTGATGTTCTGTCGTCTGAAATCCCATGGTGACATGAGTGAATCTTAACACAGTGTTTTAATTTTACGTTATGGGTTCTGTTAGCTTAGGTGTAATATTTCTGTTACCTTTTGGGATCCCGGTCAGACTTTGCAAATTATTTATTTTATTGTTTTTTTAAGTTAAGTTCTCTTTTGATTAGTAAACTTCCCTTTAGAAATCCTCAAAATAATTTCAACAGGCCTCGAGGGCATATGTTCTTGTAATATAATAGCGTGACTAGGTAGTTCTTGGCGATCAGCCTAGCACGGTGAGGCATGCTGTTATTACACAATTACACACATCCTAGTGTATGTCTTATTTCGTAATTGTTCTTCTCATTCAGAGATGCTGCTGAAAGCAATTACGTAAGTCTTGTTCATCTCACGAGGAAGGAAATGGGTGAGAGTAAAGTAGAGCCAAGCTCACAGGCACTGAGGGCAACCGTACCTTAGACAGAACGTTGCATCTCTTGGTAAGATATTGGGTGACGTTCTCAGGGGATCGAATCCCCTTCTTCTCCTATAGCCTCCCCACCCAACCCTCAGCCCCAGCCAGCAAGCAGTAATAATAACAGTACCTCTAACTTGTATATTTAGATTTATTTTTAAAGTTTTTCATAAAAATGATACAGTGGTGATATTCTCTATCTTGTGACTTCAAAACCCTATTCTGTGTGTCTAGGGGTGTGACACATCTGAAGTAAAATAAAGGTCCCTGACTCGAAAAAGAAACAAAGGGAGAGGACTAGGAGAATTGCTTCCGTTTCATAAGGCAGCTCTCAAAATCAGAGAGAATGGGCACGACCGGTTATACAAATGGGGATTGCTTAAGTTCAGGCTGTCCTGAAGGCAGTCTTCTGAGGAACGCTTTTGGGTCTCGTGTGTATTCTATAGAGAAAGAATTCTCAAACTTCACCAAGTAGTAGGGAGTTTTCAACCTGCCCTGTGGAGATTGTCCAGTCAAAGATACACTTGTGGGGTTCCTCCTGAAATGTAACAGGGAGCCATATAATAAGAACCAGGACACATTTTTTGGAACAAATGACTTATTAATGAGAAGGCAACCTGCTTCTTTCTTCTGATTTCAACAGTTCCTCAAATCCCAAGGGAGCTTTGAATATCCCCGAGTTACTTGGCAGCTTCTGTCAGGTCAAAGGACCAAGAATTTGGTTTGGAAAGAGCAGGCTGTCCTCTGTGTGGTAAGGAGTCCCTAGATACCAGTGCCTTCTCTTAAGAATGCAGCTGAAAGCACGCCCACCAATGTGCCTCTCATGGAAGGTATCTGGAGTCATTCAGAAGAGAAAGCAAAGGGTGAAACCAGCTATCGATTCTGTTGGGCCTTGTATTTTTGTTGTGGACTCTTGGCGGCAGCGAGATGGTAGATCATAAGATTCTTGAGGACAAAGACTGTGTTAACTGATTTGGTAATTCTAGAGTTAAACCCGGGACATGATATGTGGGAGATGCTTCAAATACATTGTTCATTTCTGTTGTGGTTAATTTTATGTGGCAACTTGGTTAGGTCATGGTATCCAGGTATCTGGTCAGGTACGTCTGGGTGGTGCTGTGAAGGTATTTTTAAAATGAGATGGGCATCTCTATCAGCCGACTTTGAGTATAGAGGCCCTCCATGATGGTTACTTTTATTCGCCATGTTGTAGGCGGGCCTCCTCTAACTAGTTGAAGTCATTCAGAAAAAGAACTATCCCCCCTCCCCCGGGAAGAGACAATTCTGCCAGCTTCAGGCTTGAACTGCAACATCAACTCCTCCCTGAATTTCCAATTCGCCCACTGACCCCACAAAATTTGGACTTGCCAGCCTCCAAACCTGTGTGAGCCGGTTCCTTACGAACAAAAAAAGGCCTATCCAGCTTCTTGGCTTTACTGTGGTGATCTCCCCCCACCCTCAAATTCCAGTGAAGTAGGAAAAGACTACTGGGCCAAGTTAAAACTTTGACTCTTTGCCCTAAAATCCCCAATAGTCTTCCTTTTAAATAGAGAAAGGCCTGATAGGGACAAGGGTGCCAAGACGCGGGAAGATGATTCGGGGTGGCGGAGGAGCAGGAGAATTCTGCAACCCTCGTCCAAATCCGTGATTTTATATTTACTGTTAGCGTCCAGTATCAAAATGGTTGGCTTGATTTAAGTGCCTTTGTTGGGTTCAAAGCCCCATCGCCACCACCACCAGTGGTTCGCCCTGCTGTGGCGTGGAGAGGCTGAGGACCACTTTTCAGCTTGATGTGATTTCTAACAGCTGAGATATTAAAACACTGAAAAACGGGGTTTATAATGGAAATGCTGACAGACTATTAACTATAGCAGCACTACTCTAATAAATGGAATGGCCTGTCATAATCTCTAGTTCATAAATATGCAAATACAAGACTGGGGATTTGCTCCAAAGGATGTCTCTATAATTTTAACTGACCTTTACTGATACCAAATGAGCCTGTTGCTTCTGTTTTTGTACATTGGATATAAAGTACAGGAAATCCAGCTGCCTGTCAGCCTAAAGTATATAAAGTTTAAACTGCCAGCTACTAAACTCTGGACTCAGATTCCATTTCTCTTCGCATTCACACTTTTTATTGACATTTTCATTTTTTTTTTTCCCCAGGGGTGGAAGCTGAGTGGGGGCGAAATCAAACATTGTTCATCCCCCTTTCCCCCCCACATTATTTCCACATGTCACAGTGCTTGCCCAGCCAAAATTCATGGATTGCCTCAAGGACAAACAGGCCATCTACACTGAATTATAAATTTGAGTTTTATCCAGTTTTCTGCTTTTGGACCAAATGGGCAGCAAATCCAGTGACTTCATATTTAATAACCTAGAAGTCATTTGTCCTGTGTCTTTCAGCACAGAGCAAAGAGTTGGATGGCTAGCAGTTTTGCAGATCCCCCCCCCCCCCCCCCAATTATTTTAAGCTATTCAGCCTGGTCTCGAAACTATTGATGCGGAGCCAAATTGCCAGCAGGGGTGAGCTCTGTCCAATCCAGGAGCTAAATGAGTCACTGAGAGTCAATCTGTTTGTCCCTCGCTGCTGGAGTTTCCCGGGGCCGGCCTCCGTGGGCCGCGGTCCCATGCAGAGGTGCGGGCTGGGCCCTCGTGGGCGCGCGCGCCTCCCGCTTCCCGCCTTGGCCCCGCGAGCCGCAGCTGCCGCTCCGTGCCCACCGGCTGGCGGGACATCCGGTCCTTCAGTCACACTGTACTTGGGGCCTCGCTCTGGGAGGGAATGAAGACATCTCGGCCTTGTTATGTTCGCCTCCCCAGTAAGTCATCAGGAATCTGGAAAGTGAAGGGAGACATCTCGACAGAGCGCGTGATGGGGGTGCCACACCAGTGCCCTCCCAGGGCCCCCCAGGCACTCTTCTACTCTTCCCAGGGCCCCCATGAAGTCCGTGGAAACAGAATGCTTCATTTGTCAGGAAAAAATAACAAACAAAAGGCGAGTGGAAGGGATGGGTGGGTAGCCTCCGTGGTGGCCCACAGGAAGCCCCAGCCTCACAGCCAGAAGCTTCTGGAGCACTGGGAGAGAGCTCCTAGTGCCTGAATAACTTGTTTTTGTATTTTTTTTTTCAACGGAAACATTTAATTTCTAACAATATTTATTAAAAAGCGAAACCCTTGCATTCTTCCCAGTAGGCTCAGTATTCAATTACACAGAAGTATGCAGCTGACTTGAGGACTGCACATAAGATTAAGATAACTGGTATTTCATGGTAAATGATTAAATTAGCTGACACAGTCCTATCCTGAACTTTGCCATTAGGACTGACATTTTTGTGCTGTGTGCATTGAGGACTATGGGTAATCTAAGCCGGTAGGAACTTTTTCTCTTTGCAACTCAAACACGATCAAGCAGCAATGTTCTCTCTGAACATCTGAACAGAGGAGTTAACACAGAGTTGGAGAAAACAACCACAAAAAATTCGATTGTAGTAAGTTGCACTGTCCCCAGAGTCCTCCAGAATTAGAGAACTCAGGGGTCCTTGAGAAACAATGAAGAGGCAGGGGGCAGAGGAGGAATATTGATTAATTGATTTACTGTAATTTTCAGATAGAAATGTCTGGGAAAAAAACCTCAATGGACAGAGTTTTTTCTTTTTCACAGTGAAGTCTCAGTGGACTGCAAGCTTTGTTCCCTGTGGGGCAGCCGGTTCCATTTGTGTAGTTTCAACGAACCTCACCTTTTTAGGTATTCATGCTGATTTTTGGCTTTCCTTTTCCTAGCTCTCAAGGGGACAAGGGCAGTTAGAGAAAAAAGTCAGATTTCTGAAACACAGAAAAACTTCTCCCTGAAATCAGGAGTGGGTTAGTGAATAGCTTTCCTTTTTTTCTGGAGGGCACTCCTGTGCTGAGGTCAGCTGCTTCATTGAGGTTCTGTCAGTAGTGGGTTTCTGGATTCTGGGGATCCGGGAAGTTCCGGGAAGTGCCCCTGCCATCTGAGTCAGAAGTAATTAACCAAAAAATGAAGGCCTGTCTTTCTCTTCATATTTTGAACCACACAGCAGCGAATACCAAGCACAACACGCCAGTTTTCAGATCATTAGTACAAAGCATCTTCCGCAGGAGGCAATAAAATGTTGCTTTATATAACTCAGCTAGTTTCACTGCTTTCAGAAAGCAGAAATCTCCCTGAAAAGAAATTTACATGAAAACAGTCCCATTGTTTGAGAACTTATGCAAATGCTGTACAAAGGGGTTTGATAGTGATTTTTAAAAATTAAATCTTTATCACTGCCTCAAAGATATCCCGAGAAACCCGGTTACCTGTAAAGAATTCCATTGTAATTATTATGTTTTAAAAACGGGTACAATATAGAGTTATTTCAGAAACCCTAAGCTCCAAACTTCTTCCTAAACTTCAAAACCTTTTCTAATGAATATCCTACAGAGAGTCTCCAGCTTTTTGGTTTAACGCTTCTGTGGATCACTCATTACTAGTGAACAAAACTGGAGATGACAACCACAAAAACGGACATGGCTCCAAGTATTTGGAACAACGTGAAATGTTTCTCCCGTGGGTGCAGCTTTTAGGACCATGTGGGGATCCGTACTCCTTAGTGCTCAGTCAGCAGAAGACGAAGCTCTAAGGGTCTCAATTCTTGTTGATCGCCTCTCAACTCCTTGGTGCTAGGAATGTGGATGTGTCCATTACCATATGTTCAAACAATGGATCGCCTGTGCCAGGAATCTCATTTCTGGAGAAAGACATTAAAAGGATGGGTGAGGAATAGGGTGTTGGACTAAATATTGTGACATTTCCCTTTGATTCTGACTTTCTTTAAATTCTTCTGCATTTAGTACCTCGCATCTGTTTGGCTTTTGTACCCTTAGTTTCTCTTCCTCCTAATTCACTGTGGAAGATGATCAAAGTACGGAGTTTCTTCTACTCCGGAGGCTGGCATTTCTGCAGGCGCAAGCAAGCTTGGTTTTCAAGCACACCAGTCTTTGAACACAAGAAATTCCTTTAATGATCATGCCAGACAATATAGACTTCAGAATCAAATGCTTTACTGCCTTCTCTGCTATTTACCAGCTTTGACACTTTGGACAAGTCATTATAACCTCTATAAGCCTCAGTCTCCTCTTCTGTAAATGGGAACCATTGCCATCATCGTCCTGTCTCATCAGTTAAAGAAAAAAACAAACGACTGAGCAAATTGCCGTTCAGATACTCTTGACGCACGTGTGTGAATACGTATTTATTTCTTATACAGATACCGTTGTACTGTATACCATGCAAATAATACACAAAAGTGGAAATTACATAAAGAGATTATAAAATAAACAGGAATTAATACTTTAATACTTTCTTCCCTTCTTGCACAACACCCAGCATGGAGAACCCCACTTTGGAGAAGCTTAATATGGGTAATGTACCCAGAACACTGCCTGGTCCAGAGCAAGTACCCCCTTTGTATGTTAGGTGTTATTTATTTTTATGCCTAAGAAAAAGTCCAATTGCAGTGGGGAAGGTTCAGCCTCCTATTGGCTGCTTTTTTGACTTGACTTTGCTCTTCTTTAAGTGGCGGAGAAGGGCTGAGTGATAGGTCAGGCTCTTCCAGCATAAAAGAACATCACTGCACAATTCTGGTCAGCAGTTTCTTCTGCTAAGAGATGCTCTACATTCACAAGGATTTTTCAGCGGGGCCTCATGTTTGAAGGAAGATTGGTAGCATTGTCCTCTGAGACAGACAATGAAGATAGCAGAGTTGTTTCCTCTGGTGAGGGGCTCGGGTGACATTTCCTCCTTGAGAACTCAAAATTATAGAGCAAGAATCTGTGCAAATGGGGGAAGAAAGGGGGTAGGGTCAAAATTGGAGGAAAACAGAAAAATCTCTTTTTCTTTATTATTCTTTTATCACCATCTGTACTGCCCTTGGCCTTATATGCAATAGGTAGGACACATAGATTTTGGATTTTATTGTGGTGGCATTGAGTATAAGTCCAGAAATTTGTATAAATCCTCTTGGTGTAGATGCTTCTAATTTCATACTCATTCATTTGTTAATCCTTAAGCATTGTTATGTGGACTGCATCCACTGTATGTCAGGCTCTGTGCTGGGCACTATTTTGAATATGAATTTGTCTTCAGAACAGAGAAGCAAGCTAAGGGAAATGATGGATATAAAGAGCCCAAACTCACACATAGAAACTTGGGATTTGCTAGACAATCTGTTGAGAACCAAGCCATCCTTGACCTCGAACTTTTAAATTAGCAATCATCAGTCATTCTTCTTGGAAATTCTTTTATTACCTAAAATAAAAACCTTGGGAGTGCCTGGGTGGCTCAGGTGGCTAAGCGTCTTCCTTATGCTCAGGTCATGAACCTGGGGTCCTGGGATCCAGCCCTGCCTCATCTCATTTGGCTGGGCTGCCTGCTCAGTGGGGAGTCTGCTTCTTCCTCTGCCCCTCACCCCTGCTCATGCTCTCTTTCACTCTCTTGCTCCCCGCGCTCTCTCTCTCATAAATAAATAAAAATCTTCTTAAAAAAATGTAAAACCTTGACACAAAATCTTATGACAAAATATTGAAGAAAATCCTGGAATTGAAAGCAGCATGGGAATTTACATTCATCTCGAGAAAAGGACGTTGTGTTCAGTTCTGTTTCAGTTATCTGGATCCACTGGGCATCCAGACTTAGAGACCTCCTGTGTGTTCAAACTTTTCTGTTGACTTCACTCTTCTCGAGGCATAAAACCTTAATGTAGACAGCGGTGATTTGTGTGCATTAGACCTTTCTGGGTCTTGTCAATATCTGGTTCTCTTCTTATTTTTGCACACAGAGAAGAGCAAATTTCCTGGTACAAAGAGAGGACCTGTTATTAGTTCTAGCTAATGGTCTATAAGCTGAAGCAGAATGAGGTCCATTCTGGGTTTAGAAGGTTCTGATGAGATCGTCCTGTCTCCTTTTCCTTCTGCTGTGGAGACATGACCAGATGGTGTAAACTCCATCAGCCTGGGTCCCTAAGTAACCATATGAGCAGAGCATCTCACTGATGCATATGTGTTGGAACAAAAAATATAAATAAATAAACCTTTGTCTTCATAGTCTACTGGGATTTCAGGGTTCATTTTTCACTTCAGCATAACCCATTCTACCCTGACGTTACAATGTTTCTATGTTTTTGTTTTTCCTGGAAGAGGAAGAGATATCTAGATCTTTCCCCAAAAATGTTCTACTCTGAGAAATTGTGAGCAAAGAACCAAGATCTGAAGCCATCAGGTGACCAAGGTGAGAGAACTTATGAAAACACCAAGGAAAAGGATGCAAATATTTGGAGTAAAATAATCAATGTTTTGCTGGCCAATTTGTACCATCAGATTTTGGAGAGTCAGAGCCCATGGTGAGTCTTCAAGGGAGTCACCTATGCAACTCCAACGGTGATAAGACTTTCCTTTATTAAGGAATGGGAAGAGTGTCCATCTAGGCTTTCAAAAGTGAGCAATGAAGGCTGACTTCTCAATAGGACGTTTTTAGGAACTTACAAAATGAAGAATCGTACCATGAGAATCTCTGCGAATGATGACCCTAACTTAGGTATCTGAGAAAGAGGTCCAGAAGAGCGAACCACAAGTAGAAGCGAACAGAACTCGTCACAAGAAAGTCCCAGGGCAAAAATGACATCTGGTGCAAAAGCTCTCATTAAGAGTCTATTGAAAAACTCTTAGTGTAATATTTTTCTTCATAGGGCCAATATGCCATTATGCAAGGTGAAATAATCATTTTAGAATGCTAACTAAGAGACCTCATGGAATAAAACTCCAGTGAGTAGAGTGGATATAATAAATATTCTGAGTTTCCAAGATAGTGACATTCCTGAGCCCCCCAAAGGCCTGGGAGCAATGGTAGCATAGTAGCATCTCGGGCTGACTTGTTGATCTGTGAGGCTCTTTTAAATGTACTTTTAAGGCTGCTTTCTCCCTAATCTTAAATACTTGACCTTTTAGCCTGATATTCTTCAGTATTATTAGATTAGATGATTAGTTATTAAATATACTGTCTCCAGTAAATAGGTAATTTTATAATGCAATGGCCTTCAGCTTTTCCAGGCCATGTTCCCATGACATTTAGAGTTAGAACACCGAGTCCTTCTGTGGTAGGAATGTTTAACCCTTTCTAGGGGTGGAAGAATGTACGGGGATTTCCTTGGCTCACACACTCAAGCTGACTGAGTGAAGGGCAGTCAAAAACATAGAGTATCACATGTTTTTGACAGCTATCAAACTCAAAGATCATATGTTCTTTTTATATTTATAACCACATAATAACAGTGAAAAATACATAGATCAGCACTTTCCCTGTGACAAGCTGGTGTGATGAACACAATGTAGGTACTCACTAGGCTTTGGGGTAAGTGCTTGGGAAAAATGTGTGGTGCTGTTTTGCAACCCAAAGCACACAGGTCAAGAAGTTTGAACTGTCTCCGTTGGCTTTTGCCAAATTTTGTCTGGCATGCTGGGATGGGGATAGAGAGAAGGAATAGAGAGGAGGAGAGAAGACGAACTGTGTCAGCCATTTCACATCTGCAGACTCACTTTCTCTTCCCCTGAATAGAAATCAAGTTTGTATTATTAGTCCTTGTTTTCCATTTTAGGAACCTCAAGCTCAGAAAAGTTAAAGTAGCCCAAGATCAGACAGCCAGGGTAGCCGAGTTGGGATTTGTGCTTGGATCTGTTTGACTTCCAAGTCCTCACTCATGCCTGGATTTCACACCATCTTCTTTTTGTTATGTGCCTACTGTGTGTCGATGTGCTGTCACCCGTGTTGTAAAATGAGGAGGAAGACGATCAGGGAAGTCTGAGTATCAATTATCCCTCTGATGTCTTTTTAATTGAGGTCCTACTGTGTTCCCAGCAGCACACTGTGGAGAATGCAAAAGAAGTACCGAGACACAATTACAGGTCCCCGAATTAGAGGTTGAAAGCTATTTGGGAAGGCAAAGCAACACACGCAAAAAAAAATTTCTCATTGGGTCCTATGAATGGTAAGTCTCAAAATTCACCATGGTCACGGTAAGTATGGTCTGGAGATGATTACTGAAACGTGAGGAGATTTGGTCTTGTAGAGTAGGCAAGATTTGAAGAGAAGGGCATTTCAGGTATAACAGGGACGATATGAGCCAAGGTATGTGTCAGTGTTGCAGAGGCGAGGAGGAAACGACAGCCGGACTGCTTTCCCTCCACCTCGCTCTGGATTTCCCCAGCATCTCTTTCCCCATGCTTCTCTCTGGTTTTTCCTGCTGAGGTCATTAACACATGTGGTGCATACACATCCATGTTCCCCTGTGAACTCTCTGAGCCTAGGGACCGCATCTCGTTCAACTCCTTATTTTCAATGCCTAAAGCAGTGCCTGGTGCCCATTAGGTGCTCAATAAATGCTTGTGAAATGGATGGATAGAAAGATGGCTGCCGGATGAAAGGTTGGATAATGGGGGTGGGAGGGACTGGAGGCAGATTGACACAGAGGCAAGAAAAAAGTCAAACCAGATATGACAGTAAAACAGGTCTGACTGAGTATGTAGACAAAATAAATACAGTCTTTATGTGTGGTTAGAATTGTGCGAGACTAGAACACTAAGGTAGTGAGAGCATGAAGCAGTGAAAGTGAGAATAGGGAAAATTAAGAATTGGCAGTCAGAGAACAGTGAGCAGCAATACGCTTTGGTTCCAAGTCTGATGTAAGGGAGAAGAGAGACTAGGAGTCCTCTAGGAAGAAATGTGGAATGCGGGGAGGAGGATATTGTTTTAGGGAATAATGAGCTACTTTTGGACAAGTCGGAGATTTTTAAAAAATAAATAATTATGATGAATGTTAAGTGACAGAAGGGTCATTGGGAATGATTTTAGGCATTTGGAAATATATATGAAAAGGGGTAAGAGTGTGGATATGGATGGCTGGATGGGTTTAGTCTTCTACCCATCAGAGATAGAGTCCAGATGCGTCTGGGAGTGAGCGATTACCTTAAAAGCTCCCAGAGATTATGGGTTCTTCCTGGAAGCCACAGGAAAGACTTGAGGTATGAAATGATGCCCTTGACTTAGTTCACATGAGATCTCCTAAGGCCTTGATGTATGATTTTAATGTCTAATTACTCTAAATTAATTTCTGAAGCCTCTTGACTGGTGATTACCAGTGCACCAGATTTCCTCTCTGGCTGACTTGACTTTCTTCCCCTACATCAGTGGGGTTGGGGTAGAGAGGAAGATACACACACACACAGACACACACGCGCGCGCGCACACACACACACACACTGGATGTTCTTACAACACCAGAGGGTTCTGTGCACTCAACACACAGCCAAAACAATGGTTATCATCGCGCACCACACCTGCTTACAGACAAGGAATACAAACCACAGGATGTTCACCTCTCCCAAAGCCAGGAGCCACGCCCACAGCATGACTCAGAACTCTGGATACCAGTCCTTTCTCCTGGTCACAAAGGCCGTCCTTTTTTGAACTTGAAACAAACCTCTAAATAAACACCTTCTTTCCCACCCACACCCCCAAATGACTTGGTGGACAACTTTGTGCTTATAGATATTACAGCAGGTTTCCAAAAATAAAAGCAGAAGCATTTTCCCCTTTGCATTTATTCGTTCGGAGAGCTATGGGACCAAGAAGAAATACATATCCTGGGGGTACGCAATGCACAAGGACTAGGTTTCCCCCTTTTTCATAAACATCGCAGAGCATAGTTAGCGCAGAATCCTACGGAGTCTGCTTGGCATATTTACAGAGCTCAGACGCACACCGGTGCACCAGGATGGTTTAAGGTTTGGAGGACAGGTTCCCCTACTGACAAATAGCATAATTAGGTATAATGTCTTAAGTGAACATATTAGCTCGGGCTTTTAACGGTGTGCAAGCCTAATCTTGTGTGGGAAGCATCTCAGGCTTCGACTGAACACAGGCACTGTTCGTCCACCCGCAGATAAAGCTCGGAAGGGTTTTATTTATATAGTCCTTGTTAGTCATACAGTCTGTGTGCAAACAAAACAACATTACTCTTATCTCCTTGGAAAGTTTAATTCATTAGCAATTAAAAGCTGGTGCAGCCAAAGGGCCCGGCACCAGGCAGAGGTTCACCCCGCCACGGCACCCCGGGACAGAGCGATTTGTGGGGGCAACTGTCACGGATAACAGCCCCGTGATGTCTGCTGAATTGTTTTTAATAAATAGTTTACCCATGTAAGGATGATCCCACTGTAATTAAATGAGATAATGTCGCCAACAATCTTTTCAAAAGTACCCAGTTGAAACTTGCTGCCCTCAGGCTCTTGCCAGAGCCCATTCCTGCCTCCTGCTCCCCGTCTGGCTTGCTGGTGGGGGAGGCTGCCTCTGGGCCAGGTTCGTGCTGTCGGGGCTGCGAGTGCTCAGGAGGGGGGCCGGCCCGGCAGCTGCTGATGGCTTCTGGATTGAGTTCTGTTTGGAGCAGGAATGGGCCTGACCGTGTTCTTTGTCACCCTCAAGTCAGGGAACTGAAGAACGGCAGACCTGGACTGCTCCATTCCGAAGTCTTGCTCAATGTCGGCTGTTAACAAAATGGGAGAAGCTGGGGGCGTGGGGGTGGGGCAGGGAGGGGGTGTCTGGGAACTCTGCTTTCGGCTCAGTTTGTCCGTGAACCTAAAACAGCTTGAAAATATAAAGCCTACTATGAAAAACAAATGAAAAGTCATGTTCATCCCCGGTTCTGGGTGTGAGGGGCCGAGATTTATTTGGAAAAGCTTTTTCTCCCTCTCCGTAGAAGGCAGGACAGGAGGAAGCCCAGAGATTTGGAGGACTACACCCAGGACAGGAAATTAGGAAGAAAAATGGACCCTTCTCTGAGCTTTGGTGGCCTCCGCTGGTAGAGTGGAAAGGGGGACTTGGCCTAGCTGAGAGGGAAACCTAAGGCTTAGCGACACTTCCATTTGGTCTGACCCTGGAGCAAACAATACATAAATTTGCGTGGCATTGCCTGGGTCAACTTGTTATTTGATTCGATGTTTTTCTTTTCATCTGCTTAGCTTTATATAGGTCAGCCTCAGTGCTAGAGAAAGAATTTGTACTAAAAATAATAAACAGTTTTGGAAATAGATTGGATCTAAAATAAATAAGGTTAATATAGCAATAATGTCTTAGGGCTAGAGGGGACTTTGAGTCACTCTCTGGTGCAGACCTTGTCCACTCCTAAGTGGGCATGAAAAGAGTTAAATAATAAAACCCCAGCCTGGCTGGTTGCAGAAGTTTTAATCCCAGCCGCTGCCCCTGGGGGTGAGAGGAAGAGATATTTGATAGTCCAAAGCAGAAAGTAAATATAGAGTAAATTACTTCCATGTAATTGGGGAGATTATTTCAAGTAGATTGCAACTTGGAAATGGATTGCTTCGTTTCAAAACCCAGGGTGACTCCTACATCTTTCATCGTGGCGTCAAGGTGGCACTGAGGGGAGGAGCAATTCTTGGCTTTCAAGGGCAGTTAAAGCTAGTATATTTTGTAAAGTCAAAGCCAAACATCTTTGATACTTAAATTACTCAGATCTGTGCAGTAGTTAATAGGAACAGAAATATAAAGAGACATAGAAATGTGGCCAAGAGAAACACACCACCTTAAGAATCTGAACTGTGAGCTCTTGTAGACAGAAAACAGAAAACTTTTTACAATTAATATAATCGCTCTCATTCAAGGAAATGGTCAGTTTGATTTGAAATGGTGTGGAAAAGCATGGGAGGGGATCCGCGTGAGACACCTAAAAGAATTATTATACATTTTTTCATATAATGAGTCCCTTTTTTCTAGTAACTTCCATTCTTTGGTTCTAGTGCTTTGTCTTGAAGCCAGTATGAATGTGTTCCAACGTTATGTCCATGGAGTAGTCTTTTAGATATTTTTCTCCTCTTCTTAAGTGTGTAGGTTCTAGAACCAGAGAAGTCTTGTTGAGATTCATGGCCACCCGTTTCCATCCCCTGTCTGACTTTGGACAAATTGCCTGACCTCTCTCAGCCTTTATTTTCTTATTTATAAAATGGAGATTATAATAATATTTGCCTCTAAGGCAAAAAGTTGTGAGAACTAAATGAGAAAGTGCACATAAAGCACTTGGCACTTCATTCATTTTGTGATGATGATAATCACACATAATAAATTATTTCTTACACAACATGTTTAGCCTACTCACAGTTCTATTTTTTGTTTAAGTCAGTTCTGTGTAGCAGCCAAAATTGAACAAAATGCTCCAGGTATGTCCTGATAGTACAAAGTAAACTATCATCTCCTTCATTCTAAGTTCTATACTTCTATTGATGCAACCAATTAGGGTGTTAAATTTTTTTTCTGTTTCTGTTTTAACTCTTTTGTGAGGGGGAGGGATGACTATTCAAACAGCTCAGTAAAATCTTTCTTTCTCTGTTGTACTTTGGTATTTATTTTAGATCTTGGTGCAGGACTTTACATTTACCCCATTACATGTGGTCTCTTTAGTGTTAATACCTCTTTCAAGCCTACGCAATCCATTCATTCATTCATTCATTCATTCATTATAGAAACTTTCAAAAATATACTTGTCATGGGCCAGACGCAAGGACAGTTATTTGCTATATCCTGAGTTTTTTTTTAATTCATTGAAGTTTCAGGAGAGCACGGTCTCTACATCTTCATCCAAATTGTGTAATATGTTGGATAATACAGGGCTAAGGGCATAAGCCTCAGGAACATTTTTAGAAACTGTCTTCAAGGCCGACCAGCACCCTGAGGGCACAGCAGTTTAATTATTATGAATTCATCTTGTGGTATCATTTGGTACAAATTATTTTGCAACTTGACTAGCAAGAAATTTTGAGTTCTTCTCAGAACTCTTGTTCGAGTCAGAATTCACTAGATCTGTCTAGTTACCTAATTCAGTATTCCCAGAAAAATAAGACTAATCTGATGTCATTTCTTTTTTAAGTAAAATTAGGCTGGCTTGTTTACTAAAGTGCTCACAGGACATATTTTCATAACCTGTTCTAGAATTTTGAAGAATTTAAAGAAAAAACAGAACATAGTACCTAAAACATGACAAATGTCTGTCATTTTAGACGTTTATCCCCACCACATGTGGCATAGTGAGGACGTTTATTGAGAAAGTTGGGAAGTTTATCCTAAGGCTATCCTAGGGCACTGTTCTTTATTGTGGAATATTTGCTTTGTATTTTACTTAGATTTCTCCCCTCTTTGGCTGCTTATGATCAGGGGTATGCTTTTACTCATCTCTTATAATTCCTATCATAGTGCATGACATCTCAAAAGTGATCATGGATTGCTTTGCAAACTGATATACTCAAGGTTTATTCGTAAACTAATGTCTAGCTTATTACAATTAAGGAGAAAGACTACCCCCGCCCTTTCACTCGAGGATATAGTAAATAGAGAAGATATGTATAGGTCTTAGGGCATCCCTAGAAACATTTAGAGAGGGTCAGGATAGTTGCCCCATAAACTGCAGGCAACTTTCAAATGATTAGCAACAGAGGCAAATGAATGAGAAGCAGTGAAATGGTTTTCTTAAAATACTGGGAAATTGGTGATCTTTGTTCTCCTTTGTCATTACTGGGATTTTGGAATTCTAGGGGAGAAATTGCATGTTAAGAAAAAGTCATTGTCCCATTCTGATCTTTGCAAAGTCTTTCCTTTCCTTAAATTTGTTCACGGTAGGGGATTGTTCCTATGGACTTTGTAAAGGTAAGTATTATCTCTATATATCTGTATCACTAACATGATGCTTAGCAGAGAGGAGGCACTAAATAATGTTGGATGAACAAATAATATTTGGGAAAGTGCTTTGTAGACTGTGAAACCTTGCACAAATGAAAAGAGGATGAGGATAATTGCTTATGAGGCTCAGGAACTGAAGTGGAACTCTTGTCCTAATGTCCTAATGTACTAGACACATACACACACACACACACACACATTTGCCCTTGAATAGTAGCTACATTTTTTTTTTTTAATGGGAAAGGTATTGGGACACTGGGTACTTTTTAAAATTTAAATCAAAATATATTTGCCCGCTTTCTTATTACTGTTTGTTCCATTTGCTCTTCTGGCTTTTGTTGGCAAATGTATATTTATGTACTTAATGTTATTGTCTTCAGGTACCTTGAAATCTTCCCATCTTACCTATCTTGGGTCTGTCGTACAGTTTTGACTTGGATTTTCCAACTGTTAGACTGTCAGGCTTTCAAGGATTCATTCTTTTTTTTTTTTTTTTCAAGGATACATTCTTGAAAATCACTTTCTTTGGAAGCGCTTGAACCAGAAGTCAAATGGCATGATGTAAACCCATAGTTTTTCAATGAAGAAGTGAAAAGTCTCAATAATGGCAAATAAGAGATCTAACCTATTGACACCAATTTGGTTATCCTGTATTGATTCCTACAAAACATTATAAAAGAGAGTGCTACATATACTCTACTGATCAGATTACAAGCATACTTCTCAGTAAAGACACAAATAGTGTAGGATACAAGGGTTTGCCTTAAAGTGTCCTTGCTGTTGTTAGCTGTCCCTCACTGACTCAGGTATTTTCCTGGACTCAGATGGATCAGGCTGTCGTCAGTAGAGAACTCACAGCCTGCATGGGGCCATGGCTACATGTTGGAGTGGACATGATCTGAAGATACAGCAGGGGAGTCTAGCATGAGGGCAGGCGATAATAACCTAAAAAGAACCCAGTTTTGCTACTTACTAAGTGACAGTGATTAGTAGGGTGTAAGAAAAGACGAAAATTCTAGAAGTTTCCACAAATGTCTCAATTGCTTACTTAGGGCTTCAGAGTCTTCAGAGATAGAGTCCAGATTTGGTTTTTGGCTGTTTTGCTTATTCTCGTGGAACTGGGTAGAAGTGGTGGTGGGTTGGGTGGGTGGGTGAGGCTTACGCAGGCTAAATGTACCAGGAGGGGTCCCCTGAGAAGCCAAGACAGCTCTACATATGGCAGCTTCCCACAGCTCAACGGGACTCGACACTCACACACTGTGCAGCTCTCATCCTTCTGGGCCCTTGGCAAATCCAAAATTCCTAGATAGTGTGGTTCAGGGTGGCAATCTGGAAGGTGGGGAGGATCGGGGGCCCCATCTTGAGGCTGCTTTGCCTAGCAAGCATAAAATTTTTACTTAGCTCAAATGCTTATTTTGGCATATTTTGAGAGGAACAGATGGAGATAATGGAGGGAGATGCTGAGAGAGCCCCAAGTCATCCGTAGGTATTGCCTGCGGAACCCAGATTTGATGAATGCTGCAAAGCCTCTCATATCTGATTAGGCTGTATTTGTGGACCCATCTATGCATATACTTTCCAGATTTTCTACTGCTTTATTTTGATCATCTTCATTTAATCCCTGTGAGCTCATATTCCTTCAGTAAAGTCATCAAATTAAAGAAAGAAAAGGAACCTTGGAGGCGCATGCTGGATTTCCCTGAAGACAGGTCAATGGGCACCCATCCAGCCTCTGTTGTGCCCTTCCTGTGATGGGGACATGCTGTCAGAGGACACAGCCCATGGTAACTAGACCCCCTCATTGTCACATAATCATTTCCCTATGTTTGGCTGAACAATTCAACCTTTATCCTCCACGACATTGGTCCTTATTTTGATCCCTTGAGCAATACAGATAACTTGTTTCTTGTTCTCTTGTGAGGGTGCTTCAAATACATGAGCCAGTCATCATGTAGGGCCGGAGTTACAGAATTTGGGGGTGTAACGGGCTGAATTGTATTCCTTTCAAATTTGTATGTTGGTCTTAACTCCCAATAACTCAGAATATGACTGCATTGGAGATAGAGTCTTTAAAGAGGTAATAAGTTAAAATGAGAATATTAAGGGGAACACCAATCCAATATGGCTGATGTCCTTGTAAGAAGAGGAAATCAGGACACAGAGGCACATAGAGGGAAAACCATATGAAGTCACAGGGACAAGACAGACTCTATAAGCCAAGAAAGGCCCTAGAAGAAACCAACCCTGCCAACATCTTGTCTCGGAATTCAAGCCTCCAGAACTGCAAGAAAAGAAATGCCTGTTGTTGAAGCCACCCAGTCTGTGGAATTGTTATGGCAGCCTGAGTAGACTAATTCAGGAGTCAAATGTAGATGGGGTTGGAGCCAAGGTGATGGGTAGGATCATCTAGGCAAACACGTGGGATGAGAGGGTAAGAGAGCCATTGGAGGGCCATCAGAGGGGCAAATGTGTGGGATGAGAGGGTAAGAGGGCCTATGGGAAATAGGCCTACTTTTGAGAGTAGGCATAGGGAGAAGGGTCTAGGAGCAATCCTGAGAGAAGAATCAAGAGAGAGTGGAGTTAAGGAAGACCAGGGAGAGAGAGTTCTCTGCTTCTTTTATGGTGGGTTCTAAATTCTTTAACTTTGCCTCCATTTTTGTCAAAGTTGTCTTCAGCTTTGGAACTCTCTCTTCTTTCTCTGCCCCCATGCACCAGGGTAAGGCGTGGGTTTTAAGTCTGAAAAGCAGTCATCACAACATTCAGAGGTAGAGTGAAAGGGTTAATATTAATGTCATTGAATTGGGGGGTCAGTCTCAGAATTTGCTTGGTGAATTTTTGAAAGTGTACATTTCTTTGGCACCACGCTATGAAGTTAGATTTCAGCAGAAATTTGTGGTGGGGATACTACCACATATTTTGAAAACAAGCAAACAAAGAAATAAAACCACATGGAAGTCCCCAGGTGTTCCTGATGTGCACACTGAGCTACATGAATCCAGATGAAAAAAAATAATTTTTTTCTGCATGCCTGGAAATGATGCCAGACAATTATAGATTTCAAACTTCTCAGAAAATTGGAATTTCTCTCTTTTTGGGAGATTGTGTTATGAATCCAGTAGACGCCGCCTAAGTTTCCTATTCCTATTACCTTATTATTTTTAATATAATATTGAAAGCAAGGCTGCCTGGGTGGATCAGTCGGTTAAGTGTCTGCCTTTGGCTCAGATCATGGTCCCTGGGTCCTGGGATCGAGCCCCTTTGTCAGGCTCCCTGCTCAGCAGGGAATCTGCTTCTCCCTCTCCCCCTGCTCATGCTTTCTCACTCGCTCACTCTTTCTCTCAAATAAATAAATAAAATATTAAAAAAAATAATATTGGAAGGGATATCGTCCTAGTAGCCTTATGAGATGTTCATGTTCCTCCACCCAGCAATGGCCTCCCATGGCCAGGGGGCACTGTTCTTTTCCCAGAGTTCAGGATCTCAGTCTGAAACGGGCTATGAAAGCTTAGAAGTCAATCATATTGACCATCCTATTATTCTTTGTGACTTGGGAAAATACCCCTGTTTTTTCAAACGTTCCATCTGTTGAGAATTAGGGACCGTTTCTATGTAATAAAGAACTACTGCTCATTGGAAAGTATACTCTGCCTTCTTGTGGAAGAAAACTTATGACATTGAACTTGATAAAAGCCATCATTTTCATAAGCTCAAATAAGACAAGTCTTCTCTGTCTCCCCTCCCACCGCTAAAGGTTCATGTATGTGGAGGATACCAAACTGGATGGAAGGCATTGTAGGCTTTAGGCTAAAACAAATCAGGACTAATCGGGGTAAGTCAATTTGTTATAAAGACAGTGAATCGTGCAACTTTAACTTAGATGTTCTAAAGAAACTCTATCATGCTCTTTATTCATTTCTGGACAATTGTTTAACCACTGCTTCCTTCTTTCTGGGAAGGTGGGAAGGCAATAGGGTCTTGAGAAAAACCAGAACAGCCAGAGTCTGTTAATTTAGTTCAGGTAATCAGGTATCAGGTGTTAGGTTAATTAGAATTAATTAGTATTAGGTTCTGAGTACGTGGGTAGGTACAGCTCTTACGCACTCTGCCTAAAACATCACAGTGGGAAGTTGTATATTTGGGGGGGCCGTGGGGGAGGGAGGGCACTGTCCTGAAATTGACCAGGTGTGCCAATCAGGACTGACTTGACTGGTCCCTCTCTCTACTTTAGGGATGCTGAGAATACATTTCCCTGCCCAAAGTATTATTTCATCCAGGTGTCATGGTGTCTGACATTCCACCTCTAAAGATTCATTCCTTTGGCTTTTCCCCTTCCTTTCAAAGGGAAATTCTGTTGGTTTGTACAAAACACAAAACTAATTCACGTAGGCAAACACACTAAGGTAGTTATCAGCTTTGTTTTCCGATGGCTAGAAGGGACTAGCAGAACTGAAAGAACCTTGGAGATTGATCAGTGGAAATGATGGGGAGGTTCACTAAGGAGGTCTGGGGAAAGCACAGGGAGAGGAGGGCAGGGCAGACGGACACACGCTTTGTTCACTTGGGAATTTCAAATGGGGCTGAGTCTGCCCACTCAGTACTACTTCAAAGCAAAACCCAACACACGACGTACCACGGAGAGTTGCTTTAATCTCTTGCACTATTTCCATAGTTGAACTGGCCAGGACTTCTAGAGTAGAGAAGGGCTGTTAGCTCTGCAATTATAGTGTGAGCTGTAAATCACGACATTTATTTGAACACAGAGGCTGGATCATTAATGTTTGAGGAGCACCTTTCAGAACTCAAATGCCGAGAGCAGAAAACGGTGTCGGCCTTTTATACCACTTCTCCCTTTTTGAGGCAAGTTAGAGAGCTTGCATTATGAAGCATTAAAAGATCATTTTGTTCCCACATTCCATTGTCTCCTTTTCACTTTAGGAAAAAAACTTTCAGGCCAAAGACCACTTGAGGTGGCCGTGGTCCCTCCATGTTTCACTCACTCGTCCCTCACTTCTGCCGGACCTGCCTGTCAATCAACCATGTCTCGGGCTGGAAACGGTTCTAGTGATCTCACTTGAGGGAGACAGGAATCTCTCGCATGTTCTCAAACTGCCAGGCTGTGCTACACACGCCGGGCTCTTTGCTTTGGCGCAGGAAAGTAACGCAGTAGGTCACCGCTCAAGCGTCTTGGCGAAGCTGTTAAGCGCGTGGGGAGCCCGAACCACGGCTGTTGGCACGGAGACCGGGCACTTGCATCTCACCTTCAGAATCTGGCCCTGATCAAATTAAGCTATGCAGGTGGAGTCCTGGTTCAGGAGAAGGGTACAGAGCCTGGGGCCATGCTGGCATTTCTTCCTCATCCTGCGTTGGAGGACACAGAAGGGTGTTCTGGCCACATCTGCCAGTTCCGGCTTCCCCGGACAACTCCAGCCCGACACACCTGACTTGACTCTCTGAGCGAGGGGGAGGCTGTGTTCGCTGAGTGTTTTGGCATCTCAGTTTTCATGTCACTACATGAACCTTCAGCCCACAGAGCCCTGCTATCTAATCAGGTGCATCAGTCCGTGCTGGAGACGAGAACGCCCCTCTGACTCAGATTCTGCACAAACAAAACTCAGCCTTGTTAGCGAAGGCAGGGGAGAGCACCCGGGGCTGTTCAGATCAGATCTTTCCCCGGCAATCTGCCGGGCGGTGCCAATGGGTTTGCTTTTATGGCAAGATAAGCAACGCAAGGGCTCCACTTTGGTATGCTAAATAAAATTAAAATGTCAATATTTACACATGACCTTCAAGGCTCTTACACTCCCGCTTTCTTAGGATTCGGTACAGACTGCGTTTTCTTTAGTCCGTTACCAACAGCTTGGAAATTCAGTTAGAGGACATAACCCAAATGTTCTCCAAATGTTGCTTCCAAATGGTCATCTTTGAAAAGTGCTGTTTGAAGGCGTGCACCCTCTCTGCACCGAGAGAGAGCAGTCGTTCTGCTCACCCAAAAGCAGGGGAATTATCCAAAGATTAAAACCACCGACAATAAAGACAGTGCTGTGCATCAGACTTTAATTTGTTGGTAAGGAAAGCACAAGAGGCCTTCTTTACATGCTTCTGGAAGCTTCACTATTGTGTATTGCACATTCTGCCCGTGCTTGTGAGCTGACACAAATAAACACGATCATAACGGTTGAAATGTAGTTAGAAACACAATTGAGAACATCTGTATTGTAAGCAGAAATAAATTAGAAATACTGAAGTGTTTCGTAGCTGTGAAAACGAAGAAATAAAAAAATAACCCACAGTACCTGGATTAAGCGGTTATAAATAATGTATAAAGCAAAAATCTCATTACCCCCTGTGTAAACTCCCCCCTAATGAAATATATTTTATGAATGTAGTAACACTGTAATAACCAAAGCATTTGTTTTTCCCCCACAAACTTTCCACTTCATAACTGTGAGATTGTTTGGATTTACAAGTTGGGGACGAAACATCCCGGAATTTACCGGGTTGAGTCTCTTCTTTGTGACCTTCAGCTCCGGGACTACTTTGTACCTTCACACTCTGCCATTTATCAGAACGCTGCTTCGCACACGGCAAAGCTTCCCCCAAACATCGTCATGTAAAAACCAACAGAAGTGAACACAGCCACCCCTTGGCCCACAGACCTGGAGGCAAAGGCTCTGGGGCTGCTGGCTTGCAGAAACCATGGGGAAGGCAGGTGAATTCTACCTGCGCAGGTCAGCAGCACCTGACTCGGTGCTGAGTCCGGTGCTGAGCTCGGTGCTTAGCCCGCGCTGAGTCCAGGCTGCCCCTGATAGAATTCCTCAGGGTGCTGATGTCACTCTAAGTAAAGTGACAGCTGTCAGGTTAGTGAGCTTTGTCCAATGGAGCTATGGGGCCATTTTAGAGGTGGCCAGAATGTTCCACTGGGCACCATCCTTAGCATTTCCAGGAACCAGAAGGAAAGCAGTTCTCTGCCAGGCCCTCTCACTCCCGCCTGCTGCAACTCTTCCCTGTAAGGTTTCTTGTTTGTTTGTTTTTAAAATCGTAAACCCATGGTCAGGCTCTGGAACATACAGACCTCAGTAGTACACTGAAGGGCCAAGCATGACTCTGGAGTCCTGTTATTTATGAAACCCTGTTCTCTTGGGCTAGGCAAGGTGAGCCCCACATCTTTAAGATGTACCGGGGCAAGAAATAAAGCATAGAGAGATGGCTCGATACATTCTTTGTATATAATGGGAGCTACTGTAAGCCTAACTGTGTCCTACCTCAAATACGTAATCATTCCTCTGAGCTTCTAATTAATGAATTAATGTATATCCTGTCTGGCTCTCCTAATGTCCCTGGAATGCTTCCTAAGCGAATCACAGATAACTGTTTGAATCTAGCCTGATGCTTGAGCAGGTACAACTCATACCTGCATGACCTGTATCCATGTTCTATTTCTGCCCAGTCTCATTGGGACGGCAGTGGGGCCAGTGGCTAAGCAGAATGACCCCATTAGATTCCCTTCTAGGATGATGTCATTCATGGACTCATTTTTGGAGTCATAGTCAAAAACTTGACATTTCTCCTCATTTTGGTAGGCAACTATGGCATAGGGAAGGAAATTATTGGATGACGAGTCAAAAGACTTGCTCTTAGGTCCCATCTTCCCTCTCACCACCTGAGTGATGCTGGATCAGTCCATTTCCGAGCCTCAGTTATCTCGAAAATGGGGAGAACACTAACTCGTACTTCTTTTGGTGGGACGCAATAAGGTAATGCAAATAAGAGACTTCATACAGTTTAAAGTGTTGTTGAGTGGTATCATTTGGTTATGGAGTGGTGTTATCTATGTGTCTCAGTCTGTTTGAGCGGTTATAGCAAAATACCAGAGGCTTCCACGTGGTCGAAGGGTGGAAGGTGACTCTCTGGAGCTTCTCTCTTAGGGCACTAATTCTGTTCGTGGGGTCTCCGCCCTCTTGACCTAATCACCTCCCAAAGGCCCCACCTCCTAACCCCATCACCTTATAGATTAGGAAATGCACATATGAATTTTGGGAGGACACAAACATTCAGACCATAACATCATTATTAAAAAATGTTTATCTTACCTACATTACAATGCGGTTTGAGGATCAAATTAAATCCAATCGGTGAAGAGGGCTTGAAAACTGTAAAGAGCCACGCGGTGCAAAGGAATCTCTATATTGCGAATGGAACGTATGTTAGCGGGATCACCTGTGGTCACCAGTTCCGTGTCCACATTTGCCAGAGCAGCACAGTCTTGTAGACCAAAAAGGGGGTGCAGAGGCTGGAGAAACTAGAGCTAGCATTACCCCTATCCACCTCTTTCTATCATGAACCCCTCCACTAATTGTTTAGGATCTTTGTTTCATTTCTTTTACTTTGAGCATGAAAGCAGTCACCTCCTAATAAAGTTGTTGGGGAAACATAATTGAAATGAGTTCCAAAGACAAAGTTATGTGAAGGACATAAATTGGGCATGAACTCTTCCAGCAATGAATAGGCACATCTCCACATACCCCTAGGATCTCAAGCTGATAATGTAACGACAAGATCCTATTGAATCAGGACAAGGTGATGGTTCTGCTCGTGTGACAATCTAGGTCTCCGAGTCTGGTTATGCGGCCAGGGTGTAAGGAGCAGATTGCGTTTTCAAAAGAAAGGTTAAGCTTGAGTGTTTCGGACAGGAGGTGGCTAGATGCATTTTTAAAAAGTCCTTGAATTTACCTGATGAGTTTTGTGTCCTTGTGATGGTTGTAGGCCATTCCAGGTTTTGAATAAATTTAGCAACACAAAAGAGGTCATTGAAAAATCTCTCGCTCAGATGCTCCATTTCCTCTGAAGCCCCTTCCAGCTTTCTCCTCTTCTTCGCTAATTTGGCAATCTTCCAGGCTGCCCTTCTGATCATCGTGAGCTTAAGATAAGTGGTATGTGGTTTTAGAAATGTTTTTGAAACTTTTATAGGAAAGTTGTAGAAAGGTGGAGGTTTCTAGAAAACCCTGAATAGAAGTTAAATTTTATGTATGTATGTATTTATTTATTTATTTATGGCTGTCAAACAACCTTTTATTTCGAACTAGTTTTAGACTTAAGAAATGTTGAAAAAATACTATAACAAAGTCTTCCTTCCTATCTTTCACTCTGCTTCCACTTACGTTAACAAGTCTCATCGCCATATTATAATGATCAAGAATAGGAAATTAACATTAGTACAATATTATTAAGTAAACTACAGACTTGATTAGAAATTCACTGATTTTCCTGCAAATACCATCTTTTGGTTCTGGGATCCACTCCAAGACCCTACATTGCATCTTACCTCCAATCTGTGACAGGTCCTCTGTCTTTGCTTGTCCTTCATGACTTTGGCACTTTTCGAAGAGTAATGATCAGTAATTTTGTGGAATATCCTTTAATTTACGTTTGTGTAATAACACTTTCTCACAAATGCAGTTTGGGCAAGCATACCACTGAAATGATACTATGTCTTTTTTCAGCACGTTAGATCAAGGAATGATAATGCAGTATGTCTTATTACTGAGGGTCTTTACCTTGATCTCTTGGTTAGGCTGGTGTCTCTCTTTTTTTTTTTTTTTAATTAAAGCATAGTGTATTATTTGCCCGAGGGTACATGTCTGTGGATCCTCAGGCTTACACATTTCACAGCACTTACCATAGCACATACCCTCCTCAATGTCCATAACCCAGCCACCCTATCCCTACCCGCCCCTACCCCCC
>CM052900.1:100752461-100778096 GCA_028534135.1 Potos flavus | reverse complement strand
GATGTTGAGCACTTTTTCATGTGTCTGTTGGCCATTTGAATGTCCTCTTTGCAGAAATGTCTGTTCATATCTTCTGCCCATTTCTTGATCGGATTATTTGTTCTTTGTGTGTTGAGTTTGAGAAGTTCTTTATAGATTTTGGATACTTAGGCTGGTGTCTCTTGGTTTCTCCACTATGAAGTTACTATCTTTCCTTTTGTATTGGTAAGTATTCTGAGGGAGATGCTTCGAGTTTATGCAACTCATGTTTGTGTTAAACTTCTTTTGCATAAAGGCACAGACACCTGTGTATTTTCTTATATCTAAGTTCTGACACAAAGGATCACATACTCTTAGATACTCTTTGGAGTGTTGAAGAACAAAGATCCAACTGAGTAAATTTAAAGATCTAATTGGCCTTATTCAACGATTCAGGAACCAGGTAGCATCCCAGCTAGCAAGTAGAAAGGAGCTCCCAGGAGTTGTACAAAATGGACGAAGGTTTTTATAGGAAGAAGTAGGGTGATATAAGGAAGTTAAAAGAGTAGACTATTCAGGCAAGGTTACTTTCCCTTAGGGAAAGGCAGGGGGTCCTATCATGCAGATTACCTCACTAGTGCCGATTAGGGAAATTCCAGAATGATTGGTTTAAAATTCCACTCCTGGGAGAGGTTGAAACTGCAATTAGGTTTGTTAACCTTAAAATTAAAACTGCCGGTTATTTTACCAACAAAAATGGGTTTATTTGGGAATAGCAGAGAATTGTGATCGAGGACAAGCAAGCTATAGAAAACTATAGGCAAGTCCAACCAGAAAAAGAAAGGAATATCATTTTATAGAGAAGAAAGAGGAAGTTGGGAGTTGTTTTGAATAGAAGTCCATTGGAGAGAAGCAAGTGTTAAGGGTGATGACAGTTTCTCATTGGCTGAGATGCAGGGGTGGTCAGTTTCCTATAGAAGATGCAATGCTCATCTTTTCCTATGGGGGCCCATTATTGACAATTCTTCCTGTAATTGACACTGAATGATATAGCTCCCCCTACTTGCCCCTCCTTCTAGTATCCTGAATCCACTTTAGTGAGGTTTCCTTTATTAATTTTCATAGGTTCCATATGAAATCTTGGTGGCGCTTAGCAAAAATGACTCTATTTTGGGCGTGTTGTTGCTTTTAAACAAGGGTTTTGCCTTTTTTCACTTAATAATGAATACCATGGTTTTCCTCCTTCTTTTATACAGTTGTATAGTACTCCACTGTGTGGTTCTACCAATTTATTCAAGCACTCTCCTACATATGGGCATTTAAGTGCTTTGCAATTATCAACAGTGCTGCAATGAATACATTTGTGCATATGTATTTTCATATTATTGGAGCTATATCCCCTAGAAGTGGGCTTGCTAGGTCAAAAATAAAATGTATATGCAATTTTGTTAGATATTGCCAAATGACCCTGCAGGGAGTTTGTACCAATTTGCATTCCCACTGGGAACGTATGCAAGTGCCTATTTCCGTAGCTTCACCAAGGAGCTTTATGCATAAAAAGTACTCTGATGTTTTTAGAGTTTTGCCAATTTGATAAGTGAGAAATGGATTTCTCTAATTATGAGTGAGTTTGAGCATTTTCCCATATGTTTGAGGGCCATTTTTAAGAGATTTTTTTAAAAAGATTTTTATTTATTTATTTGACAGAGAGAGGGAGAGAGAGAGATACAGCTAGAGAAGGAACACAAGGAGGGAGAGTGGGAGAGGGAGAAGCAGGCTTCCTGCTGAGCAGGGAGCCCGATGTGGAACTCGATCCCAGGACTCTGGGATCATGATCTGAGCCAAAGGTAGACACTTGACGACTGAGCCACCCAGGCACCCTGAGAGCCATTTTTTAATCTCTTTTTTCAGTGAATTATCTGTTTATGTCCCTCCTTCATTTTTCTATCAGGATTTATTCCTTTGTCCCTCAATTTTTAAGATTTCTTTATATATGGGGAATATAGCCCTTTTTCTCTAGTATATGTTAAAATATTTTCTCCCCATTTGTCTGTTGTCCTTTTACTTTGTTTACAGTGTTTTTGTCATGCAAAAGATTTAATTTGTATGCAGTCAAATTTATCAATTTTTATTATTTCTGGATTTTATATTATAGTTAGAAAGCCTTTTTCTTACCAAGGTTAAAGAATAATTTGGCTGTTTTTCTCTGTATCGTGTGGTTTCAGTTTTTACATTTAGATTACTAATCTACTTGGAGTTTACTCTACCATATGATGTGAGATATGGATTTAATTTTATCTTTTTCCAAGTGACTACCTAGTTGTTCCAGAACTATTTGTTAAAAAGTTCATCTTTACCCCGGGGATTTGAGATGCCACTTTTCCCATATACTAAATTTCCATTTGTATTTGGGTCTAAATCTGGACTATTGTATTCCATTAGTCTGTTTGTCTATTTTTCTGTTCAAGGTCCTGCATCACACTGTTTTAATTATCAACGTTTTATAGAATGCTTTATTTTCTGGTACCACACACATTTTCTCTTTTTTAGTGTTTTTCTACCAATCTTGCAATCTCCCCCTCTCCCCATATGAAGTTTAGTAGCAAATTGTTTAATTCCAGAACATAGCTTGTTGGTATTTTATTGTAATTGCAGCAAATTTATAAAGTAACTTAGAGAGAACTGATATTTTTACAATGCTATATAATCGTATCCAAGAACATGGGATGTCTTTTCATTTACTCAGACCTTTATTAGTATCTTTCAGGAGTGCTTAAAATATTTTCCTTATTAGGCTTGCACATTTCTTGTTAAATTTCTTTGTAAGTATCTAAGTGTTTACTACATTTAGGCTGTTGTAAATGGGATTTTCTGTCATTATATCCCCTGTTTCTTGTTTCTTTGTGTAAAGGCTATGATTTTTATGTGTTAATTTTATATCCTATTACTTCAATAAGTTCTTTTCTTGTTTGAGTTAGTTTTAGTATGATTATCTGGAGTTTTCCAGGTATCTTGTCATATCTGCAAATATAGTTGGCTTTTTTTTTCTTTAATCATTCTTATGCTTCCAACTGATTTCTCTTGTCCAATTGCATTGGCTAATTCAGTAGTAGCAGACATGGTGGACATTTGTATCTTGTTCTTGATCATAATGGAAATGGCTAGAATATTTCTCTATTAAATAAGATACTGCCTTTAGAACTAATCATCATGTTGAGAAAGTGTGCATTAATTCTATGTACTGGAGTAGTTTTACCATGAGTGTATGTTAAATGTTGTCAGTTGCTTTCTCAATGTCTATGGAAATAGTTATATAATTTTTCTCTTTAGGACTTATTGTTATGTGTAGTAGGCTGAATTATGGCCATCAGGCCCTCAACTCCCAGAATCTATAAATGTTAGTGTCACCAAGTAGACCCCAAGACCTGACCTCTGCTATCCACCGGCTTGGCTTATACTCACTGACCTTTGTCTCACATTTTTCCTTAAGCTCTTCTTTCCAACTTATCTCTTAACTCAGGGAAATGGAAAGCGAAACCACCCCTCCAGGGATAGCCACTGCCCTGACAAGACCTCCCGCCAGCCCGGAGCACCCAGACCAGTTTGGACGTAATCCCTGAGTCGAGCCTGCGCAGATGGACCATGGAGTGACCCCTAGAATGTTGGACAACTACCTTTGCCTCATTATCATACTAAAATCTCCGCCTAAGGAGAAGGAAAGCTTCATTTACATAACACACAGCGTGTGCAAAGGCATGTTTCCCGAAGGTTCACGTGTAACCTCTACCTTATGATGACAGGGCTTCCCGTTCTAGATATTCATCCTGACCCTAAATAAAAGGCAGTCATCCATCCTTGCCTGGGGAGTCATGGCTTTGGAAGCAGCTCCCCACGATCTCCTTATTTGCTGCAAGTAAAGTATGCTTTGTGCCATGACTCAACCTGGCACGGCTTCTGACTCACCAAGGAGTGAACTCACGTTGCTTTGGCTACATTATCTTCTATAATAAAGTTTTTGCAGGTGTTATTAAATTAGGGCTCTTCAGATGAGGAAATTATCTTAGAGATATATTCAATCCTGGGTTATCTAAGTGGGCCCTGATGACATTAAACATGGGGTTATAAAAGAAAGGTAGAGTGGGATTAGACACATTCATGGAGGAGAAGGCGATGTAAAGATAGGAGGACAGATTGCAGTGATGCCACAAGCCAAGGAATGCTGGCAGCCACCAGAAGCCGGAGGGAGCAAGGAATAGACTCTCTATGAGCCTATAGGAGGACTGTGACCCTCCCAATGCTTTGATTTCAGACTTTTCAGCTCCAGTTTAAATTCCTGTTTGAAGCCATAGAGTTTGTGAACATTTCTAAGACCAGCCATAGAAAACAGATGGAGATTTTGGTACTGGGAAGTGAGGTGTGGATGTAACAAATTCCAAAAAATGTGGCAGTGGCTTTAAAATTGGATAATGGCTAGAGGCTAGAAGAATTTTGAGGTGCATGATAGGAAAATCCTGGGTTGCCTTAAACTGAATGTTAGTAGAAATATAGATGTTAAAGGTGCGTTTGGTGAGGATCCAGAAGGAAATGCGGAGTCTGTTACTAAACACTGGGAGAGAGATAATCTTTGTTATATAGTGGTAGAAAAGTTAGCCGGAGTGTGTCTTACAGTTGTGTGTAAAGCAGAATTTGTAAGTCACGAAACTGGATATTTAGCTAAGGAAATTTCCGAGTGAGGTACTGAAGGTGCAGCCTGGTCCCTTCTTGTGGCTCATAGTAAAATGATGGAGGAAAGAAATAAATTGAGAGAAGAATTGTCAAGCAAAAAACGAACTCGCGCTTGATGATTTGGGAAATTCTTAGCCTATCTAGATTGCAAAGGAAGCCCAAACGAGAGGATTTGGGAAGTTAGGAGATTAGGAGTGTTTGCTCTGGAGAGAAGGCCAAGGGTGTGGCTGGACAACCTTTGGTAAGTGTCGAAGAGATGTTAGCATGTTGAATCATGTTTGCTAATAGAGACGGTTCCCCCATGTAGGATGGTTAGACTTGCAATTTTTCAACTTTATCATGGTGTCAAAATGATATGCATTCAGAGAAATTGAAGTTTGAATTTAGATCTTTCCCTGGGCTAGAGATACGCTGTACCATCCTCTCTTGTGATGTTGGGCAGAGGCAAGGAGCCATAGCTTCCGGTCAGCCATGCAATCAGGAGGGTACACAGCTGATACACTGACTATGGTGTACCACACAACCGTTCTGTTTTTTACTTTCAATACAGTATGCAATACATTCCATCAGATAGTCAACACTTTATTATAAAATGGACTTTATAGAAGATGATTTTGCCCAAGTGTAGGCTGACATAAGTGATCTGAGCACATTTAAGGTGGGTTAGGCTAAGCTTTGATGTTCAGTAGGTTAGGTGTATGAAATGTATTTTTGACTTCCAGTATTTTCAACTTATGATGGTTTTATCAGGATGTAACCCCATCATAAGTCGAGGAAGATCTGTATTTTGTTTAGAATTTTTGCACTGATATTCGTGAATGTTGAGCTCTGTGGGTTTATTTCTTTGTATTGTCTTTATTTGTTTAGATAGAAGTATTTGTACCATAAAAAGGATTAAAAAGTCTTCTTTCATCATCAATGTTCCGAAACGATTTATAGAGCATCGGGGCTAGCTAGTATTTGAAGGTTTGGTACAATGCCTTGTATAATCAGCTGTGCTTTCTGATTTTTTTTGTGGGGGAGCTCCTTAATAACTGTACTTCTTATATGGAGATTGCTCTGTTTAAGCTTTCTAACCCTAATGAGATCAATATGTATTTCCCTGGGAAGTTACCCATTTCATCTAAGTTTTTGAATTTATTTGCACAGAGGTTTGTAACAAAGTCTCTTATGATTTAAAAAAAAAAATTCTCTTTCAGTGGTTATTTCCCTCTTTTCATTTCATTTCTTTTTTTTTCCTTGTATTTTTGTACATTTTCCCTTTTAAGGGGGATTAAGTTAGCTAATGGTTAATGTATTTTTAACTTTTTTTTTTCTCCCAGGTCAGGATTTTGATCCTTTACCATCCACTGAATGCCTACGTGCAGGCATATCCACTTTTCTACCACTTCTCCTATTTTTTAGTTGCAATATTTTTGCTTTGTCATAGTATACAACAGCTGTATGGTAGCCTTTCACTCCCACCCCCAACCTTTGTTTTAGTATTATATGCACATTTATACGTTTTAAAATGCTCTGTGTCAGTCTTTTTATTGAAGTTCTCCCAGGCATGATTTGGTTGGAAAAATCTCATTCTTTAGTAGACTCTTCAAGGACAGTTCATACGTCCAGCATTCTATAAGTTCCTGTATGTTGAAAATTATTTGATATATTAGATGTATCCTAATGTTAATTGATGTAGTCAAGGACTTCTTGACTGTATATAAAATCCTTTTTTCATAATTTCTTTCCTTGAACTCTTAAACAATGTTACTCCATCATTGCCTTCTTTGTACATTGGTTTCAAAAACTGATGCCAGTTGGCTCAGTTGGTTAAGTGTCCGACTCTTGATTTTGGCTCAGGTAATGATCTCAGTCCTGCCTTGGGCTCTGTTCTCAGTGAGGAGTCTGCTGGGGGATTCTCTCTATCCTTCTGCCCCTCCTTGACGTGCTTTCTCAAATAAATAAATAAATCTTTAAAAATAAAATTAAAAATAAAATAAATAAAAATAGATGCCAATCGAACTCTTACTGTTGTTAATTTTGCAGAAAAAAAGTGTTTTGCAAAAATTATTTGTTCTTTTTGCCTGGAGGTCTTAAAGATTACATCTTTGTCTTTGAGATCCAATGCTTTTACTAGAATTTGACTCTGTTTTGATCATTCTGAGTTAATTTTCCCAGGCACCTAGTAAGTCTTTCCAAAGTGGGGATTCAGGTCTTTTTCTGTCTCTGGAAAAATTTCTTGGATTATCATTTTAAACAGTAGCTGTGTTTCATTTGTTTTCTCTTTTTGTCCTTTAGGGACTCCAATAATACAAATATTATTCCTTCTTTGCCTGTTTTCTGTTGCCACTATTTTTCTCGGATCCATTTTATATCTTCCTTTGTGTCATTTTCATGCTCTTGGATGTTTTCCTGCCTTTCTTCGATGCCCCTTATTAAATTTTCATTTAAGTCTCTTTTCTTTGGGCATTTTGTAATTTCTTCTTTATTTCTGAGATAATGCCATCTTTTTTCTTCCATTTTTTTTCCTTGAGTTCAATCAACTATTTTTTAAATTTCTCTCTGCCTTTTTTTTTATTCTTTTGTCCATTTCTGTTCTCAGTGTTTGAATTTCTAATTTGAAGTGGTTTTTCATATCCTCAAATGCTTGTTAGGATATATTTAATTCGGTATTGAGTGTAAACTTAAAGTTTCCTTCTGCTTCATGTTTTTTTGGGGAGAGGTTGGCTTTTCCTCAGTTGATTTGTGTGAAAATTCATTCTGCAATAGTCCTTTTTGGAGTTTATTGTTCTGTCTTTCGTTTTCACGATAATGGAATGTTTTTCATGGTTCCCAGTTAAATGACACTCTTTACTGTTGGTCTAGTAAAATTCAGGTACTTCGGCAGGTTTTTGTTTGTTTTGGTGGTGGGGGAGAGATTATGAGTCCGCTAATTTTGTTGATCTTTTTTTTTTCCTTGCAGGACACTGCATTTTTCTTCTTTTCTGCTTCACCACCTAAATTGCTAACGGACACTTCTTTTTTCTTCTTCTTCTTCTTCTTCTTCTTCTTCTTCTTTTATTTTCCTCCTAGAAGCTATGTGTTTGAGACAGTCCCTTTAAGTCACACGTGCTCATTTCAACTGTGTCTATCCCTTTAAATTGTGTGTCTGGCCTTTTCAGTAGCTGCCTATCTTTTTAAAAGGCACATACTTTGAAATCCCCTTTCTAAAGTCCTGCTCTATTTAATCTTTCTATGCACTCTCCAACTTTCCCTAAGGCCTCTTGCCTGTGCCCCTCCTTCGGATTCCTAGCAGTTTTTATTGGTCTGCCTTTGCTTATAGCCAACCTCTCTGGTGGGAAAAGAAAGGGACGGAAGGGCATTGGATTTGTTTCTTTTTCTCTCTCTACTCACAACTTTTTTTTAGCACTTTTAGCACTCAGCATTTTCTTCAAGTAGTATTGAGAGCGTGATTTTGCATAGAGATTTCATAGTTCTGAATTTATTTTGTATTGTTTGGTGGAGGCAAGTGTTGGGAGGTTCCTTCCTATACAGCCGTCATTGTCTTGAAAGTTGTCTTGAAAGCTACTTGAAAGTCCCCAAAGAATGCATGTTTGCATGTTAAAAGAGTAAACGCATCCCTGTCCATGGTTTTACTTACCACCTATACCACTAATGAGTCCCATCTTTAGATTTTGAACCTAGACTTTTTCTTAAGTTTCGTGCCCATATATCCAACTATAATCCTACAACCTCAAATTCCCCAAGTTCAAAACTCAACGATTATCCCCCCCAATATTGATCTCACCCCCCCCCCCACACACACACACACATTCTGTTTCTTGTTGAAAAGTAGCATTCTCCATTTGGAGACTCAAGCCAGAAATTCTGGAGTCATCCAGAATCATCTAGTTCCCTTGCCTATGTATCCCACTGGTACTTAATAAATGGTCTTTGGATGAATCCTCACAATTTCTGGAGGAAGATGAAAAAGAAACCTTCTGTTCCTGGATAACACCAGGCTTAAGCCTGGGTAAGGTATCTTTGCTACTCAGGTGTAGATCTTGCTAGTGGTGAGAATAACAGTACAGAATGCTTATAATTTAATAAAGAGTTTATAGGCATTGTAAACTTCTTATTAGAGTCCAACATCTTGGAGGCAGGGACAATGTCTCATTCATTTGAGAATCTTTTACAGTACTTGGTAGAAAGCTTAATAAAGGTCATTAGGGATATTTTAAATAAATGAATGATAAAATGAATGGATGACCATTATATCACCCACCGGTGATAATAGCACACAGTTCCTAAGGCAAAGAAAAAGTGGTCTGTAAGATCACTCAACTCGAGCAAGTCAACTTAAAATCCTACAAGCATTAAGTGTGATACAAAAATGAATGACATGGATGCTCAGGAATGTGGGCAAACTGCAAAATCTAAAGGAGGGTTCTGACCCATTCTTTTTTTTTTTTTTTTAAGATTTTATTTATTTATTTGACAGAGAGAGAGACAGCATGAGAGGGAACACAAGCGAGGGGAGTGGGAGAGGGAGAAGCAGGCTTCCCACTGAGCAGGGAGCCCGGTGCAGGGCTTGATCCTAGGACTCCAGGATCATAACCTGAGCCAAAGGCAAACGTTTAACGACTGAGCCACGCAGATGCCCCCGACCCACTTTTTGTGTATGCCTTGGGCATCTGGTGAAGCCTATGGACCCTTCTCAGAATAATGATTTAATATGCATAACATAACATAGAATTTCAAAAGAAACCAATTACATAAATATAATTACTGAAGTATTAAAAACACACACAAATGTGTGATATAGTAATATATGTGCTTCCTTATTAATGCATTAAATAAGAGGCAGACCAATAACTATCATATTTTTAAGTATAGGTGAATATAAGCAATTTTCAGCCTATCTTTAACCATTATAATGTGATATGAAAACGCCTGAGATTTCTGGGGTTCCCTGGGTGGCTCAGGCAGTTAAGCATCCGACTCTTGATTTCAGTTCAGGTCATGATCTCAGGATTGTGAGATCGAGCCCCATGTCAGGCTCTGTGCGCAGTATGGCGCTTCTTGAGATTCTCTCTCCTCCTCCCCCTCCGGTCCCTCTCCTACTACTCTCTCTCTAAAATAAATAGATGAATATTAAGAAACAAAACAAAACAAAACAAAACAAAACAAAATCTGTGATTTCTGTTGGTGACGCAGTTCAGGCACTGCTAATACCACAGTCGTTTCTTGCCTATATTTGTAACTGACTAAAATGCTAAATTTTAGTTAGACATTAGCAAAAGTAAAGATGCAATTTTTTTCCCCATCCGAGTTCACAGCTTTCCGAATTCTAGACACACACACGCATCCATGAACTCCAGGTTACGAACCCCTGGTTTAGAAGAAACAGGGGCCACTCAGCTCTGACTCGAGGCATGCAGAACTGAGAGCCCTGTGGCCTGTGGGGGCTCAGTTTTTCGTGACCTCTGACCTAAGCCCCAATGAAATTATGGGCCCGGCATCCATGTTCTTTCTACAAGAGTTGCCCTCATGGGGAGAAAAGAAAAAAAGATTGGAATGTGACAGCTAAGTTGTTCTTTGACAGACAGAAAGGTCTGTTTTGCCTAAGACAAAATAGACTTGCATTTTACAGAGTTAAAGATGATAACCCTGAGCGATTCTCGGCAAACGCCAGTCTGAGGGCACTCTCGTGGCTCTCTCATGGCTCTCTGGGCCGTGTCAGAGGGGAGTGAGGAAAATGGTGGGACCTGGAAAACAAATTCTACAACTTGTAGATAATAAATGAAAATGGTAGGGACTTCCCACTGGCTGATAGAAAGAAAATGTCACAAACACGAAAACATAATAAAGCTGGGTTTGAGTCCTTGGTGCCTTCCCTTCATGATTAATGATTGGTCTCAAATAGGATGGGTAAGGGAAAGTGAAGTTCCTCTTGAAGTAGCTTTAAAAATGCCACAGCTTAAAAAAATTATTGTAACATCAATTTAAGAAAAAAAAACTCTACTAAAATGTAAAGGTCAAGAAAGATTTGGGTGTTTTTAAATGCTGTCTTAAAGAAATTCTTATAAAGGTTAAGATGTCATGTAGTTTCAGAGTTATGGGCATAGGAGGGGGGTCTGGACGAAGGCAGTGCTACCTCCGGGCCTTTGGTGACTGTGACCCACGCTGACAGTGGGGAGCAGGCGACTGACGGATCGGTGTGTCACCCTGTCAGTGGGGAGAGGCAAGTACTGCTCTCTTGGAACCTGGAAGCCGAGGGAACATTTCCCTTCCAGAGCTCTGCCCTGACTACGCGCATGCCTGAAGGGGATTGGCCCCAAATCCCAAACAGTGGTACTCGAAACAGCACTTACAGCCCCCAAGGTGAGGGGATTCTGAGCTCCTGCCGGCTTTCCTGCCATCTCTCCCTGTGCCCTGAACTCCTGAATCCACCAGCACGAAGTTTCCACAGAGGGCCCGCCTGGGTTTTAGATTTACGGGGTCTGGGAGAGTCTCCTGACACCCACGTGTAGAGTGTTCTGTGAATGCAGCAGAGGTTTCCATGACTTCACATCTAAGTGGTCTGGGAAATAGCTCCCCATGTGGTCTCAGGTGTTCGAGTCACGGGCTAACAGACCCCTAAGGGACGTCTCCCGGTCACCGCAAGCCTCCCACGGGAAAGCAGAAGAGAGTGCCTGTACACCGGGGCATCGGAGCCAGACCACACCTCAGGGACTGGGGGCCCGGGGTGGGGGGCACCTGGTCTTTGGAGACCAGCGGTTCTCAACCCTAGGAACATAATACCCAGATCACCCGGAAGTTATCCAGTTGCACCTCTCAGTGTGGTTTGTGAAGCAGCGGCTTTGGCATTGCTCCGGAGCCTGTCCGAAATGCAGAATCTCAGACTCACTTAGACTCCCTGAACCGAAAGCTGCGTTCTAAGAAGATGCCCCAGTGACGCCACTAAGAAACGCTGCTGGCTCGAGACATAGCTTTTGCATAAGTGCATGCACACACAGAGGTCAGCTCCTCCACTGGGAATCTCTGTTGAGGGGTAAGAGTAGGCCATAGCCCTCTGAGGGAAAGGATGGAAAATACCATTGCAGAGAGTTCTAATCCGTCTTGCCAACATCTGTGAAAGGAACCAAGAGCTTGACATTACCCCCTCGCTGCGGGCAGTTATCTTAGTCGGCTTGACCTGGACGATGTGGGGGCCTTTTGAAGCGCGGGCCAAGTCATCTGACCCCCCACACCACATCACCACACAAGGTTCTGAGGGACATTAATTGATCTTACGAGGGAGGACTGGGCTTCCAGGTAGGGTGCTAGATCTTTGCATCATTTGCGGAGTATCAGGGAGTGACTTTCAAGATGCAATCTGAGTGTCTTTCTTAATTGAGTCTGGAATCAAAGAGCCAAGCATTGGTGTTAACTTGGACTTTCTTGTCGCTGCTCAGGCCACTTCCCTGGTCTGGGGGACATGCTTTCTCTGTTCTTCTCCTGAGGGTCTGTACCAAACTCTCCACCAAAGCCAGCTTAACCACCCGGACACTTCCTACTTATTACTGCTGCTGCTTCTTTCTGATTGTACTGATTTCATTCATTTAGCACTGAAAATATACATTTTTGCTATTTTATACAGCCTGTTTTTCCGAACAGATTTTTAAGCCCATCAAGGGCAGAGACATATCCTATTTCTTGTATTTCAGACCCCGGCCCAGGGTGCTATATGTGGGAGGGATCTAATAAACTTAAAAATAAATAAATAAATAAATAAAAATATGTATATATTACATATATACATATTTTATGTACGTAAAAGTATATAAATATATTTTATATATAAGATATATATTATATATAATATACATTATATGTTCTCTCTCTCTCTATAAATATATATATATATGATGATACTTCATATGTGAAATATCATCATCAGTTATTAATGGTTCTAGTGCCAATGCTTTCCGGATGCTGGGCATTTCACACATGTCAGCTCACGTGATCCTCACAATTAGTCATGCGGTTCCTGTGATCCCCATTCTAAGAGGAGACCAAGGCTGAGACCACGGGATCTGACAAAGTTACGTGGCCAGTGTGGGCCCAGGCCAGATTTGAACTCAGATTTATCTGCTACGTTTCTCCCCTCCTCAGTACTACTGTTGTGGGAGTGAGTTTTCCTTTTGCTGCCCAGTGAGAGGAGATCACATAAGGGCTCTGGGAGAAGAAGGCTGGCTTGGTCGGGAGATGGAAGACTAGATCCCCATGAGCCGTCATTACACGTATGATGGTGGGAAATTTGTATCTTTCTCTGTATCCCAGCTTCACAATCTCTAGCATGCGGGTGGTTATCCCTAACTCACTGGGTGACTGAAAACTTTAGCACTCCAGTGGGGTTCCAGAAGAATCAAGGAAGGGAAAGGACACTGTGAGCGCCGGCATCAGGGGCAGTCCCTAGGAGTCCCGCGAGGAAGGTGGTTCTCCGCACAGCGACTCCAGCTGCAGCGTCTGGCTCTTTCTCTTCCTTGTTTCTGGTGTCTCACAGGAGTCGTGGGCAGCCCTCTTACCACGAACGAGCCTGCAAAGGTCTATCTCTCACCTTATGACATCAGAAAGAGCAGCTCTCTTCTTCACAGCATGCAGAAGCCAAAAATTGCTCATTTATGAACCTACTCACAAGGAAACAATTCACGCTGAAAGGGCCTGGGGTTCTTTGACATTCCCCTCAAAAACCTTTGCTTTTGCAGGCATCCAAAAAAATAAAACAAAACAAAGCAAAGTGCACGAAACAAAAACCTCCCTACACCGTGGATTCAGGAAGAAGTAGACCCAACGTGATTCTTCTCCAATCAATCGTCAATGAGGGACTTTAATTTGTGAACACAATTACCATGATTACTATGACCCCTATGGAGTCATTGCATTTTACCACTCATCCTGGGGCCTTGAATTTCCATATTTAGGAAGGAAAGTAAATGATATCAGGAATCTTGTGTAGCTATATAAAATTCTTTCCTGGATATGTAGTGGTTTTCTGAGAACCTTTTCTGACTAAATGAGTCACTGTAATATCAAAATGTTTTACAGATGTATAATTCACCACCCTAATTAAAACAGTGCTAAGTGAAAAGGAACAAAGTTCAGGGGTCCACTGTGTCTGTCAGAGCTGTCCCGACTTCTCATGTGCCCTCTCAGAGCTGCCCATGGTGGCTGAGATTCCTGCATTTGAATGGTTCTCACCATTAGAGCAATTTATTTGGGTTAAGGCATTGTCTCTAGAAGGAACCTATTAAAAATACAGGTTACTTGGGCCTACTAACACAATTCCCACAATAACCATTATTCTAGCTGCATGAATTACTTTATCAGATTAATTAGCTGTCACCTATCAGACAATATGGCTCTGAGGAAATAAGGCATATTTTAATGGACATCATTGTCTGAAAAATATGAAGCAGTTCTAGAAGAGACAGCCCTGCTTGGGGGCCCTATGCTGGGGGTCTGGGAGGCTAGAAGACAGAGAAAGACACTGATTAAGAAGGGAGAGCAGAGGAGAGATAAGTGAGGGGGAACATCGAAATCGAGCCTCTATCCTCTTCAGGTTTGCCTCTGATTGCCCCATTCTTGTTTTCTGTTAAAATGTTTTTGATATAAAGTGACCAAGATGATTTCTGTTTTGGTCCAGGTCTCCAAAATATAGGTCCTACTCATATCAAAATTAGAAGTGAGGTGATTCCCGCGCCCATCCCTTCTGACCATGGTCGCCCATAACTGGTTCTCCTCTCCTTCTGGGGCACACAGGTCAGCAGCATTTCCAGCCTTCTGTGTCCAGATGGGCTCACGTCCCCGAGTGCGGGGCCCCAGAATGCGGGCGCCATTAGACATTTCACATGGACTTCTCTCTCTCCCTCTCTCCCCTCCCCTGAGTGGCTGAAAGGCAATAGCTAGAAGTCACAAGAGAGATGCAAGAAGGCCCTGGGCAGTAAAAGTCTAGATCTCTGGGTCACCACTTGGAGAAGAAAAACCCAGGGGTGTGTTGGACCAGGAGCACCTACCTTGGGGACTTGCCATCAGTGAGAAATAAAACTGGATTGTGTGAAGACATTGAGATCCAGGTGTCTTTAATTATGTCACAGAGTGTTATTTACCGTGACTGCTATAACTTACTGTCTGTATGGATGTTTGTTATCACCAGCTTGCAGGATATTTAAATCTCCTGAGCAAAAACAGCCTTTAAAGTGATATTAAAAAATAATATTATGCATATTAGCAGTTCCAGTTTGCTAGGGACTTTCTGTCAGGCACTAAGAGCTTTGCATTCTTATTTAATCCTTATAACAGTCTTTGGAGGTGGATTTCTTATGCCCATTTTATAGATGTGAAATGGACTCAGGAAGCCTATTAAAGAGCTTGCTTTAGGTCACACTGCTAATCAGTGGCGGCACTGTTGACCGTGGGCCAAGCCATTCAGTGTTCACACCGAACTCTTTACCAGAGCGTGATTCCATTCTTGTAGTTACTCAGAGGAAATAGGATTAGACCACGGAACAACATGGTAAGGGCGCACCAAGAACTGAGGAAAAGTCTTGGCCTTCGAGAGGAAAAAAAGGATCCTCTCTCTCTGCCCACAAAATCGTGGAGAGAACATTTCCTTTAACTCCCTTCCACATCTCAAAAACATTGAGCTGATTTATTTGATTTCCCTTTTTTGCCCTCCATTGAAAGCCTTGATTGTGCCCCAGTTTTCTGCAAAGACAAAATTCTTGCTGCTGATTTATAAATTCTGCAGATGAGGACGTTCTAACTAGGTTTTGACCTTGGGATGTTTATGCCACCATTGATAGATGCATATAACTCCATCAGGGGAACCATTTTGGTAGAGGAAACAATATTCTGTTTCTGTAGAGGCAAGACAGGGGAAAAGGTGGATGCAATGCATGGTGGAGACATGCAGCCTGAAGGGAGAGGGAAAAAAGAACGACGCTGAGGAGATAGAGTTTATGGGCCATTCTTATGGGTAGGGAATGTGGAATTTCAAGTTTTCTGTTTTAAGCAGAGAAGGCAGAGTTTTGCCTGACTGATCCCTGTCACGATTGTTGCCATTTGAAGTCAACGAGAAAAATGCGTGTGGAAGGGGCTTCATAAATGTGTGGTGCCTCACGCACAAAGAATATGATGATTGTAGACTTCATTGATAAGAAATCTATATATGGTGCTGTGTTACAAGGCCTCCCCAGGAGTCCATGGCCTGATCAAATGGGAGAAAGTAGAGTCCATGGTAGTTTAGAGCACAGGCTATGGAAGCAGAGACTGGGGTTAATTTGCAGACTGGGGTTAATCTGTCAGTTCTCCTCTGTCTAGCTGCACAAGAGCTTGGTCATTTACTTAAACTTTCTAAGCTCTGGATTCCTCCTTCCTAAAACGGGGATAATGTTCTCTCCCTTATTGTGTTTTGAGAATGACACAGGATAATACATATAAGCACTCATTAATTGTCACTTATTTTGAGGCCGATGATGACGATGACTCAGACACAAAAGACAATAGAGAGACGAGCCAGCCAATAACAAGAACACGCTGGCTTTTCTGCTCTTATTGTATAAGTTAGCGTCAGTTTTACGGATTAGAAGGACAAAAACAAAATCAGACTAGAAGGAATCCCAGAGAGATTTGGCCAGGCAGGGACACGGACAGCTGGTTAATGTGGCACCGTGTAGGAGCTGAAACTAGAACAGTGGCATGGTAGAAGGAAACCAAGAGTGAATTCAGTGAGTTTTGCGTGACACTTACTGTAATTTGAGATCTTTCCAGGTCAGTAAGCCCCTGCTCATCTGAGAGGGAGTGAGTGTCCGCAGAACACAGCTGGAAGCAGAAGTGGGCTTGTGAGGGATGATGGGCCTTCATGCGTGCAGCGAGATATAGACAGACACATGGACAGACAGGTGACTCTCACAATAGTCTTATAAGATCAGTTGGGGTGTTAGGGAGGGGCTGGAGCCCCCTGGGCTTGTCCTTTGAGCCAATCCTTAATGTTCCAGCATTTGATGTCCAGCCTATGGTAGGGACAAGTCACAGCCATTAGCGTTCAGGAAACAAAAGTTCCATGTTGTTTATTCTGGAATTTGTCTTACCCTTTCAATATTCTACAGGTTTCCCACCAGTCTACTAAAGAATATCACTTCTCTGAGGAACAGAATGCTCTGCTCTGATACTAAAAGTAAGGTGTTTGTTTTTGAAGCAACACGGATTCAAATAGCGATAACAATTCTTTGTGGAAAATAAAAGCATCTTTATATTTATTTGAGTAAACAGAAAAATAGCACAATTGAAATGATTTCCCACCTGCCAAACAAAACTCTTTCCTTTTGTAAGCCGTGTTCCATATACGAGGGTGGTAAAAGCACAAGGCTGCACAAAGGGAATTGTGATGTATTCAGCTAGCGCAAGCCACTGTGCCTGTCGACAGGAGTTCACCTCACGCCATTATATTCCTCCTCAGCCAAAAGAGCCAGGGAGCCCCCACTGGACTGACAGGCTCAGCTGCTTGGCAAAGGGTGTCCTCTCTCTTCACAAACTGCTGTTTTCCCTGGGAGTTAATTTGTGGGGATTCATGCCTGTTGAATTGGGCCTAAAGTCGAAGTGAAACTTGGGTGACACGGTCATATAGGCCAGTCTAAACCAGAAATATTTATTGCGGGTTCCTTTTTCAGTCAGATATCTCTTGTCCTAGAGAGGGACTGGGGTTTTCCACTCAAGGGTGTGCTTGTATCTTGGGAGGCTGTAGTGAGGATGTGAAGCCTTCCTTTTCTTCTTCAAGGTTCCCTTCGCGGCTCTGGCAACGCCGACCCACCGGGGCTCCCCAGGATCAACCAGGCAGGACTCTGGAGGACATGAACTCTACACCCTCACACTATTATTATTTTCTCTCAGTTCTTAGGGCTTTCTAGGCCTAATCGAGGGGGTCTGGCTCATTCCTGGCTCCCTGAGCCCGCCACTCGGACAGTAAGCCTAGGTCCAGGAACTTTAATTTAAAGATAAAAAGAAAAGTAATGATGCTAACAATTACGATGACCATTTTTGGCTCTTTATCATGTGCCTAACCTTATAGTAAGCACTTTATTCACTTCTTCCTCCACGACTTTCCTCAGCAACTGTATGAAGTGGCTGTATGCATGGTAGAGAATGTTGGTGGCCCTCTCTAACTCCTGGCCTGCCCCTGGATGTCCTGTGTAGGCAGGCTGCCCTCTGGCATGACAGCGGCGGCCCTCTGCCTCCATGTGCTCTGGCCTCCGGGGAAGATGCTCAGGCCAGTCACAGAGTAGTCTGGAAGTGCCCATGTGTCGCTGGCCCAGGAGTGACCCTCACCCTTTGAGGTATGCGAATTCCTGCATAAATCCCTGACTACCTCTCCCCTTGGTGGGACAATTCTGAGGCAGGGTCTCACAGTCTCCTGAAAGGTCCTCAAAGGGACTGCAAGCAGTTGGCTGCAGAGGGAAGGCCCTCACGGAAGCTACTTCTTCCCTATCACACTTCCCCATTCCCTCTTCATGCTCCCTGGGATTATCACCCACCTTTGCTCAGATCCTGGACTCCAGATTTGCCCTCGGGGGAATCCAAGGCAAGCTACTACACGGTTCTCACTTACTACAGGAGAAATGGAGGCTTGCTGGGATTAACTCGCCTGCTGAGGTGTAGCTGGTGGTTGGCCAGGCAGGCCTTGAACCAGGACTGTCTCCTCTCGTTACGTTATTCTGCTTCCGTCAGAAATGGTCCAACTCTATTTTTCAAATTAATTAATGTAATTAACATGTCGCTTCTTTCTACAAAAGGACTTGAGTATGTAAAACATACTCTCTTCCCTCCTTCTATCAAAATATATTTGCCTTGTGTTTTGTTCCATCGAGACTCGGGATTCAGCTAACAATATAATTAGAGATAAATTGAATACATTAATTAATATTGCAATGCTATTGTCTGAAAATGGCTAAATGTAGGATACCGCCAGAGGTATTTACACTTTACAGGGGGCTTTAGAGAGTGCAACGTCATAACTTCAAGAGAGGACTCTCTGTTAGTGGAATTTCACGCATCTCGTGATCCAGGAGACCTCCTCGGCATGTCCGCTGGGCAATGGGCCTTTTCCTGCGCCCCTTACCCATTTGCTTGTTCTGTCCACTGACGCCGATGCTCTGTCTAATCAGAGCATTCCTCTTGAATAGGAAGGCAGAGTTCAACCCCGAATGTGCGTTAGCCTGACTTCTTCTGAGTGACAAAGACACGCGACCCTCCTTTCTTTAAGTCCCAGCTCCCCAGGGGACACAGAAGACCTGTTTGCCTGCCTTGGTTCTCGGCCTGTAAGAGGAAGATAACCCTTGCTGCAACTTGCTCTTCAGGGGGGCGATGTGAAGATAAACGCGAGAATGTCTACAAAGTCCTCCGGATTCTTGGGATGAAAGGCGCTATGTAAATAGAACACAGTCTTATGATGATTAAACTTTAATGCAGCAGCTCTCAGGCCTATAAAGGGAGGGCAGGCTGGCTGGAAGGCAGGATTGCAGGGCTATCCCCTGGAATCATGGCACCCGTGAGTTCGCCATCCAGCAACCTCATCTTAGAAGTGCCCATCCTTTCTGCTCATTCAATTTGGTTTTTATTTTCAAGAGGCCACTTAGGCAGTTATGTTTTTGCCCTTCACATTCTTCAGATTTGGGGTCAGGTTTCAGAAAACACATACGTACAAATCTACTTGGGTCACCTAATAGATGACCCAACTCTCGCAAAGGCCCGGGGGCTAGATCAGGAACTAGACATTAGATATAAATTATACTCTGAAGACAATATTCTTGACCCTCTGCATGTTTGTCTGTGGCCTGACATACACTAGAGCATCTCCCATTTTCAAAACAACAAGCTATACGGTTTTCCTCTTTGTGACAGAATTAGAACTACTAGATTTCTCAGCAAAAGCAAAACAAAACAACCATAGAAAAACACCACCTTTTCCTTCCCAAATTAATTCTTTCAGTTTATGCTCCTGACTCCATAAAAATGTGGTTTAGCTTTTGAAGTTTTTATTAATATTTATAATGCCCGTTTGGTGCCCTTGAACCTCACAGAAAAAGAGCCCTGATATAAATACCCACCTTCTAGGTGGGTAGTATACCAAAGCCCAACCGTAAACTTTAATGTTTATACATATATATATTTGGCTTTGCTTTGTTTCTGCTGTCTCTGTGGAAAATTTAAAGAAAAAATACTTTTTAAGATGCAAATTTCAATAGCTTAAATTTTATTTTCAAAAGTAATGCATGCTTGTGGAAAAATACAGATGTGCATATGGAAACAAAGGAAAAAGGCCCCCTTTCCCGATCCATTTCTAAAAATCCCGGTGCCAAGAAGTAAACAAGGTAGCTTAAATCCTTTGTAAATTAGAGTCCTCTTAATTTAAGAGGTTGAAATTATCTTAAGAGGCTGGTAACTGGTCATATTTCTCTCTTTTGTTTCTGAATAGAATAGTAAGAAAAAAAATTGTAGAGAGTTGCAAAAAGGCAGCAAACAATAAGAAATTAAAACCTCCCATGAAATCCATTACCCCCAAATAACGAATTTTTAACGTTTTGGTGTATTTCTTACAGAATTTTCCTCTGTAAATAGGAATAAAACAACGGTACCCCACCCCCCTAACAATTTTCTGATGTCAAGGAACAGCCTCCCCAAAATCATATTTTTGAATGGCTGTCAAATATTCTTTGGCCATTGCTTCACCTTAAATGGTTTCCACATAATTAGATGGGAGGAGGTGGGCACTGAGGATCCCTTACCTCATGTTTCCATGGTGGGGGTGGGGTGGGGAGGGCTTCCCCTCCACTGACCAGAGGGAGACACATAGGCAGAACACTAGCTCGATCACCTCTCTGGGTTTCCAGGCGGAGCGATTTTCCTGGCAGGTGACATGAAAGTGTCAACTCTGTCATTCTCCAACACTATCCCATGAGGTCCCAAGACTGAAGTTAGACCCTTCCTTCATCTCCTTAGAACCGCCGATCTCCAGGATGGAGCTAGCTTCTGTTTCTCTTATTGTCTAAATAAGACTCCCTTATTTGGGCATGTTTTTGCCAAATGTTGAATTAAACAGGGGTGTTTAATTCTGAAGGAAGAGTAGTAGGCTTGTGGCCACAGGTGGAGCTGCTTGGCCAATCTGGTTTTATCAACCATGAGGATTACATATGGACGCTCAGCTGTTGGATTCTTCTGTTTGTCTGTCATCACATTCTAAACACTAATAGGGAGAGATGGTGAATTGAGAGAAAAAGTGTAATTGATGGTACCCCTAAACCCCAAATAATATTACTATACTTAACATTTATTTGCTATTGACTCTGTGCCAGGCTGTGTTTTCTCATATAACTTTCTCGACCACCCTGTGAGATGGCGTCATGATTATTCCCATTTTATGGATGGTAAAACTGAGGCATGGCGACCCCCCCCCCCAGCTGAGGTTTGCTCTTATGCACTTAAGCACTTTACTGTATCACTTTTCATCTCTTTTATATCATAATTAACACGTGAACTTTTTCATATATAAATGGTGGCTTGAGGGGCGCCTGGGTGGCTCAGTGGGTTAAAGCCTCTGCCTTCGGCTCAGGTCATGATCTCAGGGTCCTCGGATCGAGCCCCGCATCGGGCTCTCTGCTCAGCGGGGAGCCTGCTTCCCCCTCTCTCTGTCTGCCTCTCTGCCTGCTTGGGATTCTCTCTCTCTGTCAAATAAATAAATAAAATCTTTAAAAAAAAAAATGGTGGCTTGAGCTTGTAAACTACCCAAATGCTGTCATTATTGAATATATGTCTGTCATTACTTTTATAATATTTTATTGTAGTTATTGAATTCCTTTTAATACCATTCACAGTGACTTTTTTGGTGTACAGATTTCTATTTTTTATGCAGTTAAATCTTATTTTCCTTCATGCCTTTTCCATCTTGGCTTTTGTCCTTGCTTACCCCAATAGATTTTCATCTATATTTCACTCTGAATTCCTAATATTATAACTTTACTTCTAGAAATTATTTAATAAAATAAAGTCATTCAAAATGGTCTTTTTTTCTTGCTTTTTTTTTAAGATAAAAAGAACAGTTGGCTCAGTATCATCCTTTCTCCCTGATTTGTGATATATATATACCTGTTTGTTTTTTTCCACTGCACTATACACTGTTTTTCTGTAATATCGGTCTGTTTTTGTTAGCTTGTGGAAGCTTTTACTGTAGCTTTACGGCATATTTTAATATTTAGAAGGGTTAGTTCCTACTCATTACTCTTACTTTTAGAAACTTGTTTGTTATTATCACATGATATTCTTCTACATATATTTAAAAATTACTTTATCAAGTCTCTACCCTAAAATCTTACTGTGAATTTAGTTGGAATACAGTAATATTTGTGACTCTACTTGGAAATATTTAATATCTTTATAAGATTCCTTTTTCCATCTAGGAACATGTGATTTATCTATTTTTAATATTTTCTTTTGAGTGTCTCAAAGTGCCAAATTTATCTTTATGTAGGGGGTATTCTTTCTATTTTTTTTTTGGTTCAGGTTATTTCTGTTACTTTATATTTTTTTGAGACTATTGGGAAAGGAATTTTTCATAAATAATTATAATGATTTAACATTGATTAAACTAACTTGTTATTGCTGGCATATAAACATTTTAAAAATACTTTGTGCCTTCTTTATTAAACTCATCACTTTTGAAGTTTTTCCTTACATCCTCTTGAGTTGTCTATCTATAACTATGTCACTTAAAATAATGATATTTGGCACTTAACAATTCTAATGTTTTTATTTTATTGACTGAAGCTTCTGAAATAATGTTAAATAATAACAATTATAATGGGCATCCTTATTTTGTTTCTGACTTTAATGGGAATCCTATAAGATTTCACTGTAAAATATGATGTAGTTTGTTGCTTAAAGATAGACATTTAATAGATTTAAATAGATAGATTTTAATAGTTTTGGATAGATTTAAATTTGACCTGACAAGAAATAATATTTCTATTTATAAATATGAAGACTAGATATTGTATTTTATTAGCTGTTTTTCTTTGTTCTATTTATATTTTCAAACATTAAACCATCCTTGCATTTTTGGAATAATATCTATTTAAGGATGTGTTGGGAGGCAATTCTTCATGGGTTTCTCACATTTCTGTGTATCTTGTAAGCAGAGACACTGATTGTTCTTTGTTTCAAAGTATATTTTCAAGGATAGAGATGGTCTTTCCCTCCATCTCTAGGACAAAGGTCAGGTTTGCTTATAGCCTTGAAGCTATAGAGTCTCCCCTTGCGGCAAACTAGCAGGCAAGCTTACCATCCACTATAACAAAGATAATGTCTCCCTTTGGGGTAATGGGCAGATGCTTATTGCCCATTTTTAAAGATCCAAGTTTCCTAAGCTTAGGGTTCCCTTCCTATAATGCAACCCACTGACCATGCCACCACCTACCTGGGCCACATTACATCATCCCCCTGAGAATGTGAGGGCGGGGCTAAGGGGCATGGACATTCCTACCTGGTGCACAGGCTGCTTCTTATAAAATAAAATAAAATCCTTTGTCTCTGACCCCAAAGTCTCATCTTTCTGCTACATGTAGCTGTGGCCGGCTATCTTGTCAACTTGCAAAGTAGGGTGAAAGCTCCAACCCTTCACAGTTCTTACTGGTTTGTTTTTTTTTTTAAAGATTTTATTTATTTGAGAAAGAGAGAGAGAGACAGCATGAGAGGGGAGAAGGTCAGAGGGAGAAGCAGACTCCCCATGGAGCTGGGAGCCTGATGCAGGACTCGATCCTGGGACTCCGGGATCATGACCTGAGCCAAAGGCAGTCGCTTAACCAACTGAGCCACCCAGGCTCCCTTGTTTTTTTTTTTTTTTTTAAAGATTTTATTTATTTATTTGACAGAGAGAGAGAGAGAGAGAGAGATCACAAGTAGGCAGAGAGGCAGGCAGAGAGAGAGGGGGAAGCAGGCTCCCCGCTGAGCAGAGAGCCCGATGTGGGGCTCGATCCCAGGACCCTGAGATCATGACCTGAGCTGAAGGCAGAGGCTTTAACCCACTGAGCCACCCAGGCGCCCCCACAGTTCTTATTGTTGAATTGACAGTTTCCATTTTCTAGAAGTTTACTTACGAGTTTACATCTCTATTCAGAAGTCCTATTAGTTTGTAACTGTTTACCTCATGCCATCTTTATTAGGTTCTTATGGCTATCCTAACTAACCTTAAAAGGAGTTGGAAAGTTTTCTCTTTCTGTGCCAAAATGGTTTATATTACATGTGGATTAAAACTTGCAAAGGCTGGTGAAATACTTTTGACTTAGAAACCTTATTGGAGTTAACATCTTTTTCAGTTTGTTTTTCACTGACAAAGGTTTATTTAGTTAACTCATTCTTAATTAATTTTAGCATTTATATTTTCCCAGAACTCAGTGAATTTTGAAAATTTAACAGTATATGGTGTTGTCTAATTTGGAAGTATCTCACATCCATAGCTAGATCTCATTTCTCGTTTTATGTGTTGTTTTACACTTCTCTTATTGACTTTTTTTCTAGACTTGCCATAACATGCCAGACTATTATATTTTTAATGTTGGCTTTCATTACTCTTTGCTTTTGTTTTCGTTATTTGTTTCCTCTGCTTTCAAAAGATATTTTTTATTTTCTAACTTCTTAAGCTTAAATAAGCTTAATTCTTTTATTTGTGTTACTTCTGATCTAATAAAGCAAGCTTAGAAATCTGATCCTTCTTCTGTATTGTGTCAGCTCAGTCTTATAAGATTTGATAGGTAGTGTTCCAACAGTCACAATTTGTAATCACAATTTTTATCTTTTTCAAGAGTTACTTATGCACATGCTTTCTAATTTACAAGGAAATAGTTTCGTTTTTAAAAACTCTTGTTACTATTTCCTGGTTTCTCTCTTTACACTGGAATGTAGGCTGCCTACTTTTCCTTGATGGATTTTATCAAAGTTTTATTTGTGTTCAGTTACACGATTAACTTCTAAAAATATTCCACAGATTTTTAAAAGTATATTTACCCGTGCAAGGGTGTAAACTTTAAGTTATAACAATTACATCTAACAATTATTAGTTAAATCTTTATATTAGGCCTACTTGATTTCTCAAGGAAGGTAGAGTTTCAAGATCTCAGTTGAATGCCTGTTATCTCCCAGGAAATCAGAGTTCTGTGCTGATATAGTCTGACCGTAGTTACTAGGTAGATGATGGCTCCTACCTACTCTATGTTTGTTGTGAAGTCTATCTTTTTTAAGTACTCCAAATTTACAATCTTTGTTTTTTCCAGTGCCTGTTGTCTTCTTTTTTGTGCTATTAATCTTTTTATTTACACAAACCTGGTAGATCTTTACTTATCTTTTTAAATTCATATGAATATTTTTAATGCAGCATATGGATAGTTGCTTTGTTTCTTAACCTAAACTGAGAGTCTTTATCTTTTAATAAAGAACTTTAATTTGTTTATATTTATTTTCATAACTGACATTTTTGCTTTTATTTGTTTCATCTTGTTTAATGCTTTTCCTCTCTCTGCTTCTTTGCTGCTCTTTTTTCTTTTGTTTGATATATGGACTAGGTTTACTTTGCTTTTTTTCCTCTCATGATTAGAATATTTGCCAGTGTTTCCTTGAAATTTTAATTAACATATTCAATCCTATAGTCCTTTAATCATCCCGAGAATGAAACAATCTATTGACCTTTTACTTTGTTAGATAATGAAATTAGCATGAATCAACCATTTTCTTGTTATGAAAAAAATGATTTTACTTTCTTTTTATTTATTTATTTATTTTTTTAATTAAAGCATAATGTATTATTTGCCCCAGGGTACATGTCTGTGGATCCTTAGGTTTACACATTTCACAGCACTTACCATAGCACATACCCTCCTCAATGTCCATAACCCAGCCACCCTATCC